>WEKX01002688.1:50122-110135 GCA_013390025.1 Pitta sordida | reverse complement strand
TTTTTCCCTTTCCCCTTTTTTTTTGTTTTATTTTAACAAACAGCAAGAACAGACAATTGCGAATGAAATTTCGTTCTGAACCTTGTGAGGCTTGGTGGTCTCCAAGCAGCCAAATCCTACAGAGGATCTTGAACTAAAGACCTTATTCTCTGCTGTTGATAATGCAGAGACTTAGTATAAACTGTAGTGAAAAGTGACATACGTTATTGTGTCAAAATGTGAATTGCAGTAGTAGATTCAGTACCCATCTAGCAGCTAAGAGCGGTGGAAAGCACAAGCCATCATCTTCTAATTTAGGCAGTATAATTATCTGCCTCTTATATGTGCCAGGAAAGGGAGGAGACCTGGGCACGTTAATCTGTGTAGCCATACTGGCATGTCGCAGCAGAGACTGTATATCTAAACCTCAAGTCTCCTTTAGGCTCTGCTTTGAGCACTTTCTTAGGAACTGGCCTTGAGCTAGTCCTCTCACAAGTGGAGTTATTCTAACTGAAGGAGGAATTCGTTAGGCTTCAGCTTTAAGTCAAATGTCTGTTAGCTAAGATGTTACATTTATACCACCACACAAAATGTTTTAAGGTTGAGATAAATTTAGCATTCAAAAGGTTAGAGTTTGGAGAAGTTTTCTTGAATGTGTTGGGTGTGTATAGCAGAGAGCATTTAATTCTTGGAAAACTTATCATCTTAGCTAGAAAGATATGATGAAGTCTCATCTCTATCAACAACTCTAGACCTGGACATCCCATCTGTTCTGCTGGGTAATGCCATATGTTGGAAAATAAAGCCAAAATGATGAAGGGGAGATTGGAAGGTCTAGCTTTCTAATATTATGTATGCACACGTTATGTTAACATACGGTGTATCAGAGCATAGGAGAGTCCAATGGGGTGAACTGTTTTGAGTGATCTTTTCACCTGCAATAAAGAGATGTTGATTAGATTTCGCAAGGCACTTAGTTATTGGGAGGTGAGTGGAAGACCAGAAAAGACATTTCTTAGCAGCATATAATGAATTTCAATGGTCCACTACTAAATTCAATGTTCATGGTTCCAGAGAGATTGAATTCAAAGGAAGCTCCTGATTGTCTCCCCTGTAACAGTCAAGAAAGAAAACAAAATACCATAGTCTGTCATCTTGGGATATTTCCTCTTTGAAATTGTATATATGGGGTAAACAGGGAGAACTGTTCTGTTACCAATCATAATCCAGACTGCAGAAGCAATAGCTTTTGATCATGTTTCTTTCTAAACACTGAGTTATAAATATGTAGGTACCGTGGACTGGGTGTATGTAGCAGCTTCATATGCAACCTGCAAACTTATAAAAATATAAAAATGTCACAAGGTCACTGAGTGAAATACCTTGAATTTAAATGTACATATTTTTGTCATTAGAACTGCTCTCCTTACCACAGTCTCGTGTGATACAAGCTTCTGTGTTAGAGCCACACATACTGATGGCACCATATGCCAATGTGTGTTTTCTAGCCAAATAATTTTCCTGCCCTCTGTGTTAAAATGAGTTGTTTGTTTTCCTGCGTGCCTTTTCTCTAATTGCACGTAACATCATTCACCAGATCAGAAACTGTAAGAGGACAAATTCCACCTTTCCTCTCTTCACGTAAGCACTGTATTTCTACCTCCTTCAACTTGTTTATTTCCCTTCCTCATATTTTTTTTTCGTCCTACACTCCTTGNCTTGTTTTTCCCATTCATTCTTTACTTAGAATAGAAATACTGTAGTTTCCATTATTTCTCTTTTTCTTCCACAGACAATCAAGTTCTCCTCCCCCTATTCGACGACGGCCCACCTGGAGTAGGTCATCTTTGGTACGTGCCACAGTGAGATCTTTCAGAATGTCTATATTATTTCTGATGAGATGGGGTTTTGTGAAAGATGAAATACTTTCTGAATTTTAAATAACCACATTAGCTCGTTTCTTGTAGGCAAAGATTATTGGAATGAGTTTCAAGGGTGTGGCTGCCTGGATTGATTAGTATTTCTGGGTAGTATCTATCATCACTGAGTATTAAAAGTTATGATCTTTAAGGCATTATATTTTTATTTGTCCTGCAGAAGTGGAGCATCTTTTCTACTGGATGGAGGCTCTTTCAATATGTCCAGAAAACAGTGCCATGGTTTAGTTGATGACATGGTGTTAGGTAATAGGTCGGACTTGGTGATCTCAAAGGTCTTTTCCAACCTAGTTGATTCTGTGTAATTAATTTAAGTTAAACGAATATAATCAGTAAGGGTTGTAATTCAAAGATTTTAGTAAGTTGTATTTATCTCCATTTAATTAATCTTCAGAAAAAAATACAAATCTGGCAAAAAAATGGGTAACTTTTTCCTGAAATCTTTACTGAAAAAAAAGAAAATCATATAGGAGTCTCCTTCCTCCCCCCCAGTCAGTGCTAAAGATGGTTTTTTTGGATTAAATTTTAACATCTAGTATGTCAGTATTTCTTAATTTATTTTTTTTAACAGATTCTAAGTTTCTGTAACAGCAGCACTGCTGGCTCTTTAGACAGAGGGCAATATTATCTCTATGCAGGTTGTTAGTTTTCATGTGTGATACAGGTTATACCTGCTTTGTGGACCTTTCCAGAGTGAAAACTCCCTTAGCCTATTGCTGCATAGCAGAAAGCTCATGTGAGCAGATGAATTTTCTTGACATATCCCCACAGTGTGGTTACAGCTTGTGAAAATGCTCCAAAATTAAGTTTAAGCAGGTACTGATATTAGGAAAGCTTTACCATTGCAGATTTCAGCACAGGTTATTTTCTTGTATGCATATATACAGTTCATTGGATGTGAAAGTTGCATTCTGTGTTTCCTAGCCACTGGCGGGAAAGCTGTTGAAACTATCGCCAGATTTCTTTGTCCTTCCATACTTAGCATGCTTCTAAGGTGTCATGATGTGATACACAGGCTGTATATTACTTTACCTGAGGCATATTTACAGTATTTTTGGTAGCTACTAGTTTAGTCTCTGAAAATGACTATGCTATGCTATGACTTATGCTATGGCCTGAGATATATCACAAGGGGAAAAAGCAAGCTGCATTCTGTATTATATATGAAAAATTAAAATCTGTTATTTCAAAGGAAAAAAGCAAGTCCTGCTGCCACTTTGTTTTGAATGTAAGCATGCAACAAGTTTAAAACTCCAAAGTCTGAGCAAGATCAAAAGGAGGAGTGCAGGCCCATCAATTGAAAAGTGAACTGGGCTGTTGACTCCCCACGGTGAACTTTCAACTGCCTTTTTCATAATTGTTCTGTTAACTTGTTGGAACAGTTCTCTTTGGGAGGGGAAAAAAAGCCCTCCTGGCTGTTGTCTGCATTGTACATACCTTCATACACCTACCTATTCATTTGTCTCGTATGGCAATAAATCAGTAGGCAGAAATGGGAAATAAAGTAGAATCTTTCAGTGAGGCACTGCCCACTTCACTAGGGATCAAGTACACTGCTTATAGTTTAAGACCCTTTATGTGATTTTAGCGTCACGATGAATCTGTATTTTATTAACTACTACTTTAGAATCATTTTATCGTGTGTCTTTTTTTCTGTCAGGCTACTCAGTGATGCTGGTTTTCCAGCAAAACCCTCTCTGTGTAGGAGAATCTTAATAGAATGATATGTTCAATTACCTGATGTTTATTTTTTTTTTAAAAGACCTTAAAAAAAATAAATTCCCCAATTTCTTGCCGATACCTTTCATAAGTTCTATCACAAAGAAAACTGTCTGCTCCAGGTGGCTTCATGCCTAGTAAAAGTCACTTCTCTTTCCTTGCACTTTTCCTTTGCCCCCCATTTTTTAAGCTTTACAACATCTTGGTTACCTCAAGACTCAGATCATCTGAGTCTGGCCCAGATTGTTCCAAATTACCCTTGGAAGTAATTGTTGTAGCAGAAATATTTCTTGTTATTTTCCGGTTCTGGCTTAACAGAGCTATGTTGTATGCAAAGATTCATATGTGAGCTCAGTATCTATGGTTCTCATTCCTTCTCACTATTTACATAGAAAATGTAAATTCAACCCTTTCGTGCTCATTTGATGCATGTGCACGCAAAGATAGATTACTTGGCACGTTTTTTTACCTTGGGCATCCACAGTATTCCTTAATAATTTGAATGACTTGAAGCAGCCTGGATGAAAAGTCCTGTCTTCCTTCTCTTTCTGCTTACTTCATATATTAAAATATGTTTTCATAAACTTTACTCAGTGACACTAGACAGGACGTTGCAGTGCAGGTGGCAAAATGCGATTGCAAAACACACCAGTTTACCAATGGGCAAAGCTGGTGAATACTCAGCTGTGATTTATTTTTCTGCAAAGGATCCTGCTGACTTAATGCTGACTTGCCCCCTCTGAGACTTGTATTAAAAAACTTGTTGCAGTGGAGATTGTTGGAGGAAAGCTCTAATTCACTATCGAGGGAATCTCACGCTTATGTAATTTGCAGAGTTGTTTTAAGTCCATATTGCTTCTACTGTTCTGGGTCCTTGAATTTGTGCTATCTCCTGCTTTTGTCCTGATTAGGTGTCTGTTTTGTTTCGGTTTCATTCTTCAAAGACTTTTAATAAAAATTTGAAGAATTTTAAAAAAGCTCAACGTGTGGATGTTATTTTCTGAAGTGGTCAGGCTTAAGGGAGTCTTAACTAGTCAGCTTTGGGCTCTGTAACAAAATTAGCAAGCAATTACAAAAAGTTATTCTCTGTTCTGTAAAGAATTCCCAAGTCATATGTCTTTGAGTGGGTAAGAAGAATACTCAGTGGAAAGGGCATAGAACCATTTTCTGTTTCAGTTGCAAAAATTGTAGCAAGTGAAGTTCTAATGCTTTCTTTATTTTTCCCTTTGTGCTTTTATTTCAGCCAAGACAACATCCTTTTATACTGCCTCCTATGCATGTCCAGTGTGGAGAACATTACACTGAAACACATAATTCACAAGGTACTTAGAGATTATATTTTTTCTTTAATGGACTTAATTGTATATGTATGCAAAGAAGCTCCTAGCCCTTCAGTCTAGATTTATAATGCCATCATGGTCAACTGGGAGCTGCTGCAGGAGAATGAGCAGTTTTATAGTTAATGTTGCAGTAAGTCTTCTGTTTAAAGTCCAATTTCAGTTTTCAAATTTCCCAAAAATATCTGTGCATGATTATATGGGCCTTAAACTTGGTATACCAGCTCAGTGAGCTGAAAAAAATAATTTCTAAATTGACTATGATGACTGTTCTCAAAGGCAGTGCCAGCTGGGGCCAGGGAGAGAAACAGAGTGAGAGAAAAGGAGACAGCAAATATTTTTTACTGTAGGAGAAATCATAGCAACCTGTCCATTAAATTATATATTTAGATAATCTTTGCTGCTGATTTTTCACTGGCATCTGCCTGCATTGTTAGCCTTATGCATGTAAGGAGGGTTAACTAATTTTATGCCCATGTTTGACAAATTCTTTGCTCAAGTCTGGGAATGGAACCCAACCCGTAAACACCTTGAGTGTCACAGCTTTAACCACCCCACCTTTTGGAATACACATAGCCAGGTCTGGTAGGCTAATGTTCTTTGCAGTTCATGAGAAGTACAGTTGAAGTGCTCTCACCAGAGTAGAAACATTCCTGAGAGCATTTTAGGGTGGAGGTAGTCTGACTAATTTTAAAATAGAATTTGATAAGTTTTGAAAGAAGCCATCAGTATAGTTCCTTGTATCCAGTAGACTTGATTAAGCAGCTACTGCTGTTTTGCTGTGATGATGATCACTGGATTTTTAAAGTGTCAGCAGCAGTGAACCCTTCCAGGATGCTAAGGTGATGTCCCTTTATTATTCCTTGCCACCTCAGGCAAAAACATTTCCTCTCTTTCCCTTTTCATGTCTTCCACAAGGATCTGCACTGCCTTATTTTGCTAGCTGTTGGGAGTGTTTACATTAGTAAATTTGTTTTAATTCCATTTCAATGACTCAAGGATGCTCCCAAGACCAAATGCTCCCTGCATTTGTACACTAAGCTGTCTCTTTATTCACTGCATTTGAAGTTTTGTTAACATTGAATGAGTCCTTGTTTGTTAAAATTGTCAACATTTCTATCTCTGCTCTACACAGATAGCATTTTCCATGGAAATGAAGAAACTTTTTACTGTAGGTCTCAGACCAGTTTGGATAGGTGTCCAATGGACTTCAGCTACTTGAATGGTAATGGACCCAATGGGAGTGTATGCAGTGCTCACAGCATGAACTCCCTCAATCGCTCACAGAACTTCATCCAGGCATCTCCAATGTCCTCAAATCTGAGCATCCCTGGAAGTGACATCATGAGAGCAGACTATATCCCCAGCCACAGACATAGTGCAATCATAGTACCGTCTTATCGGCCAACTCCAGATTATGAAACTGTCATGAGGCAAATGAAGAGAGGCGTGATCCAGATGGATAGCCAAAGTCAATCTTTGAGGAATCTCAATATTGGAAACACACATGCTTATAATCAGCCAGAAGACCTAGTTTACAGTCAGCCTGAGATTCGAGAGAGACATCCTTACACGATTACCTATGGGCCTCAGGGTGGTGGCTATAACAAGCCTGTCACCCCGTCTGACCAAATGAACCCTAGTAATGCTGCTCAAAATAAGACAGCAGCCAGTGCCATATCCCACACTGTCAGCACCCCAGAACTGGCTAACATGCAGCTGCAGAGCAGCCAGAGTTACAACACTGCTCACATGTTAAAGAACTATCTCTTCAGACCCCCACCTCCATACCCACGTCCACGTCCTGCCACTAGCACACCAGATCTGGCAAGCCACAGGCACAAGTATGTCAGTGGGAGCAGTCCTGACTTAGTCACTCGTAAAGTCCAGCTGTCAGTAAAAACCTTCCAAGAGGACAGCTCGCCGGTTGTCCGCCAGTCACTACAGGAGGTCAGCGAGCCCCTCATGGCAGTGAAGCATCATGCAGCAGTGAACAAGCGCCACAGTTTGGAGGTCATCAGCAATATGGTACGTGGCATAGAAGCCATGGCATTAAAAACTTTAAACGCCCCTCTGCCACGCAGGAATACTTTGCGGGAGCAGGTGCAACCAGAAGAATCAGTTCAGATGGGGCACGAAGTGCAGCAAGTTCCTCATTATCATCACAAAAAGACATTTTCTGATGCCACAATGTTGATACACAGCAGTGAAAGTGAAGAGGAAGAAGAAACCCAAGAATCTGTGTCACGGATAACGGCTCTCCATGAGAACATGGAGTACAGTGCTCAGCTGCAAGCTGCCTTGGCTAGAATACCAAATAAACCTCCTCCGGAGTATCCTGGGCCTCGTAAAAGTGTCAGCAATGGAGCCCTGAGGCAGGACCATGTTAGCATTTCTGTGGCTGTAGCCAGGGCCAAGGCCATGAGGCCAGGGCCTTCCAAAGCAATTAGCATGTCTCGAACTGATCAAGTGGTGGTAAATGGGTCTTCACTTGGGCCCTCCATCTCAGAGCCTGACCTCACCAGTGTGAAGGAGCGGGTCAAGAAAGAGCCAGTCAAGGAAAGGCCTGTGTCTGAAATGTTTTCTATTGAGGACAGCATTATAGAAAGAGAAATCATGATGAGGGTAAGTGCCTTCCTCTGTTGTGATGGCTTCCTGGAAATTAGTAATCACACAGGCCAATTTCCATCCCAGAAAACTGTTGGTTCGGTAAACTGTGGGGAATGTGTGGGTGGAAAGTTGTGGATTTGCTTACAGCTGGGAAATGTGATATTAAGTGCTGGGTACAATTTGGTTTTTTGGGTCTGCATGGCCACCAAAGGGACTGATCCCATGCACTGCTGTTGGGCTTGCCTGTTTCCTCAGCTGTGACTCTGGCTGCTGGCCAGATCCACGCCTGACCCAGCTGCGGATGCCACCCACCCTTGCAGCAGTGCCGGGTTGAGGTGGGTGGCAGGGCATGCAGCCAGTGATGAGGAGGCTCACCGCAAAGCCCCCTTTGATGCCTTCTCCCCTTCTGCCTGCACAGCTCTTCAGCCCCCCTGGGTACGAGGGCGGGGCAAGTCTGAAATTTGTCGACGTTGTGTTTCAGAACTAGTATTTTACTCCTTCTTTGCAGGGAGGCCGAGTTAAGTATCACATAACATAGTGGGAACTCTTGATTTTTTTTTCAAATGATCTTTAATTCCCTTTCCTGCCACTTTATGTAACATAGTTATCTGAATAAAACCCTGGTAGCTCTAGAATATGGATCGTTGATTTTGCCAGTAATCGAGAAACTGGATATCTCAATACAGAAGCAGCAGATGTAGAGGCTGCATGGTTGAGCATCTGGACTGTTTATTTTTTGAAAAATGCACTGAAGTATGAGTTATAGGGTTCTGTTAAACTTGCAGTGAATCTAAAATAAAAAGGATTTAGAGTTTCAATGCTGCAGTGAGCAATGAGAGAAATATAGAGGGGTGACTTCATATCTAGTGCTGTGAGGTGTACAACTGGAGCTGCTCCAGAGCAGAAAAGAGCCTGTAATGCACCAGATCAATTCATTGTTGTTCTTGTTTGCCAGGGATCCTTATGCTGATGTGAGCTACTAAGTTGCAACATGGAAACTGAATTTACTCCTTTCTGACTCCTAAACTTGAAATGTAAAATAGATACTTGACTATAAAGCATAACTATGAATGAATAGACATTGGTGTAATAAAGAATATATATGTATGTTCCTTTGATCTTCTGAGGAAATTAAAAATTATTGAACCTTTGCTACAGGATTTTAGAATGGAAATGAAGGTGAGAAGAATGCTTAGATGTTGTTTGAATATTCTTCCTCTGCAATAACCATTCAGATCACTAGGTCAAAAGGTACTTCTTTACTTTCAAAACAAAGGGATAGCCTTAGCATTAAGCTTTTAAGGTGGTTTGAGACTAGATCAGAAATCTTAACATGTGCAGACCTTCCTTTTGCCATAGGAATCAGGTGTTAGTAATGGTAATTTGATGACCCTGATCTGTTAAACACAGACTTTTTTTCTCTTTCACCTTTGAAGTAGCAAAAACAATAAAACCCCCAAACAAAATAAAAATACTTGCATTTTCCTGCTTTCTGAAAGTATGAGAAGAAAGCAGAGTGGGTTTGGATTTTTGTTCTACTTTATTTACTTGGTTTTAGCTTAGCGCTCTGAAGGAACTCAGTGGTGAAGAAAAAGATCACCTTTTGAAGGCTTTTGAAAAATCAAGCTATTTACATATGTCTGAGGGATTCAAGTCCAAAAGTATGTTTCTAGAAGCTGAGTTTGACCTATCTGGTGATCACAGATTGTATATGTGTGCTGAGAAGCAGACATCCCTTGTGCTTATCTCTACTTCCAAATACAGAAGAAAGAACTGTTAAGGAAATGGAATAAAATATCCCTAGTTTGGGTAGTTCTGGAGATGCTCTGTCTTTTTTGATGCTGCAAGCTCCCAGTGGCATAAGGAGGGAGAAACAGCATGAATTTAAAATTCATGCTCTGGTTCTCTGTGTCATAGCATAATATGACACATGAATATGATAAAAAATATCCCTCACTGGCTGCTGGTATATTTGGTTCTGGGACACGTGCACTCAGTTTTTAGTGCAACATACATCATGGGTGCTATTTGAATCACCATAATAGCTGGGTACATCAGAAGACTTCTTATTTAAGTATTATCATCACAGAAGAGAAGCAATGGCCTGTGTTTTACTGCTTGTTGTAATAGTCTGAAATTATTGCTTTTTAAATATGCTCCAAGTATCTTGGCTTTGGTAGCGTTACTTTAACGTAACAGGGTGGTGCTTTGTGTGTTCTGCATTCAGAATAATGTCTGCAGGAGAATGCTGGAGATTGTATTTGTATGTCTTTTGATGGCATGTAAACTGTATTACGCACTGGGATAGCTTCTTTGAAATTAAAATTCTGTGCTCATGTAGGAGCAGGCCTTTGAGGAATAACAGGAAGAATAGAGGTTGTATTTGAATTTACGATGCTAATGGTGATCATCTGCATTCCTTGGCCAGAGAGTTTCAGATTTTGGAGATTAAAAAAACATTCCAGCATTTTACTGGCATTATAAATAATCACACAGAGATGAAAACGTGCCTTTTCTTGCCAAAAGAATCTAGAAAAGCAGAAGATGGCAGGCCTGGAGGCCCAGAAGAGGCCCTTGATGTTGGCAGCACTGAACGGACTCTCAGTTGCTAGGGTTCCAGTGCCGGAGGACAGCCAAGATGAAGTCACCAAGGTGCCAATGGATGAGAGGGTAAGATGGATGCTCATGGAATGTTGCTATTTCCTTTTGTTCCCAGCAGAATGAAGTTTCTAAAATACTAAAATTTTATTTTAAATGTGAAAAAAATTCTCTTAAAAGTTTTCAGACCCATTAATGCAAAAGGTCTGTGGTTAACACTGGTGTGTGTGTCTTTGGATGCAGGCAAAGCATTGAATGTCTTGAACACTTACTGAAGGCAGTGAAAATGGAGACTGTACAATAGATACAAAGTGCCTTAGATACTGTCTTTCACATTCTGGTGCAACTAAGTAGTTCAGTTAATTTCTCTAAAGGGATTAAATTTCAAGAGAAAAAAAAAAGAGCTTGTTTGCCTCCTGATGTTTGCACACACAGGTGTTCTCTGTATGTGGAATTTTTGAAATTTCAAACAATTTAAAACAATTGCTGCCATTAAGATGGAGAAGCATATTTGCAAAGAATCATGGTGCCATGGCTCCAGGGTTGTGGGTTTGATCCCTGGGTGGGCGCTTGCTTGGGAGTTGGACTAGATGATCCTTGTGGGTCCCTTCCAACTCAGCACAACCTGTGAACCTGTGAATCTTTCTGGTTTTCTGGTAGAAATTTGCAGCCTTGCGTTGTTACGCAAACAGCAGCACTTAACCTCCGCCTGTACATATGTGGGGTGGTGTTCAACCACAGACACTGCATGCCTGCAAGCTAGAGACTATTTTGAAAATGTGGGCCACATCATACTTCTCACAGTATGATCGTCTTCCTTAAAAAATAATTGAAAAATATTTTTCAAGTATCGATTATGTTGAAAGCACATATTCATACTGAAATGCTTACTGAACCAGATACAGTCTGGCACAGGTTTGCTTTTTACACTATCAGTGTTCAAAAATGTGGAGATGGAATGTAAAACTGGCTTGTGGCTTCATTTGGTAGAAATAAGTGTCATATTTCCTCAGATAACTGCAAAAAGAAGAGGGTGAGAGAATGCTTTTTTGAAATTCAAAGAATGGATGGATGAGTCTAGTGGTTAATGCTCTTTCCAGAAGGATTAATGGATAGGTGCTCCTTTCTGTTAAATCTTAGTGCAAAATCTTGAAAAGGAAGTTGGAAGAGGGCATGGTGTTTACAGAATACGAGCAGATTCCAAAGAAAAAGCCGGATGGGACCTTCACCACTGCTGCCTTGCCTGAAAACACTGAACGTAATCGCATCAGGGAGGTTGTTCCTTATGAGGAGAACCGCGTAGAGCTGGTGCCGACCAAAGAAAATAATACAGGCTACATCAATGCTTCACACATAAAGGTAAAATCTTCCTTGAATTTTGCTTTGCAAATGAAGGTATGCTAAAATTTGGTTTACAAATCTGCATGCACAGCAGCATTTCCTGTAACTCTGGAGTTTCTGAAAAGGTAACTTAGTCAGAATGCATCATTGTACCTTTGTGTCAGCTTGGGTATTTCTGAAGTCCCCTATCAATCCACATGCATAAGTTGATTTAACTGCTGGAGACTAGGAAGTCATTTTAGAGAGGCATCCTTGCTTTTTTTTATGCCTGCCACTGCCAACTGGTTGTGGAATATATTGGTTAACGTAGAAAGAGGTATGTTTCCTAAGCCTCAAGAAAATGCATTAAATCAGTCCCAATACCTGCAGTGTAATATGATTGTCATGGTTCTGTACCTGAAAAAATGAACAGTCAGTATGTGTTCTGAATTATCAGCACAAAAAGCCTTGTAGGCTACTGGGGGATTTCAACAACCCATGCAGAATGAGTCCCTACAGCTGACTGGTGCACCATGAAAAGAATAGTGCACAAGCTGTCACTGAATTTTTTTTTTTAATTTACTAGCAGATATGATGTGAATTCAAAAATCAGCAATGTAGCTCCATTTATGCAGGTCCATGCCCAAAGGAAAGGCATATCATTATAAGTAAAGCAGGCTCATAGATACTGCAATTATCTATTATAAAAAAACTTATTAATTCCTATTATAATGAGAGTCGAACAATTTTAAAAGAATTTTTTTTAAGTATGCATTGACCATACAAGTAAAATCCCTGTATCTCTGACTAGAAACTGCATTGAACTTCCATGTTTCAAATTATATGCTTTATAAGAAAATTCAGATTTCATGTTAATTCAACGTAGAAATACTTTCAGATATGGTCTGTTACTTGTGAACATGGCCAGTTTTAACCGTGAGCTATACTGCAGTGACTGCAGATGCTTGTTTTTCTTTAAGCTTTCAGCACTGTATTTGCAAAGTCCTCTGTTGGATTTTACTGTACCATGAGGGGAGTAACAGCAGTAGTCTGCCTGAGATGATAGATTCTCTTGTTGTTTAGAGAGGGTTGTCTGCTTTTTCTCATTGTCAAAACCCAAATTAAAAAGAAATAATTAAAAAATAATGAATAAAACTTCTTTTAAAATTATTATTTTCCTTATTAAAAGCCTTTTAAAAGTTTAAAGAGACTTGCTGACCTTGGTTGTGATTTACCATATTAAATCCTCATGATTCAAAACAATTCCTGGACCAGGGTCCTGGCAGTTTTATCAATTTTTTGCATAGTCTGGTAGGTAGCACATATCAAATTTTTGCATAATCAGGTGTTGTTATGATGACGGGTTTCTGAGTCCAAAATTTTTCACCTACTTTGCAGGAGGCCAAAACAGAAAAAAAAACCAACGGGATTCCTAAATTATGACTGTAGAGCAGTACTAGCCAGAAAAGAATTTTCCCTGGCTGGTTTTGAGTTCACGTTTTACTTTGTGTGTCACTGTTGGACACACACACATCTCACTTCCACAGAGCACCTAGGAACAGGCACCAGTGTTTTGATGCATGACAGAGGGCCTTGGCAGTATTTTCCTCTTGCACTCATAGTGGCACATACCGAAGCCAAGCAGATGTGCTTTAGCTTAGAAGGTGAAATAGCATCTGTGAAATTTAGCTCAGTAGCACAGTGTGTGTCTGTGTTTTCAGTCCAATATTTAATGTTTAATTTCCTGCAGTTAGGGCATTAGAATGCAGTAAACATTCCAGGCATCCCATTCCCTTCAGACTATTTATGATGCTTTCATATCATGTGCCAGGAGGTTGGATATTTGACCAGAAGTCAACAGACAAAGAAAACTCCTCTATCATCCTGATAAGATCCATGCCTGGAAGATTCCAGCTCCCACTGTTCAGTTTATGAGCCCCACAGTTTTACAATAATTCTCTGCATATTTACCATTAGTTGTTGCTGTTAAGGTATGAAGATCATTGCTTATACCAAAAAGAAAAATTGTAATTAAATTTATGGATTAAGCAATGGTTGGGAAGCTTATATTGATTCCCATCTAGTACAAGAACTTGAGGAGTCTACCTGTACTGGTCTTGCAGTTTTAACCATCATTTAAAAAAAAAAAAAAAAAAAAAGGGGCAAAAAAAATGTGGCATATGAAATAAGAAAAGGAGCTATGTAGAAGGTTGAACAGTTTTCAATGAAGTGAGAAACTTGTTATCATGCAAAAACTATGTTAGTTACAGATGTAAAACCCCAAGCATCTCAACTTAATGAACAGTTGTTTGACTAACAAATAAATGGATGCTCTTTCTGAAAATGTATTGAAAGACTTGTACCTAAAATTGTTAAACCTGTCAGAGTTATTGATTGTTCCTCATAGTGTTGTCTGCCAGTACCTTGATATTTATGAACATGTCAGCATTTCTGTTGCAAATCTTCTCTGGGATTTATAACTTTGTTAGAAGTGGCTCTGGGCTAATACACAGAATTAGGAGTCCTAAGTCCAAGAAGAAAAATATTTCAGCTTTCCAAAACAATTAGTTCATCTGGTTTTGCTGGTAAAGCATATTTTTGAAGTGATATGTAGTAGCTCTAAAAGCACTTTGGTTTTTTACCTAAAATGTTAAAAAAAAAATATTTAAAAACCTTTCCTGATGGTATAGCAAATGATGTGTCATAAAATGATAATGTTTTATGCACTAGTGATTTTTTTTTTAACTGCACAAGTATGATTTTCTGCCACTGTCTGTTAAAGGAAGCAGTGTTTTACACTAGCTAACTCCAAGGTAATTCTGGGTCTTTTCAGGGTGCTGTATGACTTATAGTGTCTAAATGTGTGTGTTCAGTGCTTTAAAAGGAATTACTTGTTGTCATGCAAATGCATGAATATTTCTGTAAGATGTGGCTGGTAAACTAGTTATGTATTGGGAAATAGATTTACGTGACTACAGCTTTAGATTTTTTTAAATTTCTCCTGGCATTTAAAAGCCATTTAATGGGCTGGATTTACTTGATGGTCGTTTGCAACCCCAAGATGCATGAGGAAAGGTAACTTGAAATGAAGCCTTTCTGGATCTCGTCTCTCTGGCAACGGGCCTATCGAGCTCTGTTACGTACAGCGTGTGGGCATAGCTCTGTCCTCCGGAGATGGCTTGGCCGCATCTTCAACAATGATCAGTGTAGTAAGAGTCTGTTTAATAAATTACGTTTTGTCTGAGTGAAAAATAATTGAGGGAGGTCCTAAACAGCAGAGGCCTTTAGCTTGTCATAATGTCATTTGTGTTCAGGCATTCTGTGCTACTGTGTGTTAATTTGCAGCAGTGTGATGCCTTTTTAATGCATATGAGCACTTCTTCTGGTCCTCAGCTTTTCTTTCATCTTGGATCTGTCACCGAGGCCAGGGATGTCAGTCGGCTGCTTATTTGTACTTAAGCCATATGAGAAACAAGGCCTCAAAAAAAGAAAAAAACACCCAACCTTTTTCGTTTTTTTGCAGGGTTTGTTGGCTTTTTGTTGTTGTTGTTTGTATGACCCAGATGCAATAGCAAGAAAGATAGATTGCATTTAGGTCAAAGCTTTATGTTTATGGGCATCAAGACAGGACCTGGAAGCACTGAAGATTGTTTTGTCAGATTTGCTCTAATCAAAAGGATGACTTTTTTTTCGAAATTTTGAAAAAAAAGCAGAACAAAGAAGTAAAGATTTCATTATAGTTTCCTTTGTTCAAAAGACAGTTCTGGCACAGATGCTGCTGAGAATTTGGGCACTGACTGATTGGGGGTTTTTTTATCCCCTTTGTTCCAGGTTACTGTAGGTGGAGAGGAATGGCACTACATTGCTACCCAAGGACCTCTGCCACACACATGCCATGACTTCTGGCAGATGGTGTGGGAACAGGGGGTGAATGTTATAGCCATGGTCACAGCTGAAGAGGTACGTGAAATCACAGAATACAGTTGTTTCTGATGTGAGCAAATCTGTTATCATCACTTCCCACTCCAGCAACCTGTTTTTATTATCAACATCCCTTTTTCCTCTGGCTCTTTGAATATATGCCTGTGCTTCTCTCATACTATACTTTGTAACTTTCTGATACTCAGTTTGGCAAGTGCTAAAGCAAACAAGTAGAAACCCCCCTTCTCCCTGCTTTGGCCAAGCCAAACAAAGATGTTTCCATTGGAATGTGAGAACACTGAACTGCTCCTGGTTAAAATGACACAGACTTCCACACTGTCCAAGGCCAGTTCTGTGTACCGTCACTCTTATCAGCTGAAAAGAGACCAGAAGCTGTTGTTTCCGTAGAAGTGTCCATGTAAAAACAAAACAAAACACCCTAAAAAAACCCCAAAACAAACCAATGCACAAGTTTTTATTCTTATGCCAAGAAAAACAGTTATTTCTATTGTAATCCAAGAACTATGTGATATGTTATAAAAACTGGCACACGTTGTTAACTAACACAGCATTCGGCTTTGTGCCTGGTTGGTGCCAGCAAACACAGGGAGTAGCAGAGCACATCAAGTCACTGTCCAGTTCCCAAGGGCGATTAAGAAGAGACACTTAGAAGCTGCTGAAGAGAATCTCTTTCCATTTAAAGGAGAGGCTTCCCCAAGAAGAGAATATTTACCCACATGTTGTAGGTAGTGGCTGTCTTTTGCCACAAGACAAGAGTTAGTTCTTGAAGCACTTTTACACTTAGAAATATTACATGGGTGAAAGGTTTAAGTCTTTACACTTTGGGATGCTCCTTGCTCTTCCAGTAAACTGAAATAAGAATACTTGGCTTATCTGCAATTTTATGGCCTCTGTTTATAGAAAATTATAATTGCAGGAATAATGGATTTTTGTTTTGTTTCTAAGGAGGGGGGAAGAAGTAAGAGCCATCGTTATTGGCCTAAACTGGGCTCCAAGCACAGCTCAGCCACCTATGGGAAGTTCAAGGTGACAACAAAGTTCCGCACAGATTCTGGCTGCTTTGCAACTACTGGTCTGAAGGTCAAGCATCTTCTCTCTGGACAAGAGAGGACAGTGTGGCATTTGCAGTATACTGACTGGCCAGACCATGGGTGTCCAGAAGAAGTCCAAGGCTTTCTATGTAAGATTTCTTTATCTTGGATGATAAAATATATCAAAGAGAAGGTTACTCACACTGAATTCAGTTCTCTGTACTTAGTTACAGCTGGGGTTGATATTAAATGGTTATTGATGTGGTGTATAAAGGCCTCAACTAGGTTGTACTTTGTTGCAATTTGGAGAAATTGAAGAAATTTGGATACAAGAGGCAGGAGCTATGGTTATTAACTGGAGGAAAAATCCAAGGCAGCAGTAGTGCCAAAGGCTCAGGAAATTTTAAATTATAGGATACCTCTGCTGACTGATCTGTCACTGTAAGTTATCACCACCTCCCAGCTACCTAATGAGTGTAGGAGGTATTAGGCTGCACATAAATGTGATTAGAGATCTGGGCGAGAGAGGATCTGTTGTTAGTGAAATATGGTGTGATTGCTCCAGTTTCTCTTGTTGCAAAAGAGCAGAGGGCTCTATTACACATACATGAAGTTTGAACTTACTGCCATTCTTCTAACTACATGTACCCAGGCAATGCTTAAGGGCCTTTCCAATTACATATGGTCCTGGCTCATGCTTTTCTGAAAATGTAGCCAGTATATTAGTTGGTAATGGGTTAATAAGCACTTCCTTCTTCTTACTAAGTAATATATGTTCCCATATTAAGTAATAGAAATTCAACCATTATTTAACTAAAGCCACGCATCTGGCACTACAGTAGAGAATTTATAAATTATTACATTAATACAGATATTTTTAACACAGAAAGAGGACTGTACATAGTGCATTGATGTGTTGGAGATGTCTGCCCTCTTGGTTCCTGAAAGCTTTGCATCTGTAGTGTAGAATTGTGGCAGCTAAGTTCTAAGACCTCAGGAAGGTCCATGAGTTCTACTTCAGTCTTGACACAGCCACAGTCCTTCAGTGATCCATTTTCCATTGTATGGTACAAGCTCAAAGTAAATAGCATGTCCTTCTTTTCCCAGTTCTGTCACCAGTGGAAAAAAACCCACAAAACCAACCAAAACCCAAAAGAACAAACAGTTTGCCTTCAGCAAAGGAGCACCAAGGGGTCTGTCTTCAAGGAAAAGCTATTGCCCAATTCCTAGTTTGTTTCATACTTTGTTTCTCCTACTAACCCCTGTAGTTGTGGTTGAGCATGGCAGTAATTGGAACCTGATTGTCCTAATTTCCTCTCTCCTGTTGTTTGACACCACTTGCAGTCCCATTTCACTGTGTGCATTAAAAGTCAGCTTTTCTGATGTTGCTAGGCCTCCAGCCGCATCCTACCTATGGTGAAAGGACAGCTCAGGTTGCAGTGCTCTGACACAAAGAGTCTGAGGAGAAGAGTTCTACTCAGGTCTCACTTCCCACTCTGACTTCTGGGAAGCTAAGTGAGCTTCCAGTACGTAAAGTTCTCAGTGCAGTTTGACAGTTGAGTGCATTGCATTAAACAACACTAGGACAGCCACACAAGGCAACTGTTCTGGAAACGGCTTCATGGAAAACAAAGGCAGTGGTCTTCCAGAAGGGCTTGTAGCTATTGAGAAACAGACCCGGACAGAGAGGTGGGTGAGATTCTGTAGCAGTCTAGAAATGAGAAGGAAGGGAGGAAACAGGGTAGATGGACACTCACTTCCCATCTGATACTGGCTTTGACAGGCAATAGGTTTAATAGGACTTAGCTGTTGGTTTGATCCCAGCCCATGAATTGCTATAAGTAATGTCTAGACTCATATGCTTAGGGGACCTGGAGATTTGCAAGAGGGAAAACAGAATTTAATTTTTTTAAAAGAACTATTTAATTTAAAAGAGCAGTCTCTGAAGTAATAAATGACACCCAGCTGGTACTTGCTGGATGCAGTGCTGTTTAGTGCACTCTGGCCAAAATAATTATTATGTTGTAAAAAATGTAAATTATTGCCACTTAGACAAAGAATAACTTTCTTTCCCCCTATTCCCTCAATTTTTATATTTAGTCATATAGAAGTTTGCAACCCTGCCTGCATTTTATCTTGCAGCTTACTTGGAGGAGATACAGTCCGTGCGTCGCCATACCAACAGCGTGCTGGACAGTAGCAACACCTGCAACCCGCCCATCGTGGTTCATTGCAGCGCAGGGGTAGGAAGGACTGGAGTGGTTATCCTAACAGAACTGATGATTGGGTGCTTGGAGCATAATGAAGTAAGTCAGCATCTTTTTCAGGACAAACCCTGAGCTCCTTCCTTGACTTAACTAGCTACTGTAGTTTAGCAGGGATATTATTCTCTAGCAGGGATATTATTCTCTAGCATCTCTCAGGTAGTCTCTAGACTTTTAATTAAACACAGGTGTGAACTAGACTAAATTCTTAAAAGAGAGAAGAAAGCCCTAATTTTGAATGCATTAAAATAATTCTAATAAAAATGCATAATATCAACTAAACAGAAAACTACAACAAATAACTTTCCATGGGAAATCTCTGCCTGTTACATTTAAAGCCCTTGTCTTGCTCAAAAAGGTAGCAGAAATAAAACACTGCAATGCCTTTTATTTTTAACCTCAGAAATGTAGCTAGTTAAGAGTACCAATAGATAACCATGTGTAGCAAATAGCTTTTCCTCTGTGTCCCTGGGAAGCTGTCTGGGAAGAACGTCACATCTTGAATAACCATGTGCCGTAAGGTTTTCATGACAGCTGTGGAAACCAGGGATTTCTCTTGCTGAAGAAAATGCTCAAAGACCAAAGCCTTCTGTAGAGATACGAATGTAGCAAGAGTGACAAATACAGTCATCTCCCCTCCCAATAATTAGCCACTAGATGAGTTTAGGGAAGACTGAAGACTCCAACAGCTCATCATTCTGTAGTTACAGGATTGCTAGAGCTCCTGAGCTCAGATACGTGAACACACAAACCTCCTCCAACTCTGCTTGGGCCTCACAAGCTGTCCTGCAGATCAGTGTCACAACTGATACTTTTTTCCTTTGCTTTTTATTTTTGGGAGAGGCAGCTGGGTTATGAACTGGTTGGAAGGGCGAGCTCAGAGGGTGGTGGTGAATGGTGCAACATCTGACTGGCGGCCAGTCACTANGGGTGTTAGATGGTGAGTTGGACTAGATGATCCTTGTGGGTCCCTTCCAACTCATAATATTCTGTGATTCTGTGTGATTCTGTGGTAGGAAGGGAAAGGAGGTGCCCTGCACAAGAAAGGGCCCACAGATACGTGTTTTGGGAATCCAGCAACGTTCCTGTGCAGTCTGCTGCTCAGTAGCTCCTTCTCTGTGAGCCTCAATGACTTTCCTTATGCACAGACACCTGGAAGTGGCTGCTTCTGTTGTTCACAGAGCAGCCATGAAACCTGCACACCAGAGGAAAGCTGGAGGGTTAAAAGCCATCCTGGAATTGCTTCTGAGCATCAGAATAGCTGTGTCTACTTTGTAACAACGTCTGTATGTACACAGAAATAACACCAAGGGTTGTGCAACCCTGTCTGGCCACTTCAGTTTGTCTGCGGTTTATAGAAGTCACCCATTTGGCAAAGAGTAACTCAGTGGCAAGTGAAGATAAAACCAGCACTTCAACATCTAAGCAAAAGGGTGAGCCTGGACACCATAAGAATTTTCATCAACTTCACTAGAACCTGCTGGTAGTGCTCAATAATAAGGGATTTCTCTGATGTCCCTTAATTAAAGCACTCTTTTGTCCTGATTAATAATGAAAATCATCATAAATATTAAACACATTTTTCCTTAAGGGCTTTGTTGCTCTGGATTGTCCTAAGTTAGTATTCTTGGTTTGTTAAAAACTAATTAAAAAAGAAGATTTAAAATCTTGACAGTATTTTTTTGGTTTGTGACAGGAATTCCATTCTGCACAGATGTTTATTATGTAGCAGTATTAATGTGGGTTTTTTTTTCCCTAAATAACATTACTTATCACTTAGTGATAAGTTTTAGTCTTGGGAATGAGTTGATTTTCTCAGAAGCATCATAGTAAGTATATGTGTCAACCTTTTAGCAATGAAGGAAAATGGGGAGGAGTTTGAAATCTTAATACAGACCTTGCAAAGTCTGCACCAGTGCTGGAACAAAAACCAGAAATCTTGAGTCTGAGGTTTCACATTTATCTAAAAAGTCATCTTTAATCAAATTCTATCCAGATTCAGTCACCATGGCTTCTGGGAAATGGCTGGTTGAGTCTAAAGCTGTGTATCTCATTGCAGGGATTGTATTTCAGTAACTGCTGCACAGCTTGTGAATGTCACATCATTGCATCCTTGCTGCTGTAGACATGTAGCACAAGACAGTAATTGAGATCCTGCTCTATCAGCTCTTAGTTCAGACTTGGCAGTGGGACATTAACTCATGATTGCAACTGCAGCATATTTTCATAGGGGAGGTCTTCTAGTTTTGGAGTCAGAAATGAATAGCATTTTTGTTCTGTTTGCAAGTGACAGCTTAGCAAAGCATTATGTCTTGTTGGGGTTGTTTTTTACATGTACATTGTAATGAAGGTGAGTTTAAGGATTCTGCTTACGTGGAGTAAAATGCGAAGTTGGCTACAAATAGCAAGGTTGAATCGGCAGGATGGGGTTTTGCTTTCACTTCTGAGATGAAGCAAAGCCATCTCCATTTTGAGGAGGTGCATGGATCACTGTATGCCCACGAACACTCAGTGAGCCATCCTGCACCAAACTGCTGAGAGAGGAATATGGTGTGCAGGTAGAAGCTGTCCTGCATTTTGCTGCAGGTTTTCAGGTGAAATCAAGTTCCACATGTCTCTGCTCAGCAAGGACTGTGTGGTTTTTATAAGTATCTGAGTCCACAGAGAGGCTTTCTCCAAGTTAGCCAAGTTAACTGGAAACAGCTTACATTTTTCTTTGCACCTGTTTGACAATAATGACATTACTCATCACTAGTCTTTACACTTGTTGGCTCTCTAGAGTTGTCCTTTTATAACTGCTTGTTGGGGTATGTGGCAGAATATTTGGCCTTGTTTTCAGAAAGTGATAGCCTATGAGTTAAGACTTGTTTACGTGGAATGGAGATTCTGAGTTATACATACATGGACAGAAATGGATATGCAGCGTGACTTTTATTTTAAACTTTCCAGGAAACTTCCAAGTTGCCTGGAAGTAGATTGCATGCTCAGTTGGGCCTCCAAGGGGTAGCAGGAATCTCAGTCAAACTTGCTAAGTTTGTTTTTGTGTTTCTGTGATGCCAAACTGGCATTACAAAGTGCAGCTTATGTTGCTTAATGGGGTAGCTGTTCTTCAACTTTATATCTTGAATTGCTTAAGAGCTTCCTCAAAAGCAGCATGTATCTTAGTGCTCACATTTACTGCTGCCATAGAGAATTTGTATCCCTCATCTGCTTATATGCTGTTTGAATTTGAGCCTACCAGGGTGAGCTTCATGGTTCAATAATTTCTGAATAGCATCTCATGTGCCTGTTGTAACAGATAAAGCACAATAGCATCATAGGGATTTTGCTCCCTAAATACCAGAGATCTGATCACAGACTATTCCAAGTTGGAAGGGACCTGCAAGGATCATCTAGTACAACTCCCAAGCAAACACCCACACAGGGATTGAACCCACAACCCCAGAGCCATGGGCACCATGCTCTGTCCATCCAAGCCTCCCATTATCTAGACCATGTCACTGAGTTCCTCATCCAGTCTTTTGTTAAACATCTCCAGGGATGGTGACTCCACCACCTCCCTGGGCAGACCATTCCACTACCTAATGAAATTTGCAGTGATTTCTATTGCTTTTATCTCATGTGCCTCTGTTTCACACAACTCCTTTAATTTTGAGTTCAGACTATTATAGTGTGTCTGTGTCCCAGTGTGCTCCATGGGGTTAGGGATGTACTTTTACTGTGGATCTCCTTAGCCATGTCTACTTACTGTACTTCAGTTCCTACTGCAGAGCATTTTCAGGGCACAGAAGTGACTTTTGTTTGGATGAAACTAAGCTGGAAGATGCTTTCTTAGAGAACATCTAATGGTCCCAGCTGCTAGTGGATGTTAAGTAGCTGGCAACAAACTGAAGCTGACCTGAAGTCAGCAAAATGTGTTTTGTGGATACTGGGTCCCTGTTTCACTTTACAGATGCATTTCTCCTGGAGCGTTATTTGCTAACATAGAATTGGCTCTGGAAAGTCAGATGGTGGAGTTTCTGGATCTTTTTGTGAGAATGAGTTTCCTTCTCTTTTAGTGAAAGTATGTTTGCCTGCACTTTTAATTTCGTTTAAGCAACTTTTGTTCTTATGACCCTGATGCCTCTTTGCCATTTGAAAAATGGCAATGCTTGTTTGATTTAACGAACCTGCAATCCTTACGCTTTTTTTTACCCTTTGCTTTACAGAAAATGGACGTTCCTGTGATGCTGAGACACCTGCGAGAGCAGAGAGTGTTCATGATCCAGACCATAGCCCAATACAAATTTGTCTATCAAGTGCTCATACAATTCCTGCAAAACTCTAGACTTATTTAATCTTTTCAAGCACCTCAGACCCAGCTTTGTGGATCTGACTGAACCCTACTAATGAACAAGGGGAACTGCCTTGACAACACTGTGTGCATATATTGCACTTTTTAAAGTTGTCTTGAAAGTAAGGAATGATTGTTCTTTACTAGTCTCCCATGGATTATTTTATACAAGATGTAATTTATTTTTCTTGGAATAACTTCTGAATTACTGTAATAACTTGTAAGACTTATAGTGACATTCAAAGTGAACCACATTTGACATGACTGATCTGCACTGTAACGTCTGTAAGGAAAGCAACCCTTTGTAAAGGTAGTTTACTGGCTTTTGTTTTGCTGCACAGCTTCTGAAATGATTAGATACATGGCAGTGGGCTTTTTGTCATGTAAGGACATTCTGGACCCAGATATGTGGCTTCCACTGTAAAAACAAGACCAGCTAGATGTCAGCTACAGCTCTGTACGAGTGGAAGCTGAGGGTACACAGCATGGAGACCTGAACTTCTGGACATGCAGCTGGGCACATTATAGAGGGCTCAAACACAGGACATTGTGAGAACAGAGAGGTTTGGGTGCCAAACTGTTCAAAATCCACAAGAATTATGGTTTTAGAGTAATCATTGAACAAATCAATATTGGATCTTTTAACAAGGTCTTAGCTGCTATGTGCAGCCCTTGAAGGGATTCATAAGAAGCAGTGTAGGGTGAAGTATAGTGACCCACAATAGGTTGAAGTTAGTGAATGTGTCTTTTCAATAACTGTGGTGGACTGAGAGTCGAACAGCAGAGGATTTTCAACCAAATGCATCTGAAACAAAATCAAATCAAGCACCTTCTCATGAATTACACTGAAAGTATTATTGCCTTGAGGCTCACTTCCCATAGAAAAAGAATCTAATTGAAATTAGGTAACTCTAGTTCCTTAGTTTTCACGTGTGAACTCTCAGCTGATGGCTGGAGAAGGGATCATGGCTAGAGAAGGGATCAGACTGGAGAGGAGCCTTAGATGTCTCTGGTCCCAGTCTTGTTCACTCCACTGCTACCTTTAAACTTGTCCAGGGTCACATCCAGTTTCAGAATTCTCAAGGGTGAAGATTTCACAGCTTCTCAGGGCACGTGACACAATGCAGTACTCTGTTCTTACCTTTCTTGGTACCCCTTTCCCAGATACTTTTAATATTTTAGTCCTATTGTTGTTCTGTTGTTCTGCAAACCCTGGTCAATATACAAGATCTAAGCCTACAAGCACTCTTAATTTCAACACTAAAGGGACTAAAATCAGCAGGAACTTAAGCTAAGATTCTGTACCACAATGTTCCTTGAATGTCCTTAAAACTGCACTGTTTTGATTTGGTTCTCTGTGATACAGGCTTTAACAAGGTGACAAAGATTCTGGTGAAGACTTCCAGCTACCAAAAAATGGTGAGGAGTTATTTTGCTGTAAGACCTGGACCGTGTTCCTTTTAGAGATCCGTTGAATTTTCAGTCAACTTCAGTTTTCCTCTAATTTCTTCTGCTAGTGCCAACATATCTCTTGTTAAATTAGCGGCAGCCATTTAAAGTCTTTTCAGCAGCATCTGCATGGTAATTGCACAGAGATGCTTTATATCTGGGAAAAAAGCCAAGGAATAAACCTTGAAGCAAAGTGTATTAAATTAGTTATCTCGTTATAACTTTTTGAATAATTTCCTAATGATGAATTAAGTTTGAACTCAGAGCTGTCAGGTCCCATTGCTCCACTTGGATGTGAGAAGTAGAAAATCAGGAGGGAAAAGAATCTGTTCCTATGTCTTATTTTTCAGCTGCTCTTGGCTCAATGTGTATTTCTGCTAATACGGTGAACACAGGAAAGTTTTTGCATAAGAGTGTGAAGAGCTGTGTTTGAAGGGAAGAAAATTAAGCACGTGGTTTTTATGCAAAAATTCATCACAGGTGTCTTAGAAAAATATTAGTTAGAAAAAGGCACCAAAAATTCCCTTCCAAATTAAGTCAGTGCCTATTAATGAGCCAAATAAGTGGCCATGTAGTAAACAGCCACTTCGAATTAACTCCTAATGTGGCTGGTATGGTAGATAGTGGCCAGTGTGACTCACTGTTTCCCTTTCATTGTTAAAGAATTGTAATTTTAAACTTTTCCTTTCATCTGATTTCAATGTATTTTTCCCTGCTAGATTTTATCTTGACTAGATCTGCTAATATTATAAGAGAATTCCATTGGTGGATGTCTGCAGAGGTTCCTTTGCACCCCACCTTGGAACTGACTCTCAGCATGTTTCATGGTTGAAATGTGATATGGTTTTGTAAGGGAAAAAGTGAGCCTTCTGACTTTGAACCTGTTGTAATTTTATCAGGCTGAAATTGCTTGGGCACTATTTCCTAACCTTTAGAGAGTGACAGGAAAATGGGTTTTTATATCCAGTTTTGTTAGTCATAGCAAAAACATGAGACTTAAAGCAACAGTGCTGATCAGTTTCTGTCGCATAGACTGTTAATGGCAGAGCCCTTAAGGAGAAAAGGACAGTTTAGAGCTGTTTTATGTCGTGTTGTGCGTGTTTTTTACCAAAGCATGACAGTGGTTTGAGACCAGTTTCATCCATTTGGAG
This sequence comes from Pitta sordida, assembly GCA_013390025.1. Classification (NCBI taxonomy): domain Eukaryota; kingdom Metazoa; phylum Chordata; class Aves; order Passeriformes; family Pittidae; genus Pitta; species Pitta sordida. The sequence continues at coordinate 84,465 of WEKX01002688.1, read as the reverse complement.
TAGAGTCTGGATTGAAAATCTCATAAAGATGCCTCAGTGAATGAAACTGCACCTAACAAGTTTGACATAAGCAGTCTTCTCCTAGGGCACCCACACTGCAGTCTGGCATGCTTAGCCTATGCTCCCCTAGATGCATTCTGAGAGAGAACTGGCAGCGGCTGGGGAACCTATTGTCTGTTTTCCTTTTTATCCACTCTTCATCTGTACTTAACACCCTTTGCTTTATTCTTTAAACTCTTACCAATGATAGTATTGAGGTGCTGGCATCAAATTTTTAGTTAAGGTCTGAACATTTCATGCCTACCATTGTGTCAGGGATGGGAGCGATGACAACTGCGTCTGACACTGCTCAATGCTGTAGGTGTCCTGTTTCTGTCCTCCATCAGTCACACCAGATGACAGTGCACATTAGCTGCTGAGATCCTACTTGTTCCTGATCCTATAAAAGCCTGTTTTGGTACCTCTTGTCCTCGACTACCTGAGGAAAAATGTAGCTTGTTCCACAAACATTTTCCTTTATAGGTATACAAGGACCCTAAATGCTCAGCTTTATCACAAATACCTTTTGCCTAAATGAATTTCATTGGCTGGAGACACATCTGCAAGGACTTGTTCAACCTATTGCAAACATAATCCTTGAAGTATATGGAAGGATATTTCTGTTCCACTTATGTAAATCAGCTGTCTCAGATACAAATATTATTAAATATTTGCATGATTATGAAAGTTGGGTTTTTTTCTTTTTAAAGTACATTCATGCAAACAAACAGAAATGCAAATGGCAGAACACAGACTTTTTCTTTTGCAACCTAAGTGCTTCAATAGGGCTGGTCATCGTAAGCCAAGGCATTATTTTTTTGATCCAATACAGAATATTCTGAGTTCAAAGGGATCCACAAGGATCATCGAGTCCAACTCTTAAACAGCACCACTGCCTCCCTGGCGGGAATCAAACCCCTGCTCTCCCGTGTGAGAGGCAAGGACACTCACCACTGTACTAAAGTGGATTTCTGATACCTGCTTTGTCTGTGCAGTCCAAAAGCAACACTAAAATAAGTGCTGATGGAAATCTTGTGCTTGGATATAGGACAAAATCTACAGGGAATATTCAGCAGCTACTGATGATGATGCATTCCGAACAGCTGACTTCCCACTGGTCTCCTGGGAGGAGATGATGACTGAATTAGCTGTTGTCAGCTTTGCTAGCAGTTTGTGATCTGCATGCTCAGAAACTGGAAGCAGCAGGATGGCTGATACCTGCTGTAGCAGATCTCGTGCATCACTGAGGGAGGTCTGAGTTAAGTTTAGCTGCTTGTCTTTGTGGAAAAAAAGTGCTAGGGCAGCACCCACTGCAGGAAATAAAGGCTGCATCATATTGCAGGAGGAGGAAATACCTGAACTGACCATGAAAGAAAGGACTGCATGAAAACAGCATTTGACCACGCTTCTATGAAAATTAATATAAATCTGCTGATGTTATACTTCAAGTCATGAGGAATTCAGGCATGAGGTTTGATGCTAGTAAGGGAAAGGCTGTAAGTCCAGAACCCCAAGGACAATTGTCTCCAGCTCACTCCTAGCCTTCTAGAGAGGTTTAGCTGTAGAATCTAATGCTATGGGAACTAAATGTGCCATCTGAGTCTTTATAGAGGAGGACATTATACATGCAGCTGTTTACAGGGATTGTGATTTGAGAAAGTGAGCAACTGGCTGCTTGGGCTGTGGAGCAAACAGCAGAAGATGGAGGTATTAACCATAAATAAACTATTGTTAGATTGTGAAACAAAAAAGTGCACTGGTCAAAAGTAGTAGTGTTTATATAAATATTTAAAGTAAATAAATTTTGGGATTAGAGTATCTTAGCTGACAGGAACCAATGTACCTGCAATCTATTTCTTGGCCGGCATTTCTTAGAAGTTTTGCTGGCTGTGCTTTGTGTGCACACTCAAAGGTTTCCCACTGGAGAACATCAGCACTGTTTTAACAGCAAGGGAAGGTCTAATACTGCAGCTGATCCCTGAAATGAATAGAGTGATTAATAGTTTTACTTGGTAAGGACACAGTGGTTGGACACTCAGCTCCAGCTATTTCAGGGGACGTGTTCCCTGATCAGGGAGGCAGGCAGGCATAAAAGAGGAAGGCTTCCCACAAACTATTTCCATGTCAGGTTGGAGGGCACACCCTGACTTAGACAGTGGCTGACAGTTAAGGGAAGAAAGAAGTATCTTGTTCACTGGGTTTAGTAACTACTGATGGATCCATCTTCCATAAATTCCATTACATTTTCTTTAGAATTCATTTATTCCTCTGGCTGTCACAATGTCCTGTGCTGGTGAGTTCCACAACTCAATTATATAAGTATATAAGAACTTCCTTTTTGTGTATGTTAAATAAAAGTATTTTCTTACTTCTACTTGGTCTTTAAAACAAAGCAGATCTTTAGTGCCAGAAATACTGTTAAGAGTATGTTTATCCTGTTACAACTGCTCCATATGGAAAACATCTTTTTCTCACTAGTAAAGTACCTTTCTTTGGTTATTTTACAGAGGAAAAAAGTTTACACATGCAGATGACTGTCATATTCCCATATGTAATTGTGTGGAATGTATTAAATAAAATAATATGTTTAGGTTTTATGTCACTGGATTTTACTGTCCTGTTTTGCTTCAGTATTTTGATGCCTCCTGTTTTATTTGTTCTGTAATTCTGTACATGACAATTTAGGACAAAACGGTGATCTCATCACCTCATTGTATGTACCCATTTTGTAGAGAAATGAGACATCAATTATATGCCCTCCCTACTCCCTCCTGTTATGGCTGAATGGCAGAGCTATTCTATGTTATTGAAAGCCTTTAAAAAAAATCTATGCATGCTATTTTATATTCTAATGTATTATTCATATCAGTACATAAGCTTATGCTTGTCAGTTTTATCTTGTGTATAGAACTGATTACTTTTGACAGTATTTTTGCACTGTTTCTTTTCTCTCTCTTTTTATAATAAAAAGTTCTATTCAGCATTAATTGACTGCAATAATTGTTGACCTCTTTCACTACCTTTGTGTAAATAGTTTCTTATATACTTTTGCAAATATGAGTGTCTTCAGTCAGTGAGGGTTTGGTTGTTTGGTTTTTTTTGGTAAAGCTGTCCTTCATATTCACAGTAAACAATAAACCATTTTTTTTCAAGCAAAACGATGCTTGTGTTCTTTTATGCACCAGCTTGAGGTTTTGTACTTGTATGTACCACACGTGAGTTGGTTTTCCATGTTAAATTGATAGGCAGAACCAGGGCCACAGTGAGCTCTGAATAACCTTCTGCAAACAGTAATCCAAGTCTCACAGGGGCAAGGCTCCCACTGGTGCTCATGCTCAGCTAATCTGATTCTTTGGTGTTGAAGCATAGGCTGGGCTCCAGGCAGAGTTTCTGAAGTAAAGGTGCTATTTCCCTGGACAAGGGTTTACATGACAAAAAGTTAGGATAAAAATCATCAGCTAGTGCCCTCTTCCTCGCCTTGGCTGCAGTTAAATGGCCTTTGCTTTCTGCAATTCTAAGGGCTGGTGCTGTTTTATGTACTTCAGCAACAATTGCTGGCTGGAGAGTCAATGAAAGCTTTCAGCAAAATGAGCTGACAAACTCTTTTTCTAGCAGTTTTATTTTCAGAGCAGTGCTTACAAGAAGGAAAATACAATGAAGTTCTTAAGGGTGGATGTGTTCTCTTTGTCACTGTAGTTTTAAGCTGTGAAAGCACTAAGGAATAGACAGGTACTTTTACTGTGCACCATATGAAAATGTTGGGTGTTGGAAGTACAGACACACTTTTTCCCTCCATCCTCAAAAACAATTGCCTGACCTTCGTCTGAATAGAGGGGAAAAAAACCCTCCTGTTTTATTTAGGGGTAGAGAAAGCTAAGTCCTGGACTTTTTCCTCAGAAAATGTTCCTCTTTTAAAAGGACTTGCTAACATATTAATACAATACTTGTAATCCACTGGAGGCAAAGGTATGACTGTGAGGAAATACGAGCAATAACTTCACTTCAACTTGTAAAGGGGACTAAAAAGCCACAAGTTTTATGGTTCAGGTCTTGTGCAAGCCTTTGAGCGCTGAGATAAGTGCCAGCATTCTCTGTATAAGACATGCTGAGCTCTAGGTTCTTACTGTGATGAATGCACATCTTCCAGAAACAGTGATGGACCTACAGATTAACTGGCTGAGGGAACAGTGGTGACTTTCCTGTAAAGTGTGCAGAATTCATCATCCATTTCCTCTCTCTTGCTCAGCTAAGCCACTGCAAACAAAAATGATCCATGAAAAAAGGAAATGGATGCCAAACCACAACAGAAAAAAATACAGCTTTTGCTGATTTGTCAGATCAAACCAAACTGTTTAGGCAAAAGTAGATGCCACAAAACTATTGCATCAATTTACGTGTACAAGTGGAATGAAGAGGGCTTAAGACCACTTTATTTACTTTACATGAATAAGATCCACACTAAAATCCCTAAAGAAAAAAATGGTGAGTTTTGCACATTAGCTGTCAGAAGGCATAACCTTCAAGAAACCATGGATAATTCCTTAAAAAAAAAAGAAAGAAAGAAAAAGGCAATTGTAGATTTGTGGAAACTAGGAAGCTAGACCTAAGTGTGTTTGTCATTCCAATTATAGGACAGAACTGTGTTCATACTCTACCGCTTTTCAAAGCGCTCCTGAAGGTTTCCATAACAAGGCTTTTTAAATAAAGGTTTGAAGGATTGCATAGATTCAAAGGCTCAGTGGTCCTCTAATTCCTTTTTGATCTCTGAAATGTATGGATGATCTTTCCCATGTGCTACTTCCATGATAGCAATTGCCTATGAAAAGGAAAAAAAAATATTCACACAATTGACTCACATATAACACCAGGCTATAAATACTCTCTTTAGAGGTTTGAAGCAGTCTGACACCTCTAGCTACTTTTTGTCCTCTTGTAGTCATAAACCCAGTAGGAAATAAAATGAAATTCAAAACCAGGTAATAAAGGTTTTATATTCAGAAAATACATCTTTGATCTTAAAGGAGCCCAAAGCAACTTTCAAAATTATATTCCTGACAAAACTACTTTGAATGCAACCAGCTCCAGGACAGAAAACTGCAAGTGCGGTGGGTAATATTCCAGCAGAGGACTTAGCCAGTATCAGAGTGAGCTCTGATCCTATCCATTTACCCTTCAGCTGTCACATGGACATGCAGGTCTGGTGCAGAAGTTATGTTAAGACATTTCAGACTTGATTCTGTAAACCCTCCACTGGTTCCAGGGGCTACCAATGTTTTAGGAAAGAAGCAACCAGACCAAATGCGAGATCCTGTTAGATTCAGACAGACACTGATACACTCGACACCCTGCCATTTCACATACAGCTTGCTCCTGTCCTAAGAGTGAAAATTGCAGACAGCCAAACTCCCTTGACTTGCACTTTTCCTGCCGTTGCCCACACTCACTGCAGAGTGTGTGCAGAGGCAAGATTTCTGCTTAAGAAAATGACAGCAGTGCCCCCAAGCAGATGAGATAAAAGGCAGCAGTGGATAGAACTAAGAAGCAAGTTCAGCGTAAGTCTGAGAATATTTAGAGACCACAGTGGTAAAACAGAACAAGGAATAGCCCTCTGAACATTTAGTAATTTGCTCCTTGGGAAACTTTTATGGAATTACACTCTTGCATTTGTTAAGTCAGTACAGCGAGGGCTTTTGGTTCCACCTCAGCAGCAGTGAGAAATGACTCTGCTCCTCCTCCTGCCCAAAAGAAGAAAGGAGGGCCTTCTGGATGAGCTGCTCACAAACTGACAGAGAACAATGGGTTTGTTTTTCCACTAAATCCCAAACATCAGGGGCTGGGATAACTTTGGGCAGTTCCTGTAGACAGATTTTGGAAGTGAGTCATTAGAAAATGTTTATGTTAGGAAGTCAACTCTGCCAACAAACCTGCCTAACCGTTCCCTACCCCCCCATCCCATGCTCCTACTGGCACAGTTCCCATTTCTACTCAAAGGTTTAACACCACAGCAAAAGAAAACCTATGTTCATTTCAAACTAGGCAACAGTTAAATTTTAGAGTATATATTCTTGTAGCATCTTTCACCATGGCTGGATGCCTCTGTTATTGCTGGCTAAAAACTTGCCAGCATCTAAAAAGGAAGAAAAAAATAAATACATTGTGACATTCCACACCAAGTCATTATATGCTACAGTAGTCACTGATGCTTAAAAACCTAAAATAAACTTCTGTCCAACAACAACAGGGAGGGAAAAAAGTTAAGCAACATAGTACAGACTAACAAAAAATAGAAGAATAAAAATCTAAGGAATAAGGAGCAGACTAATAAAAAGGAGTGAGGAAAAATGTGAAACCAAATGCTGTATTTGCCAATTTCAGCATTACCAGATTCATTGAATTCCCTACAGCTATGTAAAAATCAATTGGTTCCAGAACAAATAACCACTAAAAGAATGCCTAGTTTAAGTTGGATATAGAAATTACAGAATTGAATGAAACACTATGTGCCTTTTATAAGAGCCAAGCATTTTTCCTGTCCTTACCCAGCAAACGAGGAGAAGCTATAGTCCTGCTTCATTTACACTAGTGCAGTTCTAGCTCTGTGAGGAACTTGGAGCTAATGTTTAAGCATAATTCTCACTCCAGCTGCTGCAGTATGACCCCGCTGTGAAAAGGTAAGACTCGCTATACGCAAGAGCAGATCTATACTACATCTCTAGAAAAATCAAATCTGAGCAAAAAATTCCAGTAAGTAAATATATTAACAAATGGTGCATTTCTTACCAAGCCAGGCTTACTGACAGAGAAGCTGATAACCCGAAGCACACAGTGCTTCAATGACCTCATGTCTAAACTGGTATTAGTAATGAAGAAACCAAGAAATAAATACCCTCTTCAGGGCTTTAACCCCAGCCGTTCTGTTCTTCAGCGCCATATACAGTCTTCCTAATTTCAGCCACATGGAGGCAACATTCAGAGAATAGGGGGGATAATGTTTACTGCAAGAGAGAAAGAAATTCAGCTTTATCAAACTTGGCAGTTTCATTGCATTTTCCCAGCCCCAGTCCCCCTCTCAGGGGGCAAGAAGCTGCCTCTCATTGCCCCTGCCCATTCACTGCTCATCCCCTCTGCCATGACTGCCAAGAGTCAGTGCCAATTGTGCCTGGGATGGGCACGCCTATCAACTGGGAATTGAACTGAAACTACCATATGCCTCTGAACAGCTGTCAGATGGCAATGACTTTCTGCCACTAGTTTTAATGTAGCCAGCTACAGAAAAAGACTGAATTGTTATGAGTTTTTGGAGCCACCCTACACCCGCAGAAGTATCTCTGTGTATTCCCCAATAGTTGGTGGAATGGAAAGTGAGGGGTCCTCTGCAGTGTGTACAGCAAACATGCCATTCTGTACTCGCACACACTGAGCTAGCAGAGTCCAGGTCAGCAGAGCTGACCTGGAATGCCAGGCTCAGAGCCAGAGGAGCTGGGCAAGTCCCAGGGAAGATAAATAGTACTGAGCCCCCAGGCAGGGAATGTTGGCTCCTTCGTATCACTACTCTCTGCCAAGTGATCTGTGACTTTATGTTGGCATCTGCTGCAAAGGGAGAGCTTTTCTTGTGCTCCCACCAGCTGGCAAGAATGTCATGTCTCAAGATGAGAATCTGTTTGGGAGATTCATGGCAGGATCAGACACAGCGCATAACTGTATGGCTCTAATGAACGAGAACACTACTGTAAAAACATAGGCAATTTTATCCAAAAGAGTATTAATTTTTTCCTCCAGAGTTGTGTGTGCTGCCTTGCCCCACACAGGGCTTTATCCTGCAGGCTCTCCCATGCCTCCAGCTCTAGGGTGGAAGAGATCGGGAAGGTTGGGGCACCCCCAGCCTCTGAGCACAGGAGCTGAGCTCAGCTCCAGCTCCAGCTCCCTCTACTGCTCAGCCCCAGCCCTGGGACAGGGCTCTGCTCTCCTGTAGCAGTCCCCAACGTGCTACTGAAGAAAAGGACTGGGACACTGTGGGAGGCTGACAGCAACACAGGTTTTGTCTGTGTATATTTTACCGTATACAAAATATTCACTGCAGATGCAACTTGAAGCACTGCTTTAGTAAAACGATATTTAAGAAAACCAGTATTTATCTAGCCAAGCAGAACTAGCACAGCAATCAAGGTGGCAAAAAATTATTTTGAGAACTCAAAGCAAGGATTTCAAAGCCAGTCCTGCTACAGTCGGCCCTCTTCCACTCCGTGCCCCCCCAGATAGGGGCTTCGCATCTTAGCAGAGTGATCTTTCAGCAATTAAGGAGGCCCATTTCGGGACTGTGCATGCGTGACCCAACACGTATGAATAGTCAAAGTAGGCAGTCATGAATATGCGAATTCCATCTCCCACAGCCACCCATGCTGGGGTGTGTGCCGCTCTCACAGCGGCTCAGCTCAAGCGCTGCCTGACCCGCTCCCCTTAGCTCAACTCCGAGCAAGGAGCCTTCGTGCAGTTATGCAAGATTTACACACTCTCAGGTTAGACATGGTGTCTGAGACTTTCTCAGGGTAGATGTCTACCACAAGTATGGAGAGACCAGGTCTACCTACCCAGAGAGACAACGGGACAGCAGCAGGGGCCGCTCCTCCACACAAGTGTCCCTGGCTGAGCGGAAAAGGGGTTTTTCCTGGCGTGGGGTGGCCACAGGCACGGAAAGCTCCAACACAAACACTGACACACAGCAGGGCAGTGCCAAAACAGCGCCAGAGCACCAGGGTGCAGGCCAAATTTGCATATTAATGAGTTGCCATTCTATGTGGATGGAGGGCTTTACGGGAGATGAACAAGACTCCTGGTACCGTGGTATAGTAGACCCGACTGTATATTGAAGACCACATTTGATAGTAATGAACACTGTAGTACTGGCATTTAAACATTCCTTTTTGAGTAGCGATATCACAGGTAGCATGCTTATACAATATATACTGAGGGAATTGTTCAGATTACTGAATTAAAGCACTAATCAAAAAAAAAGGTCTCTCATATTTACCTGTATGGTCTGATAATTTTTTGGCCATAATGCAGTGCACCTTCCCAGTCCTGCACATAGAGACACACACCCATGGCCTGGTACATCATATGCAACATATAAACATTACTGTCTTCAAACACTGCGCCCATCTTGTCCAGGCTGAGCTCACAGATCTCCAGTAATTCACTAGGGGGTATGAAGAAGTTAAGGAACCCAATAAATAGATGGTCTCTTATTATACAACTACTTGGTAATGCCTTCAGATACAAAGAGGATAGAGGCAAGTTTAATTTCTACTGGTCATAGCAGTTCTTCTGCAAGAACTTCTGAAGTCCAGCAGGTGAGATTTTTGTGTCACACACCAAGCCAGTGGTGTCAGGGTGAGACAAAGGATATATTTGTAGTGTTTGGCTCGTCTGAATTCCTCAATCACATTCCTGGCATATTTGATCATGTCTTTTACCGTCTCTGCTGATGGAGGGTCATTCGACTTGCAGATTTTCATTTTCTCTTTATCCTGAAGGAAAAACAATGGACCTTACAAAGGCAGGTTCCAAGCCTACAAATAAAGGTGCACCTGCTATACAAAATTACTCTAATAAAAAGACACAGACAGTCTTCAAAGAATGTAAAAACAAAAGGTAGAAAGTGGACCTGCAGTTTTTCTCTACAGAAGCTTTGGCTATGAATCCTAGAATCCTCTGGCCTTCCAGTTCATCTGCCATTCTCTACTTCCCTAAAGTTCCTTTCTTTTGAAAGGTTGAAGAGCTTTTCAATTTTGTAATGAAAGCAGTTTTGCATAAGAAATTTCACTGCTTCTGCAAGATTAGGGATTAAAACAAATTTAGTTTGAAGGTTATAAATTACCTTAGGTTTACTACCTAGCTGTGTGGAAAATTACATGATCTTAAATACAGAAGAAGATCCTTCATATCTACAGAAAAAAAAATCACGATTTCACATATTTTGATATTTCTGCTGGACAGCTCCACTTACTCATATCTTTCTGTCTAATTTACTAATTCATGAAGAGTCAGCTGCAATCTAGAGGGAATCTTTTGCTGTTTAAGCTTCACATTGTTGCTGGATTTCTTTTTCTTTTATTTCATCTGCCAGCCAAGAGAGCTATAGGGGACTTTTTCCAGAGCTGAAGGAGGATGAATGACAGGTGACTCCGAGAGTTGCATGCTGTTGAAAACCACAGATGAAATCCTGGTTTCGTTATGCTCAGTGGCAAACTTATCGAGATAACTCTGGGGGAAAACACAGCTAACATGGAATCAGCAGAATGGCCTCAAGCAGTGATATTTAGCACTATTTTGGAAAAAAAAAATTACAAAAGATGACACCACTAAGGAGAAGGAGATGGTTGTCCGGTCAGGTCAGTTTGGGAAGCAGCTCTTATAAGGATGGCTTGTGAAAAGGGGAGGAAAGATGATCTAGATCTTAAGGATCAGATTATGTCAGCCACACTGATATTGTCCGGCATTACAGATGAGGCACACAAAGTGCAATTCTTGTAGGACATCCAGTGAAGGTGGTCCAAAAAGATGCACAGACAGAGCTGTCTCAATAACTGGTGAGTTTGGGTACTTTCCCCGCATCCCTTCCTCCCATAGGTGCTTTTCTTCAAAATGCCTAACATCTTGTTTAAAGGAACACTGTCTGGATGTCTGCCTTTGTCCTTTGAATGGAATCAGCTTATGTCTAATGAATGTAACTCTGACTTGCACATCACAAGGGGCTGTGATCCAGGACCATTTTGTCCATGACCAGACTGATGTGATGCCATTGCAGGAAAGGCTATTTCTCAGATTCTGCTGGATCTCCAATCATCCAGCAGTGATATAAAACATTCACTTAGAACTGACTGAAATGTTCCAACCAAGAACTGCAGCAGCAGTCTATCCCAAAAGAGGACCCCAGAAATGCCCCAAGCAAGATTTACTTGCTGAGAGTTGGTAGGAAGCATGCACTTACAAAAAACAAGAAAGAGTTCTGAGCTAATTTTTTTTTTTGCCAAGCACCATAGACAGAGTAATTACTTACTTTTAACAATGTTTTCATCTTTGCTTTGTAGTTCAACTTTAAATAGGCTTATACAAGGAAATTTCCTGATGTGTTATGATTGCAGTGGAAAGAATGAGTATCAAAAAGCCTTTTAGGCAGAAAAACAAAACCACCACTCTCACCACCCCACCCCATTACTATTATTCTACTTTCCAAAATGTAATTAAACCAGATAGGACATTACATCCAAGGACCATGGGTAGCTGCCTCCACAGTCAAAAAGCATATTTCACACCAACTGTATTACCTTTTCTTTCGTAACACACTCCTTGCAATCACAATTAAAGAAATACGAGTCTCTTAACCGGTCATTTCTGTCTTCTGTGGGATACAGCAGGTCAATATAGCTGCTAAAAATCTACACAGTGAAAACAAAGCAGTTAGTGAGAAGCAGTGTCACTAAAGGTATTTATCACTACTAGTTCTGGTATATGTAGCATGATGGCTACATATTCATGCAACTTGTGGACCCCTGCAGCCACATCACCTGCTTGCTCCTTCACATTCCAAGCCACTTAGCAGCATGAGGAGTTGTCATTTGTGAATGCAATTTGACAGAGAAGTGTTCCTTTTCTGCTCATTATGGAATTTCCCTCAAATATTACCCTGGCTTACACCCAGGACTGCAAGATTCAGGTGTGGATAAGGAAACTATCACAGCATAAATCTCAGGCGCCTGTCAGACTACAAAGAGATACCTAGTTTTCAGAAATAAAATAATGACTTCAGGTACCCAACTTAGGATAAATTACAGTGGCCTGGTTTTTTGGAGGCTGGAATCTCAAATTTTTCTTTCTGAAAACCTACAAAAATTGGGGCAACAGCAGTCACTAGTAGCTTTAGAAACTTAGGACAAGACCTTAGATCTCTGAAAAGAGAGGTCCAGTGCTTGAGTTCAAGGAGAATGAATATCAGATTTACTTCAGCAGCAATATTTTAAAGCAAAGAAAACCTTCTTTTGAACATTTTAAAAGCCCTTCATATACACTATTCTTAAGTTTTGCTCTATTACAATGGTCTTCAGAAAAGAACCCCTGCAACTACATAGCTTTAATACTCTGCTTTTAAAATGAGATCTCCCATAAGAAACTCATCCTATGCACAGTGCAGTTGATCCATTTCCTCATTTATAGTTATTTGAAATGCTTTGTTCTGTCTTTATGCTTAGGGTTTTTCTCTTCTTTAAAAATAAAATTACATGTCATTTCATACAGTACACGTTCTTCTTCAGTGTGAACGTATCACCTCACACTTTCACCCACACTCCTCTCTCCCTTCCTTAGTTTCAAAGCATATAAAATACAGGAACAGCACTTACAGCAAAAACGCCTTTAAAATGTCTCATTGCAATGGCTACACAGAACCTGAAGATGGAGACACAGGCTGTGAGACTGCACAGCACCCAGGCACATCCACGAGTTCACGTTTAGAAAATTCTGAAGTGTCAGAAGAGTGAACATGCTAAAGCCATGAGGTCCTGGAGAGCTGATCCAGCTTCTAAGCCAGAATTCAACCCAAAGAAGGTGCCAAGCAAGGTAAATATTCCACATCTCTACATATCCCACCATACGCCCTCCCCAGAAATGCTGAAAATGTCTGTGAATCCACAGTAAAACTCTCAAACCAGAATCAGTTCTTGTCCACTAACACAATGCATTTGGAGTGAACGCCAACATCACATACAAATCATCTTTAGTAAGTGCCACCAAAAGAAGTTGCTCACCTGAATCCTTTACCCTTGGCTACAGCAACTAAACTTGCTTTGTTGACAATGGTGAACAGCTTTAGTCCACAAAAATAACCTCCCTCCCCTTCTTCTAGAAGGCTATCACACACTTCAGAAGTCAGTAGAAGTTAGCAAAAAACAATTTGGAGCTTATTTTGACCAGCATTAACTTTGTCCACCAAATGATCCACTGAAACTCTATGCAAACTCTATCCCCAGAGAGAATGTTCTGTATATCTTCATTCCCTGGAGGTATTTTAACATCCTCCTTGATTCTGTTAAACATCTTTTTTCTTTTTCTTAAAGCAAAGTGCAGCTCTGCTGCTTTATACTCCCTGGCACATTCATTGTTTTTTGGGAAAGTTTCAAGGTGAACTCAGAGCCTCACTCTGTTTCACAGATTTTTATCCATCACTGTTCAGTTTCACTCTACCAAAAAACACATCTTTGTTCTTCTGTGACTTCCTAGCAAATGCCACTGAGGTGATATGACCAAATCCCATGTTTTGTGGATGCTCTGTCCAAACAGAAGTCCGAGGACTTATCTGTACCCATTTACCTTGTTTATTCTGGCTGCAATTTCAATACATTACTGTTATACTGGGAACTATTATAGCAGTAATAATTTGCTTTGATCTTGGAATTTCAAAGCACTAGCCAAATATCAGTAAACTCAGCCTCATTTTACAGATGGGTAAACTGAGAGAGAGACTGGCAGATACACAGTGACTGCTGCAGGTGCTCTTCCCTTGTTTTAGCAAAGACTGTATACTGCCTCCAAAAATCACTACAGTCTTCCAGAGCCACCCCAGCCTTTCCAAAGCACCATTCTAACAGTTCTCTGAGAAGCAAGTGATCCTTCCTCCCTATTATTAAATTGTCATCTAATTGAAATGAACCCTGAAAAGCAGAACAGATCCTACTTTTAGGATCTGTGGGTAAAGGGTACATGTAAATACTGCGAATTTACCTCCTCTCCAGGCTCGATCTCTTTAACAGCTCTGACTTCAGCCAAGGTTCCCCTGTAAGTCACAATCACATTTGGGCAACAGCTATGGTTCATCAATGCAACACTGTAAAAGTAGAAAGGTAAACGTTTTCCTCAATCACCACCACAAGGAACAGACAAGAAGTTAAGCACCACTTCAGAAAACAAGTAAGTAAGAATCAGTCTCTCTCTGTAAGCAGATGTTATGCTGAAGCTTAACCTGAAGGTAACCTTGGAAAAATCTCTTGTACTGTTATTTATTCTAATGATATGAAGCATGGCTGTTCTAATGAAACATTACCATTTTTAAATCCTATTATTGCAGTATTAGGTAAGTTATTCTTGAAGCAAGGACTAGCTATTACTGTCTCTGTGCAGCACTTGGCAAAATCACATCCTGCTTTAACTGACCATCTGTAAGTTTCAGGTTACTTTGACATAGATAAGCTACGAGTAATCTAAGCCTCACCAGGAAGTCAAACTAAGCATTCAGTGCTAATAAGTTCATGCAGACTGTGCAAAGATCAGGGGCAGAAAATATTACAATATTAAGTGGGAAGGACAGACTTAAAAATGGAAGAAATGTTCCTTGGCCCTAAGGAGAGCTGTGCTCCCCGTCCACAAACTGCAGTTAACACTTAACATCCGCAGTTTATTTGTAAAGCTAAGAAGCTTGTACTTATTTTGTACAATATTTTGAATTTGTATACAAGAACATACTGTACATACTTTTTGCACTATCATAGCAAGGTGGCTCTAAGGGAATTACTGTTTGCCAGGGAACAAAGGGAGAAGGGATATTTTTCAGCACCAGCCAAACCAGAAAGTTGTTAATACAGCAAGTCACTTGCAATCCTTTTCATCTGGCTTTGATGTCCCTGTCTAGAACCTGCTAGCCAAGTAATTGTTTCCTACTAACCTGAACATAGTGTCCAATCTAAGTTTCAAAAAAATTACAAGTGCAATTTTACAAAAATCACCACATTTTTAAGCAAAACTTCTACAAATAATTTGTCACATTTTATTAGCCAGTTAAAGACATTTAAAACGAGACAAATTGAATGTTTAGTTTCTTTTTGTAGATATCTACTTCCTTTATTTGTTTTTAAATAAGTCAATTTTCTTTTAGAAGATATTAAAATCAACCTACTCAGGAAATATGGCTGATCCCAAATGAGAGAGTTCTTCATCTTCAATTGTGAAGCCATTACAGTTAACCTGAGCAAAAAGAGAAAGATACTAGATCAGCTTCTGCTCAGCTAAGTACTCCATGCTCACGTCACATTCTCATACATCAAACACAATTGCAGCGACTTACAATTTTCTATCCTCCTCCCCAGTACTCACAGGGAGCTACACCACATCTCAACAAGCCAAGTGAGGACAAAGTCCCCATCCCAAGGAATGCACACTATACTAAAGAACTAATAGAACGTGCAACTGCTCAGGACTCAACATCTAGTGGATTGCTCCTTGTAAGGCAAATCAAGAGAAGTGGGGCCTGAAAAGAGAACTAGAAAGAGTCAGACAAATCAAGACAGTTGCAAACATGAAACAAAACCTCACCCTGACATAGGGCAAAGAGACTTCATTTGGCCATGACGAGTAAAGGGGAAAAGCAGAACAGCACATGCAAGGAGCAGTGTGGGAATGAACAGCGGCAAACTCAGCTGCGCTGAGGCAGTACAGAGATTTGAGGGAGCACGGATGGAGGTGATGGAGATTTGATGTTGCAGGGACATGCCACAATGACATCTGTCATCAAAGACAGCACATATCAGCTACAGGTAAAGCACATATGAAAACAACAAGCAGTGAGAAAGACTTGAACCTAACAAAGACATAGGATAGGAGGGGATGAAAAAAGGACAGAGTATGAGAGGAACAGTATTCCTTATTTAGAAAGGTACAAGACCAAAAGATCTTGTTCGCAAAACCGTGTTACAAAATAGATTCAAGTAGGTTTTAAAACTTTCTTACTTTTTATTCTCACCCAACTCAAAAGAGTCTAACAGGACTTTCAGCTTTGTATCACTTAATTGCCCAAAACACACCTCAGTCAAGTACTTTATTCCACTTCAAGTCACATACACACCGACATGAAGAGAACCTCCTTCACATTCACCATTATCTCCCTACAAGCATGAAAACATTCTTGAAAGCACCAGTAAAACACTAAAACAACTACTATCACATGGTGAAGTCCAGCTGAAGTTACTACAGGCACAGGAACAATCAATCAAGTACAGTGCAAGTATTTGTGCTGGAAGGGGCCAACAAACGCTACCTACAATAATCACAAAACCACAGAATGGTTTGAGTTGGAAGGGACCTTAGCGATCAAGTTCCAATCCTGTTTTCACCCAAATCCACAACAGCAGGGACACCTTCCACTAGACCAAGCAACCCAAAATCTTGTGATATGCCCCACAAATTGGAATCTAGCATGGATTCGATTTTAGAAATACCAAAAAATACTTCCCAGAGCCATTCCTCAGGTATGAACTGTTCAGGATGAGTTCACAATTAAGAGAACAGTCCTGTTATCCTGTGAACCTGTGATTCACTCACCAGTATCTCTGCTATTTTTCTTGATCTTTATCCTGCAATATAGCAGGATATATTTAGCAGTACAGTGAGCCTCCAAGTATTCGTGGTCCACTATTTGCGAGCTTCAGTAATTGCGGGTGATTTTTCCGTGAGCCCTGCGACCTCGGCACATGCCCAGAATGTACTGGGACCCCAGTGGACTCGGCCCCCGGTCTCGCCGCTTGCGCTGCAAGCACAGCTGGCCCCGCCCCACCCCCCCTCCCTGCTGCGNACGTAGTGGGTTCACTATCTTTGTGGATTTCACAATTCGCAGGAGGACGACCAGACCCAACAGCCTGCGAGTAACGGGGGTTCACTGTATGGCTAAATCCAAAGGTTCCCCATCGCTCAAGACAAGCATGATATTGCACAAAACCAAAATGTGATTTCTGAATACAAAACCAACACAAATGAAAGATAACATCAACACCAAGTAAGAACATAAGGCTACAAAGGCTGACACAGGACAACTTGACAGTTCTGAATCACAGGGAAATATTTAAAAATATGTAGGGAGTTATCATCAACTTGCCTCCTAAGCCATAGACAACATACTTCACGAAGGCTTCATAACAAAAATGACACAACAGGAGCGATTAGGAGTGATGAGGTGTCACTGGCTTCACCAGATGAATTCATGACTACAAAAGGCAAAGTGGAAGGAATAAAGAGAAAACTGAAAAAAAAAAATTGAGCTCAAGGTTGTTCCCAATAGTGGAAAAGGGAACATGCAAAGGCAAAAAATGCAAGATCTTTAAGCAAAGGATAAGATGCTGGCACTTGAGACAAGAGAAACTGTTTGAAGAGTATGACAAGGTGAGACTAAGAAGGAAGAGTGCCAATCTCAAGAGCTATATTCCACAGGGACAAAAGAACAGAATGATGCCAACAGTTGGGGAAGAGAGGAGCAAGAGGCAAGGATTTTGGATGAGAAAAACTTTACTCCACTCAAAAGGAACAATTACACTTTAACTGTGTAAGGAAGATCATCAGACAAAGCCCACTAAGAATGATGAGCAAGGAGACAGAAGTATTGAAGTCCCAAAGGAATGCCATGAGCCTCAGGGACAAACAATACCTAATGTAGGAGAAAAGTAGACCACAGAAAGGCCAGAGTGAGGGTTGAAGCAAATTAAGCGCACCTCCCTTTCATCTAGAAAGACTTATAATGGGGATAAAACTTCAAAAGGCTGTATCCTGCAAAACTTTTCTGAGGAACATCCAGATGATCCTGGATTCAAAAATTAGTTAAAAATTAAATTTTTTGAACTAAATGATAGATAGACAGGTAGACAGGTAGACAGGTAGACAGGTAGACAGGTAGACAGGTAGACAGGTAGACAGGTAGACAGGTAGACAGGTAGACAGGTAGACAGGTAGACAGGTAGACAGGTAGACAGATACCTGATGGTCAGGATGAGCTTAAGCTAATACCCAAGGGTGACATCATACATCTACAGAGGAGACTCGATTGAATATCAGATCTACTGTCAGCAGTTCACAAAAGTCAGTTAAAATATCATGATCTGGTGGAGCTGCTCCAAATGGGACATGAAGCAAAAACGTGATCTTTGGGGATTCTGGCTGCATTCTAACAAAAACATTTGGAAACATAGCAGGAACTGTTTGTATTGATGTCTTTAAATTATCCCTTTGACAACTGTAAACTGTAAAGTCTTCATAAGAGAAAAAAACTAGTCATTGAAAGGAAACTAGAAACAACACCGGATGACAAGCAGATGCTAAACATACTAAAGAATCATACCCCTACAGAATAAGAGTGTCTCCGTATTAAGGAAATAGTAACTGTGTTGATAGACGCCCAGCTCTACAACCAGGGTATTGCCATCTCAGCTTTCATCACAATAGTCAACTTTTGCCTCATCTCAAAATATTAAACTTTTTATTCAGAGGCTGAAGTTTAAAATTAGCTTGTATTGAAGTAAAGAAGTAAAAACAAGAAAATGGACCTTTCAGTGTTCCACTGGTGAATTCTTCCACGCACTACAATACATTCAATTTAGATGCATATAAAAAGCGGGCAAGAAAAAAGAAGCAACATATCAGAAGTTGTCTGATAAGACATCCGATCTTTCCTTCATATCTCCACATGAGCAAACCACCTGATTACATTTAAAAGCCACAAGCCAGATAAAAGTTTTAGGCTGCTCTTACTACTTCTCTGAAGTTTACTCCCTGTGAAGGTCAAACACAATGATGACCTGACCAGCAAGGATTTCCACAAATCTGAAGACTGAATGAAGGATTTGCCTCTGCAGGGTCTCAGGCCAGCAGCCTTGCATGTTAGTTCAACAACAGCTGCACTATCCTTGGCCCACAAGAAGCCTAATTTTGACAGGGCTTAATGAAGGCTGCTTCCCTTTTTCTTCAGTGTTTGAGAAGCATGTCATAGAAAGTCTGCAGACAAGAGTCTCTCCCCTCACTATAGAAAGGGGGTACATCCAGCCACTTCTGCTCAATGAAGCAGATCTTCTCCATCAAGCACACTCAGGTGTCCCTACAATAAGAGCTACCATTTCCATTTCTGTTAACATTCCCCCTTTCACAATGGCTAAGATCCTACAGCACCTTCCACCTAAGCAGGCTGTGTTCTAGCCAACTTACTTGTGCAAAGAGAACTACAAGTGCAGCATTGTCAGGGTACTCCAAGTGCTTTGAGTAAAAGTGATGAAGAGCAGCAATGTCGTTCTGAATCAGCTCTCTCTTTTCATTGTCTAGTTTGTCAATGTCTGTGGACAAAGAACACATTCCATTTCAGTAGTAGGAAAACTCCCCCATGCACTATAGTTAGACTTAGGTTAGAACATGCTCAGACTTAAATAGAAACCCCTCAAGAACCGGCTCCTTGTAAGTACCGCAAGAAGTGCCTGTTCTTCCCTAAATGCTGGTTGTGCCAAAGCCACACACAAGCTACAAGAGTGCAAAGAATATCTTAAAAAAATATCTTAAATGAGCAGGCAATTAGACACAGATTTCCCTTTCTTTGGAGAAGGGTTACAGTATTCAAAGTGCATTTGTTAACTCTAGCAAACAGTTCGGCCAGCCCTGGCCCTCTAGAAGCCTATCAAGTGAGGGTACCTATTCCCAGCTGTTTAAAATACAGTTATATCCCACCATTTGCGAGGAACGGGTCATGCCAAAGGGCTCGCAGAACGTCAAACTTGCAAAGATGGGCAGGTCATTAATATGCATGCAGGCAATGCCCATTGCCCCACCCCCCGTTGCTCCGGAGTGCTGGGGACACTTCTCTGCTTCTCCCCTCGGGCTCTCTCAGCACAGGGGAGCAAAGGCCACCATTTCTGAGCCTCTGCATGCCAGCCCCGTGCCAGCCTGCCACACCAGGATGCCACAGGTACGATCACTGGGGTGGGGGGAAGCAGCGCAGTCGCAGCAGCCTGGAGAAGCCCACAGATTCTTGGAGGGGGGTGGTTCCTAAGTCAGAGGGGCTCAGAAACCTGGCTGCTGCCACCACTCATGCTCACCATTCCTCTGTGGAGGGGAAGGGGTGTTCCCAGGCTCTGCTCGGCATTCCTAGAGCNATTCTTGGAGCCTGGAAAAACCTTAACTTTGCAACACTGTGACACCCCATGCCGCTTATGGTGGGGGGAGGCGTTGGTATCAGAGTTTCTTTCCCTTTAACATCCACCGGTCCCGGTAGAGGCAGCGCTGCCCGTACGGTCCCAGAGGGCGGGGGAACAGAAGCCTCCTCCTGGCGCAGCGACAGCTGCCCCTCCCAGCACACAGCGCTTGTCCGACCTCGCTTGCCTCACTTTCGTGGGGCAGTTTCCCAGATCAGGGATGGGGGCACAGTATCATCATTGTGAGCCCCCTCCCCACAGGGCGGGGTGAGTCCCGTCCCACAGGCGCCACCCCTCAGCAGAGCAGAGCCACTGTGCATGCGTCGGCCCGGGAACCTCGCAAGCGGCTGAAGCAAAATTGTGAGAAATTTTCCTCACAAATGGGCAGGGTCGTAATGGAGAGGTCGCAATGCAGCGAGGATTCACTGTAACCTTATGAGCTACACAGTCCCATCTATTGTGGTATGAAGTTGCACTCAACGTCACTCATCTTAAGGCATGCTTTACACAGAAAAACTCTCTCATACAGACCTATTTCTTATCAGTATGAATCAGTCCAAACTCCTGCTAAGACTGCTTATCCCTGCTTTCAAAAGACATGGTCCTTTTCAGCACAGGGGCCCTAACCAACAACACGGGAGTTATTCACAGGGGTTCTCTTTGCACAAGAGGAGGTTAACACAGGGATGACACAGGAATACAATCCGCCTGACCTGTACAGGCATCTGCTCTAGGAGGTAACAAACAGTGCCTGAGAATGCCTATATCAATATGGGCTGGGGCTTGACCATCAGAGGTGAGTTTAACCTGGAGATATCTAAGACTAATAGAAGACAGCAGGAATAGCAGCAGAAATGTCCTGGCACACCTGCAACTGTATTCCATTATGGGTTTCTCTAGATATTTACTCTCAGGCCAAAGCCATGGGCACTGAATCTTTTCCTTCCTGATTCCCTCTCTCTCTCCTCAGGAACAGAGTGTTGGGAAGTTTTTTCCTAATCCTCTCTCTCACAATGCCAGTTTCACAAGCTCTCTGTGACAGCCAGCAACTCATCTGTTTCCTCTCACCAACTCAAAATAAAAGTGGAGAGAAAAACATGCAAGAAGAGAAAAAGCTCCACCAAGGTGGAAGAATGAGGAAATCATTTGTAAGAGCAGATGTGAATGACGGGTGAGTCACAAAAAACACTGAGAAAAATGAAACGGGAAAAATTGATGATAATAAGAACAAATCAGAAATAAGAAATGTTGAGCTTCTAACTAACAGCTAGGTGCCTTTCCCTCTCCTTTGTAGGGTGTTGCAAAACGTAAGGCAACACGAATACGGTAAAGATGTGCTAAGAAGTGAATTGAGTCAAAAAGGCAAGAAGGAAGAGGGGTGCTTACTAACAAAAGAGGCCTCCAGAGGACAAGTGGGATATTGCAACAGAAAAAGACATTTCAGCTGTTTAGCTCACAAATTAATAAATTCCTGAAGGCAAGCGGCAAACAGAAGAATATACAGAAACTACTTCAGCTCTTACCCACAGTCTCCTCAAGCTCAATACTACCAATTTACCTGTGAAAATTATCCTTGCCTTGGGCAAAATTAAATATTAGCATTTTCCCTCCTTGTTCCCCAGCTGTCCCAACAGCAGTGACAGGAGCTTTTGTTTAGGAAGCAAATAAAACTTTCATATTGCTGCACTTGGTTATTCTACTACCTCAAGTCCTACCAATGAGTACATTTATCCAGAATTTTGTAAAAGATTTTAGAAGCCATCAGAATGAGAAACGTAAATATACAACCTGTTGTCTCTTTGTACCAAGACCCAAGAAAGAGAATCAACAGAGAACTCTGAAACTGTGAAAACTGTACCAGGATGGTTATTGGGCCTCTAGTTGGTCAACTTGTAACTGTCTTACTGGATATAACCAGCAGCTTTCCAGTTAAAAGCAAGCCATTGCCTCATCTCCTTCCTTGGATTATTTTATTGCATTTAGGACATAGAATTTCAACACAATCATATATAACATGTCAGATTTGACTGGCAGTGACAGATACTGAAGCACAGTCCAGAGGCTTCTGCAATTAGCCCCTTAGTCACTGTCACCACCAAGCAACTGTGCCATCTCTGATTTTAAGCCTCCTGGTAAAAAATACCAGCTATTTTAATTTTACAACATTACAATTCCCAAAAGACACTAGAGTACCAGAGAAGGAAGAGAAAGATGTATGCTATAAAACTAAATCTGTCTAGGTTTTCACCCTTGTTTCACAGCCCCCACAAGCAACCAAGCTAACAAAAAAAAAAAAACCAAAACAAAAAAACCCACACAAAAAAAGGAGTACTGGGCTTCAAAAAAAAGAGGAACAGGAACAACAATTCTCTTTGTTTGCTCCCTTCTTCCTCCAACAGAAGTGGGATGCTCTGAAAGGTTTTGATGGAGCGGGGCCAGGAGGAAACAAATCATTAATATAGTTAAATCTAAGACTGTTTACCTGCAAGTTTTTTTTACTTACGTGACTCAAACTCTTCTACAGCAAGTAGCTTCTCCGATTGCGTTCTTTCAGGGTGAGTTTTCTAAAAATTAAGGGGAAAAAAAAATATGAAAACATTTTAATTTGGCAGTTTTGTGTACTCAATCATTTATAAACTGGGAAATCCTAAGTGTAAGACAAGCCCAAATCCACACTGTATGGGGTTTACAGAAGTTAGTGAACAGCAATGAGATAAATTGTTTGTCCTCAGTAAAGGCATAGAAATATTCTCTCCACACCAAATTGGGCAGCCAGAGATGAACTCCTATCAAATTTATATACATAAACTGAACAGTATTTTAAATATGTCATTTGCTTTGTTCTAGATACCCAGAAAGCTGCTAACAATAGCAAGCAGGCAGAAGACAGGCTGTGCTTTGAGGAAAGTGAATAAACTGACTGTTGACAGAGTTCAAAAGCAATGCTCCACTGTTGGCCTAAGGCCACTTCTTTGTACTCTTGGTCATTAAATATGGCTTTGCAGGTGGCCCAGCAGCTGAGGTTCAGGGACTTTGGTTTGCATATTTAGCTTTTATATGACATGTTCTCCTCTCTCCCTTTAAGCAATGAAAGCACAAATATACTCCAATGACTTTTTGTCATTAAACATTTGATTTTGTTTGTGGATCACCACCAAACCATGCTTTAATTAAGTCACACACATGTACATTCACACACACATTTACACACACAGCAAGTGTGCAGCTACTTTCCCAGAAGGCCGCCAAATCCTCCCTACATACTGTGTCCTTGTCAAATAAGCAGACCTCAATCACACAAATACGCTCCAAAGAGGATTTTGTTTTGCACAGAGGGTTTAGACCTCTACAAAGATACACAGCACAATAACCTTGAAACTCATGAATCCCACCCCCTCCCTGGTAAGCACTTATGTTATCCTCAGTATCCATATAGTTAGCGAACACCGAAATGGAGGTTGACACTGCAATCCTCTTTCTTTACCCATATTATTTTTTTTCTTCAAAGACCAAGAGTCTGAGATTTCTCTCTCAGACTCTGGTTTCACTAGTTAACTTGTAATTGTAAACACTTATACCTGAATACCTCAGGGCTGTTATTGACTCACAAATGTACTGGGAGTTCTGTGATAGATAACGCTATGCAACTACAGCTGGAAAATAGTACAACAGACAACTACTTCATAAAGACATCAGTGCCTGCAGCCAGATAACACTAGAAGCATTCCTCAGAATTCAAGTACTTTACCAAGTCTCGTTCTTTTTTCTCTTCATCAATATGATAAGCTCACACATGTAACCTCGAGCTCAAATCATTGGAATGGAGGCTGAAACACCATGCACATTGTGAAACTATTAGTATACATTTCCAAACATTTCCAGACTCTGTTCAACATTACCTTAGACATAAGTTATAGCTATACAGATTAAGACCTGACTAGCCTTTTGCAAGCTTCCCTCAAAAGTCTCCAGCTGGACTACAGTGGTCCTGACACTGCTGCAGTGGCCTGTTGGTCAGTTTGTTCAGCTGCTCATGCTCTGTGTTATATCCATCTGTACACAGGAAAGTTGTAAGCATGTGCTTTGTAGGGATAGTTGCTGTCGGTCAATTTTCATTTTCCTGCCTTCCCTGGCACCCAGTGTACATTCATACCTCCCAAGTGAAGCCTCCTGCTCACCTGTTTGGCAAGGATCCTTGCTGTTAGCCTCACGGTCTCTGAGGGATTCCAGTTCTGCCCAAACGCACACATGGAAGCACACTCGAGCTTGTGCATCGGCCAGTCTTCCTTCTGAAAACATAGGAAAATATAATCTAAAAAAAAAAGCCATGGAGAAAAAGTGATGAAAAAAGGGATGAAGCAAGTCCTGCCAGATCCTAGAGGTCAAGTGAAATGTGTTTCCTTTAAAAAAAATAAGATGACGCTCTCACTAAATCTGAACAAAAGCTTGAGTCACATTTAAGGGGTACAGCTATCCTGCTTTCTCTAAACAAATTCACAAAGGATGAGCTCAGGTCAGAACATCTTCATTTACTCAATGGGAAAAGAAAAAAAAGAACTAAATGGCAAAGAAGCAAACATGATTTATAAATCATCTTGTCTAACATGATTTATAAATCACCAGTTCTTATTGTTCAGATCAAGCAAGTGAGGACAGCATAGGTCTGAGCTTGATGGCTTTATTGGGCTCATTTCCATTTAATACCTTGGCCCTTCATTACGAGACAACCCTGGTGTAATCAGGAATAATGCATCTGAAGTCAATGGATTTACATTCACTGTAAGAAACGGTATATGTAAAGGCAAACCCAAACCTTCTGAATAGAATTATCAGATTCCTTAAATGTTGAAGAATAAGAGTACAGCTAGACAATGAAAACACCCAAATATAGACAAGCATGTATAGCATATTCCTAGCTTAATATACAATAACACTTAGAGTGATGGCACAAGGCACTGGCTTTAGGCACTCTGCAAGTTTCATCCAAAGCCACTGACTCTTTCGAAGAATAGCACAGAACCACATATTAACGATTTGCACAGGCACAGGCTGTCCTCGGACTGCATCAAATTTCATTTTATTTATTCCTTCAAACATGGAAATATTGGCAATGCACAGTTATTTATTTCTATATCTCATCCCAAACACACATTTATAGTGCTGTGCTAGAACAGACCTGTAGCGTTCTGCCTGCATAGGGAGTACCAAGTTTTGTTTTCATACCAGATTTAAACTGGTAGAAAACAGTACCAGTGTAAAGAACTCACAATAAATCAAGTGAAAACTTGAAAACTTTTTTGCAGCCTCCAGAATGTTCTTAAATCCTCTGTGATTGACTCAGTATCACAGATCCTATGTTGGCTCACTCCCCCAGAATTTTTTAAAATACTAATTAAAAAACCCCAACAATATGCCCATTCACAGTGACTAAGTAGTAGGGGCAGGAGTAACAGTTTCCCTCAGCTGCCTAACCACTGAAGGCAAGAGCCACTTGAGAGACACATTTGAGGCTATCTAAAAACATCTACACAAGACTGGTAGATATTGTACATGTCTTCTGGGACACGGATTCTTTGTGGAAACTACGGTTTTAGGTTACATAGAACAACCCAAGGCACTTGAACAGTCAGCAGAACCAGGACCCCCTCAGTGCTTCCTGCCTTGGCTGGTCAACTTATTTACAGGTTTTCTAGACCAAAACAAAAGCTGAAACTACTAATTTCAGACTTACTACACCAAAAATTAGTCCACTGAAAACAGCCGTTTTAATTGCCCTGGGGATGGACAGGTTTAGCAGTTTATTTTATTCAGAAAAGAAAGGTGAGCATCTGCCCCAGCCACATGTAGGATTTGAAGGACTGCAACACTGCAGGGGTATTCAACTCCTCATAATGTCAACTCCATTGTCCTTGATATCCCAGAAAGGTACTTCCAAAAAAACCCCTACCTACAGGCTGCTTGAAGTAAGGTCCAGTGTAAATATTCTAAGAGGATGTGGCAATACAGGTCAGAACTAAAATAGTATATTACACTGTAATCATGGCACGTGAAATTACACTCTCAAATCTCCTACAGCTGTCACACTACAAAATGTGTCCCCAGAGAGACCCATTTCTTATGTATGCCACAAGACCTTTTCCTGGAAAATTCCTGATAGCTTTTGCTTAATAATCTACAGGCTAAATGCTAAGAAGAGAAAGAGGGAAATCTCATCTCTCACCTTTTCTTGTACACTCCTAACACCCACTAACTTCAGCACAACTATTGGGAGTTCAAAAAGCGAAGGAACAGAACCTGAGGTTTTGCAGTACTTGCATCCATACACACTGATTAAATATGTACACAGGAAAAATTATCTGATTTAAAAAAAAAAAAAAAAAATCAAAATCACATGCCTGTCTCAAAGCAGTGTTTTTAAAAATCCATTCCTCCCCCCCCCTTTTTTTTTTTTTTACACATTGTTAATTAAAATCTTTCCCCAGGCAGAATCATACTGAGTTATATGAATTAGCAGGGAGGTTAAAGCAACAAGATATGGCCAAATTATGCAAAATGAAATAAAAACCTGAAACACCACAAAAAGAGAGAGTACTGATGACTGAGTAATACCTGGGATGGAAACACTATGAAAAACAGCTTTTCCTGCAATCACAGCTGGATTGCATTTTGCATTCTTTTCCACATTTTCCTCCAAGTAGTTTGAATTACAAGTAGTATTGTTCTCACTGAATCTCTAATGTTATATTAATGGTATTTTCTTCCTATTTTCATTACATCCACAGTATTTTTCTCTTCATTTAGGAGTGACAGCATTGTTGGAAGGGAAGTTCTTTTCACNAAAAAAAAAAGACAAGTCCAAACAAATGTTCTCCCACTTCCTTTCTCACATAGACTTTTTCTATACAATACAAAAGCTCTGTTATAGTTTACCCATCTGAAAAGAAACAGACAATTATACCAGACAGAAATGATGGGCAAGCCAGTGCAGGGGTTAAGCCCACTTCTTCAGGACCTTATGGCCAAATTGTGATTAAATGGCGTCCAATTCTTAAACTGAATTTCAGTGAGGCAACTTCTGATGTCTGAAATCAATCAGCAAAGTTCTCTTTAACAAGGTAGAAGTTACACATGTCTGCACAGTGATCCCTCCCTAGCATCATTTACTAAATGCTGGGTCACAGAGGGTATTTGACTTCCATGGGTTCAGGTTCAACACATTCACAGGAGACATTTATCAAAGAAAAACACATGGGGAAAGTTTTTGGATATAGGGACACACTTCCCTAGAGCCATCTTAAACAGTGTCTTGCAGTGTCAGAATCCTTTCGTGCAGAATCATTAAAGCAAAAATTTTGCATTTTTTCTACAGCTCACCAAGGAAGAGCGGGAGATTTCTACAAGGTCCCATTTAAAACACACCTGCTTAATGCTAATTCCAGGCCTACATCTACATTTTTAGGCTTACTAGCTAGTTAAAAATACCTATTTCTCTTACTCTAGAAATACCAACTACAGTAGCCTTTAATATGACACATTAAAAAAAACCATAAACGGGTTGTTCAAAATGTATTTCAAATACTGAAAGTCATGACAAAAAACATATCTTTCTGTACTCTTGGCTAGTTGATCTCCACTCTGTCTTGTATGAATAACAGCTACATGTAATAACAGCAAGAGGAGTTCCAGTAGCTGGTTCAAGTTCACCAGTTACACAATTGCAACCATATAACTGTCTTAAAATATTTTCCTCCAGAGTGTTTCAGCAACTTATTTCTGAGGATTAAAAATGAGCACAGGTCTCCTGCTGTTTGACTAAAATTATTATAATTTAAGAAGTCAAGACCTGAACAGCTGCAGATGGAGGCTGAAAGCCACTACTATAATAACAAGCCTGTGCTCCAAGAAGGCTATAGTGGAGAGTGGAATGGTATGAATCAGCTGGAAATCACAATCCCTTTTAAAGGAAGAACTGGATTAGGCGTTGGGAAAAGAAAGAGATAGTGAACCCAGGTCAGATCCAGCCCACAAAACACTCAAGGCAGTGAAGGCCATTTCCACTCACATGCGCTGCATCTGAGACTGAATTCATACCTATGCAGACATCCAGCTTAATACTGGTCAAACCTGAGGCTGTCTATCTTAAGAGCAAAATAGACCCGAACAGGCAAAAGACACGTTAGGGAACTGTGCCAAAGCCAGTGTGTGTGCATATGTGTGTGCACAGAGAGAGGCCTAAACAAATCAGCCACTACATCACTGCAAGACTTGTTTCCTGGGTACAATTCCTCACACTACAGAGGGACACCACCTTACCTGGTGACCAAGGCAAATGGGTTATACCGCAAAGCAGAACCGTGTCAATCCATTAAACACCTGGCTATACAACAGGACATCCATTTTTACCACTTAGGGGATCTTCAGCAAGGCAATTTCTCTTAGTGTCCTTATACCCACCTCATTTGTCGAAACAGAAACGCCACAAAGGCTGCTGTGAGGCTCATTCATTAAACACAGGAAGGTATGTTAAGAATCTCAAAACAAGGATACTATATTGCTCTAAAGAATGGGAAACACATGTAATGTCAGTAACTTTACTTTCAATAAACTTGGCAAAAAACCCCTCACTCAACAGAAACGCAATAGGTGTCGGCAATTACAAAATCTCTAATTCTGAAAAAGGCATCCAAAAAATTTGTGTCCTGCTGCACACTTTGGCACTTTTCTCCTTCTGATCCACCTCTCCCCACCATGAACAAGAATTCTTATGAATTGTGGCATAGCAGATCTTTAAGTAAGAAAAGAATAAGCCCAGAAGCTTTGGGTTTTAATCCAGGCAGTGTACTTCATGCAGTAAAGAGTTGTCTAACTGAATTAAATCAAGTAGCAAGGTACGAACCAGCATAGAAAATCATACCATGTCCTTGATGGGTATGTCTAATTTTTACCTGAACTGAAAAAAGAAAACAGGAATTTACAGAGCAAACTTAACTTAAAACAAATAAAGATGAAATTAACAATGCCACCACAATTCTCAAGTACAGCCCTGCCCTTTTCTCACTGTTGCATGAAGTCTCGTATCCACGGAGGCAGAAGGGACACATCTGCTGTACGTCTTGGTGTTACAAGTTCAATATCAAGGAACAGATGTCCTTTTTGGCTTTGACAAAGAATTGCTGAACTGCTGAAAAGTGCCTTTGAACAAGACAGAGATGAAGATGCAGTGCAGATTGTCTGTGTAGCACGTACAGTCAGTGGAGACCAGTTTCTAGAGAATATTATGCTTGAAGGTAACTTTGAAAGAATGTCAAAGAATTCGATCTCAGCGACATTCATAAATTTCATAGGCTAACTCAGAAGGGCTCAAAAGATGGAAGATAGCGTTTTATCAACTAGGGAGTCAAAAGTCATATACATAATCACCAGTAAGAATGAAGTGCTAATACCCGTGTTTGTCATACTATTGTCTAGATATCAACAAAATCTAAAAGCAGCCTTTATATTTAAAGCATCATACCACACATCAACAGGTAGAGAAGATTTTAATTCATTAACTTATCAGACAGATAGGCTTTGATGAGCATCATCTTCAGCAGACTTAAGGACACTCAGTTTGAGCAGTTCAAATTTTTATTCTATGAACATGACCCCCTAGAGAGAGAATTCTGAACACCAAACCCCAAAAATAATAATAAAAAACTCAATCTAATAAAAGTGATACATGTACAAGACTTGAGCCAGAGGACAAAGAGAAAACAAACCTTCCTTGTTTGTAAAAACAAAGGTATAAACTTCGTCAAGGCTAGGAGTCAGGATACTGAGGGAGGAACACTGAGGTAAAAGCAAAGGACCACGGATGAGAAGGAATAGGTTCTTCTATTTCCACCATGATACCTACTTGCTATTTTTCCCAGCACAAATTACTGGGCTTTCCTACTTCAGAAAAATCTTGCTTACCTGCTTCCTAAGCAATTGTGCATTTTATATGGTAAGAGAAGAAACTGACAGTCTCAGATAAAAAGCTAAAGAGTCAATTAAAGTATTTCCTTTCCCCTCTCTAGTTAAAAGCTTCCTAAGAAATATCACGTGGAAACATTTTTTAGAAGTAAGCAATTTTCCTTAATGCATCATGGGTTTTCTCTGTACTGTCTTTAAAACTCATCCAGATTCATCCCAAGACCCTCAAGGATGCTCATACAGTAAGGTTGTACTTTGATTATTCTATAAATGACTGCAAATTCTGTTAAAAGGTAATTTCTAGTAAGCATTTTTTTAAGTCCCATTGGTGCCTCAAAACCACAAGGCTATTTGATTTGCCCACAATTCACTAAGATTCTGTGGGAAAGCAGGAAACTGGGGAAGTAATGGAAGGAAAACTAATGAGAGGCAAGGCTCATTTTAAAACTTGTGCAGGTGCCTGCAAACTGGACAGCACAAACCACAACATCTCAGTCCAGATAATGACAGTGGAGAACATTTTGCCTGCACCCACACAAGCCACAGCACGTTACCATGCAGAAGGTGGTTTGCATTGTTTACAGCAAACACACCATTGCATGCCAGACCTTTGGGGACTCAAATCCTGCAGGAGCATTTTTCCATACTCTGTGCCCAGCACTACAGACCTTACAGAGCTCTCATTTTCCAACTAGCAATCCAGTTGAGTTTTTTACACATAGACTGGATAATTCTTCCATATCAGCTCGCAGCCCACAAATCTTAGAAAGGAGCTTATTGTAGTTAGGAGTAAAAATGGAGTTAAAAGCACATGTAAACATTTTGGATGTCTTCACATTGTCTAATTTAGTGTACA
Source organism: Pitta sordida (assembly GCA_013390025.1). NCBI lineage: Eukaryota > Metazoa > Chordata > Aves > Passeriformes > Pittidae > Pitta > Pitta sordida. The sequence continues at coordinate 53,634 of WEKX01002688.1, read as the reverse complement.
CGTTTATTCTATTTCCAGGAGCCTTTAAAAACAAAGTACACAAAAAGAATAACAGTTGCCAGAATGAGTACATTAGGGAGAAGGCTTGGTAGGTTTCAAATGGTTATGATTACCATCAGCTATGGCAGACTCAATACTCAAAATATTTGCAAGGATTCTAAAAAAACAAAACCCAACTCGACAAAACTCCCTTAAGAGGGCTATTTGGTGATTTGATTTTTCCATTGGACACAGGCTCTCTTACTAGTTTAGTAAGGTAATGTTAAATTACTGCCCTCGAAGGAAGAAGTAATGCAGACATAATTAGTGGGCTGACAGGCAGCTCTAATCAAAGTCTCAGCGGTACCAAGTCCTGAAGCTACTGATCCTGAAAGACTCATGCAGACCATGTCCCGAATCCTGTAATTGTCCAATGCACAACTCCATGGGATGCTCAAACTGACTGGATTCTATTAACCATAGCTACAATTAGAGACTGTCAATGCCACACAAACAAAAACTGAGAGTTCAGCAACCCCTGCCCTCCTTCCCCCGGCATCCTCAGAAATTGCATTACCATACCTGACATTCCACATTGCAGTAAAAGGCCTGCTTACATCTTCCACACTTGGACAATCCTTCTTTCCTTAAAAAGAAAACAGAAGTTATTCTGTTCTAGAACTCTTAATGAAATAAAACTATGTTGGATCGCTTTTTGCACAGTATTTGGCATTTCACAATGAATATTGTATTTTCTTCAGCACCACAATTAAAGATTGAACTACATCTTTGAACAGAAGACACTATTTTTATTTGTTTAGAGTTTCAAAAGCAGGTTTTTTGTAACAACGGTGTATTATGCAAAAGCACTCTGCTGGCCTGATAAATTGCTGGGTTTTTTTAATGTTATTTAATAGGCATCATCATTTTTTGCCACTATATAATGCATAATGAGATAACTTTTCTTTTTTTCCAAATTTTCCAACTGCTCTGTAGACTTGCTCAGTAATATTAACTCTTTGCTTTTGCTCTGCCTGGTTACAGAAAGCGTACCCTTTGTTTCATAAGCGTCTCCCAACACCAAGAAAACACACTGCATTATTAAATACACTGCTTGATCTCCTGTCACCTCTTAGCCCCTTCCCATCCCACTAAATGTGTGCTCTGGTGTCTGTGTATTCTGAGTTGACCTAAGGCTTGCACTCTGCCGAAAGAGGGAACTGCCAAAAGGAAGGTCCTTCTCTGCTTCAAGGTGCATGTGTTGCAGCAGATCCCACCAAAAATAGAACATGTTACCCAACAAGTGACATTCTGGTGCGACAGGGATCTCTCAGCAGTGCTGAATACTTTAAAACACCTTCACACCCGCCCTGGTCTAAGTGGCAACAAAAAAATCGTCTTGAACTGAGGTAAATTCATTGGAGTAAAACAAGTATGTGTGTTCTCCTAAGACATGACAGCGGACATTTCAGGAGTCACAGGCACCGGGAGCCCATAAAGCACAGCAATGCTGGCATCCTCTGATTGTTCTTGCAAAGCAGAAGGTGCAACATGAGCGAGGCAGGCTAACATCATGGACAGTCGTAGCTCACGCACAGCCGCGTATTTAAAGTAACAAACATTATCTCACGCAAACACAATGTTACAGCTTCGTTTTGCCCATGCTACTACCACGGTTTTATTACAATAACGAAAATTTCTCTCGCCCAAGGCTAGCGCTGAGCCCGCCACCTTCCTCCTAGCACTCTTTGAAAGTTCAACAAGCACAGTTCAGAATCTAGTACGTGCTAGTTCAGTGCTAATGCAGCAGTCACAGACACAAACCACATGTCTGAGCACTGGCAGATCACATTACATCACTGAGACATCATTCCTCCTAATGGCACCTCATCACCCTGGTGTGAAGTAAGTTTCAGATTACCCCACTAACTGCTACTGCAATCAATACGTATTCCTTGATCCCTGTGGCCCTCCAGAGCTCCAAGGGAGAAGCCTGCATGGATAACAGGCAGTGTTTAAGTAGGCTGATCCTAAAGATGATTTTTAAAAGCTATTCCACGAGATAAGAGTTATCTTTACAGTATTAATAGATATCAGTGGAGCATGGAAAGTATTGCTTGGTCCTTTGGCAGGCAAATCCTCTGAATGTGACAAACAAAACCAACCAGTATTTTTGTGCCAAGGCACAAGAGTTAAAAAAACAAACAAATGAACAAACCAACCAACTAAACCCCAACAAATAAAAACAACAACACATCAACGCAGAACTTAAGGGCTAGGAAGAAAAGTCACTAGTGTGAAGGAGGGGAACTCACTTCAATGACTTCACTAAGATCTACATTAGCTGCTCACATGCAAAGAGTGGGGTGAATAGTCGTGCACATAGTTAATGAGTTGAGGATGGAAAAGGACCTACAGATAAAACCAGAAAGATTACAACAGTTGTTTTCCTGATGCAAACAGTAACATTTGCTCTGGTTATAACCAGGCGAGAACCGTGATTCTTCAGAAAACAGCCAGAAGCCACGAAAGCACTACACCTTCTAAAAACGTGGCGTGGCATGCCACGTCACAGTGTCACCTCCGCGCCTAATGTTCTAACGATAACCCTAAATCTGTTTTGGTTTGGGTTTTTTTTTTTTCTCCTCCGTAGCAGTCGACATTAAAGAGGCTTGCGGCAAACGCCGGGATACCTGCGGCAGGTCAAAGCGCCCCTCCGCACGGCGAGGGCAGCAGCTGCAGAGGCCCCAGAAAACCCCAACACTGGAGATCGAACCGCGAAACAGGCAGCAGCAGCTCCAGCTCCAGCGCTCCCAGCCGTGCCAACAGCGAACCTCTTGCGCTGCCTGCACCTCACCCCAGGGAAGGGTAAATCCCCGGAAGACGAAGGTTTCGCACAGAGAAAATATACAGATATTGCTGTGTATTTCGTTACGGTTCTATATTCCATTCGCATCAGGGAAATGCAAAGCGCGAATCGGGCGACGGCAGACCCTGTCTNCCGCGGCCTGGCTGCCAGGGGCCGGGGCGCCTTCAGCCCGCCGGGTCCTGGCCACGCTGCCCCGGCCCCGGGGAGCAGGATGTCCCCGCACACGGGCGCGGTGCGAGCATCCCCGGGATCCGGACCTCGAGCCCTCCTGCTAACCTCGCAGCCTCCCCTTGCAGATGCGCGCCTCACATACGTAGCTTCTAATGAAGCAGGTCACATTCATGTGAAGAAGGGTACAGCTGGGGTGCTCTCCCTCCTTCACACCAGCAGCTTTTCCTAGCCCCTGAATTTTGGGGTTAGGTGCNTAATAGCAGTGCATATTAAGTCATTTATGAAACCAGACGGATCAATGAAACTTCCTATGAGAGGATGGCTACGCAAGTGTCTACGTAACTGCCAGGGCACGGGAAGAGCCCAAGTTTTTTTTCCTTTCTTCCTTTTCCCCCGAGCCGCTGAACAAGGAAAACCGGCTTTGAGCCGTCAGTTTCCTCCCGCCACAGCACGGCGAGCCGGGGAGAGGGGCAGTTCCGTCAAGGAACCTCCC
>WEKX01002688.1:3099-50036 GCA_013390025.1 Pitta sordida | reverse complement strand
AGCCTCTTTTCTATACTGACACTGTGGTTTGTTGTTTATTTTTTTTTTTAACTCTTGTACCTTATCACAGATTTTCCTATGCCAAAGAAATTGGCTGGTTTTACTTGTCACATTCAGAGGATTTGTCTGCCAAAGGACCAAGAAATACTTTCCATGCTANAGTTTTTTTTCCTTTCTTCCTTTCCCCCCGAGCCGCTGAACAAGGAAAACCGGCTTTGAGCCGTCAGTTTCCTCCCGCCACAGCACGGCGANACACTGATATCTATTAATACTGTAAAGATAAGAGTTATCTCGTGGAATAGCTTTTAAAAATCATCTTCAGGATCAGCCTACTTAAACACTGCTTGTTATCCATGCAGGCTTCTCCCTAGGAGCTCTGGAGGAGCACAACGATCAAGGAATACCTATTGAATGCAGTAGTATGACAGTTAGTGGGGTAATCTGAAACTTTATTTCACACCAGGGTGATGAGGTGCCACCAAGAGGAACAGCACGGCCTCCCAGAGCAAAGCATCTCAGTCGTAAGCAGGTTTGCTGCTGAGGTCACAGCAGGTTCACAGTATTCACAGTATAGATAAGGCTAGAAAGGACCTCAAAGATCATCTAGTCCAGCCTAGGTTTTGGTGTCATGGCCTTCTGGATAACCAGGGCAGAACTTGGCTCATGCAACTTTGGTGCCATTCAGGTTTTCCCACTGCCCACCCTGGTTTACAGCGCCTGCTGTAGTGGGGTGGCAGCAAAGGGACTTTGTGTGTCCCACTTGTCCAGTGGAGCAAGGAGGCAAGGTCAAATGAGATGGTGGGGTGGGCAGGAGATAACAAAGCTGAAAGAGAGGGGGCCTCCAGAGGTGGCAAGCCCAACCTGCCCCTGCTGCAGCTGGGCCCGCTTGAAAGTCAGTGGGCCAGGGGTCTTGGCCAGCCCAGCACTGCCCTGCGTGGCTTGTGGATGCCAGATTTAGGTTGCAACTCAGAGGCTGGAAAACTGACTATACTGTCCTAGTATTTTAGAATAATATTCTGACATCTGAGCCAAAATAAATCAAAATACATGGAATTAATGAAAAATTGTCATAAAGAATGGGATTCTCTTCATAACAATTCAATCAATCAGCAAAAAAAGCCCCCAAACATCAAGAAGTTTAACTATGCAACAGCCGTATTCAAACTTCCAACAGCAAGAAAACATTGACTTTACACCAAGTGTTTTTATCTTAGAATTATGCAACAAGGGAAACCAACAAAGCTGTCTGTATTAAGAAAAGTGCTACAGCATTATGCTCAGGTATTTGTATACAATTATCAGTTGTACAACATCCTGATGCAGCGCTAAAAGAATGCTTTCAGAAATATAAGCAAAGCAATGAAGCGAATCAAAACAATTTGATGGTGCTTGTGGTAGTTCACAAGCAGTGTAGACCAACATAAACACCTAAAGGTTATAATCTGTTCTGTTAGTATCTATATATTTAGTTTTGTGTTAAATTATTTGTACTCTAAATCATTGGTGAGCTCCTTTTTGATGAAACATGTTGGTTAAAACTTAAGGTTCAAAATTTCCACAAGGAAGTAAATCAGTGAAGTGTAAAGAAAGTATGTTGAAGAAGCTACCTTGAAATAAGAAATTAGCTTGCAAAAGTGTTTTGAGAATGTTACTAAATAAAAGTAAAATAAGAATTGATCCAGTAGAACCAAGATAAAAAGAACTAGATTTTAATCTCATTAACAGTATATGGCAGACATTCCTTATGCTAACCCTACTCCTGTGTTGCTAAACTGAGAAACTAGTCCTAAATTGAAACAGAAGCAGTAGACTGTAGCTAGTCAATAGTCCATCTCAATCTGTTTTTCTGTATATTCCCAACAAAGTAGAAACACTAAAATAACAGTAGAGAAAATAAACATGCAAAATTCAATTTGCATAATAAGGTAACTCACCCTGTACTGTCTTACTGCAGACATGGGGTGACAGCTATGAGGATGAAGAGCAACACTGTGGTACGAGGCACTTTCCCCACCATCACAGATATCCACCAAGCTATGGGCTACCAGTTCTCTGCTCTCAGCTCATAAACAAGCCACATGAAAGTTAATTCAGCACCTGAGACTGAGATATGGTTGTGCGTGAAGCTGCCCTAACCCCATAGCATTTTCAGGTGTGGAGAACCTTCCCAGCTGCAGAAGATCAACTATCTCTGTGGTTGCCCCAAGAATCAGAATTTAAAAGTGTTCTAGTGCAAGGGAATTGATGTAATCTCCCAGACCCAAGCCTTCTCTGCTGCTAAACTAGAGCTTTATCCATCGCTGTAGCACAGTCCTGCAATGTCCCAGGGCCCTGTCTGGGGCAGCAGGATACAAAGGTACAGATGTTTCTGTGGGGTGGTCCCCAGGGAAGCTGGCCAAGGGCATTAAGGCCTATTTGTGCCCTGAGGGGCATAACAATACACTCTTCCATATAACTAACATATTTTATATCCAGCTGCATGCCTTTAACATTTCTGATATTCTTCTCCACTGTAACGTGATGAAACTATTGGAGTCACTACAAAAATGGTGTCTCTTTCTGGATTAGTATTACAGATTTGAATGAGTTAAAACATCACTGTTTTTATGAAGAAAGAGTAAGCAACGAAAATAGGTTCATCCTTGAAAAATACGCTGTCACACTCAACAACTGAGCTTAATGTTTGCCATGACCCACTGTAGATCTGCAGGGATGGAATTGGTGTATCCAGTTAGAATAATAAAAGCGATATCTAATTGACAGACCAAGTACTGCATCTTATATGTGAGGACTGCTATTTACATCCCAGTTCAGTGTAGATTGTGGATGTCAAGCTCAAAGGACTGGACTCTTAATTATAGGCACTTCTATAACTAAGTATATTTAAAAATAGTGATAAAAAATGTATTCATTTTATGAATAAATTAACATTAACTGGGAAACTACCCTTGTGATCAATCCAGTTTGATTAATTCATAGATCCATTATAGACAGACAAATAGTCATAGCTCCTAAACCCATCTGCTCTGACTTCTTACAGTACATAAGTTATTGAATTCCTTGAACTAATTCCTGCTTAAAATAGAGCAAAACTTTTAGGAAATAACCAGTCTTGATTTTAAAGTGTCCTTAATAATTGGTTTTACAGAAAAATCCAGTAAACACACTTGCTTTATTTCTACCCTTAAAATGCCCAGTTGTCTTTCAGCAATTGGATCTCGTTATAACATTATAAACTAGTCTGTGACATTCTTAGCTTTTTTTTCTGTTTGCATTAGTACATGGGTAAAATGAAATGTTTTGGCATTTGCTTCTGAAATCTGAAAATAGCATGATATATCCAGTAGTGAAATCCTGATCACATCGAAATCAATGATAAATTCCTGTGTTCTTTCATGAAGTCAGCATTTAATTTGTGTTTCAAATAATGTTGTGTCCAAGTAAGAGAAGTCTAACAGCTCGTGTCTGACATACCTTGGAGGTCTTTTCCAATCTTAGTGATTCTATGATGTGCATTATCAGACCACTTCTAAACAATCACAGAGAATTACAGAATACTCTGAAATGGAAGGGACCCACAAGGATCATCAAGTCCAACTCTTAAATGAATGGCCCATATGGGGATGAAAACCACAAGCTTGACATTATTAGCACCATGCTGTAACCAACGAGCTAATGAGTGTTTTAGTCCAATACCTTGTGCTGCATCACAGGCTTTTCTAAGATCATATGGATTTACTGAAAGAAGCTTGTGAAGAGGTGTCTTTTGGGGAGAACCAGCTGGGATGATGGCAAATGCTATCACACTTCTGTTCCATATTATCACCCTTGTTAAACAGCTGACAATTTGATTATGCCTCAGGTAATGAGGAAAATTTTGAATTTAAGTAGGTCTCTTTTTTAATAAACAGTCATTTAGTTTTAAAAACAAAAATAATAATTTACTAAATAGGCTTTATTCCACTGTGCTTTCCAAGAGATAATGCATGAATTTATTCGCAAGAGTGAAATTCAGCACCGGCCGGTAGTCCCATTCAAACCCTCAGGGAGAAATTCAACCAGCTGCCTGCATAGTTTTTAGCTTACTTTTGATGTTTTCAAGAAATAAAACACATTTGTTAAGTTATTAATGAAAACACTTTAGTTACTGCTTTGTTAGAGTATTTCTGTATTTATACAAAACCTATAAATAAAGCATATTCTTTTGGGTATCCCTATTTTATCTGTTTTCTCATACCACGTTCATCAGATAATCTGAATGTGCCTTTTTATGAATCAGTTTGAATGCCTAAATAAATAATGGTTTATTGCAAAACACAGACTTGTAAAGCAATTTATGATGATTCTCAAGGCTTTAGCCACATAAATATGCATGCAATGGCTGAATGAATAGCTAACACCAGGGAGCTTCAAGCCACCCAAAAAAGACTGGAGTGCTCTCACTCCCCACTGTTCACAAGATGAGTGGAGGAGTCTGTGCCCTGCAGAATGTGTCAGGGACCTGGCAGGATTGGGTGATAAAACCATACTTTACTAAATTATACTTTACATATGCAGAGACTTGTACTTCTTATTTCTTCTGTCGTTTTTAAATTTCAGTTATATCTGTTTTAAATATGAAAGATGATGGCTCATGAAAGGATGTGAAGTAGTGTATGGGTTTAAGAAAGTCACAGAACAAAGCGTCATGTCTGCTCTTTGAAATTCTTAAAATTAAGGAGTCTTTAGAAGCAGAGCTGTTCACCTTCACTCGCAACCTTGGAGCTGCTCTATGGAAAATTGTGTATGTTTGACAGGAAAAGATCCATCTCTGTTAGTCACTTTTAGTTAGGCTTAATCACTTAATCTTCCATAAACGGTACTGCCGAACCGCAGACCGTACTCTCCAGGAACGGCTGCATGCCCTGTGCCCTAATCTGTCTTTTTGTGTTATGTGTCACAGCAGACTTTAGCCAGAAAGGTTCTGAACTTGGAAAGGGAGCAGGGAGTCACTCGCTAAGACACAGGGCCCCAAGCAAACTGGAGGGTGAGCTAGGAATAAACAATAAAATCAGCTACAGGGTAGGTACAAGGAACAATCATAGGCCAGCAGCCTATGTGCAGAGAAAGGACAAAGGAAATGGTGTATCTTTTCTGTAATTTAATGCAATTATTTCTAGTCATTGAATTATTGAATTGTTTAATGCAATTATTATTTGCTAACCTTGTCTTTTTTTGTCCGTTAGTTGTGTTTTTGGGTTTGGGGGGGTGGGGGGTGGGGGTTTGTTTGGGGGGTTTTGCTTGTTTGTTTTTCTCTTGAAACTATTGGTACCTCAGCTGCTTTCAGCTAATCAGTGCAGGTTCTGACAACAGGATTGCTTCCAGCAGCCCCTGCTGGAAGCATGTCCCACACTTGTGTAAGTAACAAAACACTTGGCATAAGCTGGTTTAATAGGCTTTGTGGGCAGATTTCATGCCTTGTCCTAAACTCTGTCCTGCTGGAGCTAGGCAGCTTCTTCTGGGATCTTTGCAATTTATGGGTAGTTTGACTTCAGATTTGCACCTTTTCAGCAAGTGAGTGCAAGTGCTTGGTGGACTAGAGATTAAATGTGAATGTGAAGACTCAGCAGGAGCTGGGAAATGCTGCCTTTCAAAAAGGAAAAGTGCAGTTAATCACTTTTAGGAAACAACCTGCAAGATGGGAGTTCAGGGATGACAGCAAATTCAGAATTCAGCAGGGGCTGCAAGCATGGTGTGTCACTGATACATCTCCAAGGCGGGTATACTCCCAGCTCCCAGCCCTGGAGCTGCCTGGGCTTGACATTCAAAATCTGTCCTTGTGTTATCTTCTACATCTGTGCCACTGATTGTTGATGAGTTGACAATATTGACATTGCCCAGTACTGGAAGAGAGAGAAAAATACTCTAGAGATGAGGACTGATGGAAATTGAGAAGCCAGGTAAACCCACAGAGATGTCTGACTCCTCTTTAGAGACATTGTGGTAATGAAAGACCCAGAGATCTAGAAAGAGGGTCCTAATTTTTTTTCATGGAAGGAACAAACTCTTCATGGCCCTCACCTGTCAGGTGCCTCCTACAACTTTATCAATATTAATATCCCTACTGCAAGTTTTACAGGGGAGAGTACAGACCTAGAAGAAGTAAAGACTCAAGTTTCTGCCCAGTATATAAAAGTGGTTTGCCTGTGTTAAATGTATCTTAATTCACTCATTTGAAGCTTACGAGCTTTTTAGTGTATCATTACAGAAAACCTGTACACAAATTTCCAAAGACATAAAGTGACAGCAGCACAAATGTGATTTCAGAAACACATCATGATGACAGAACTGGATGACTGTGGGGAACAGGCAAGGGCAGCTGTTAGGTGTGAATGTGACACTCAACACTCAAATGCTTGCAGTTCACAATTTGCTTTTATCAGAATCAGCAACCTCACAACTGCCATTCTGTGCTAACTCCAGCCTGCCCCTGGCAGACCTGCGTTAACCTTTGCTTATGGAGCCACGGCAGGACTCAAGCAAATAAAAAAATATGTCAGATTCTCCACTGGTGTAAATCAGCATCTCTCAACTGTCTTTGAAGGAAAGGCACCTGCTTGCTCAAGTTGAGGATCTTACCCGGTGCTACTGTATCATCATTAAGTTGTCAAATACTTCCCCTGCCTCTCCTTTTGTCCTGTAGCTGCAACTTTTCTGTGTTGAAGACTAGAGAAGGCTCTTTGATCCTCTGATAACACCTTGAGGCTCCCTAAGATAATTGGCCGGGACATTTCCTGAGTTATCCAGGGTCATTTTATGTGCCCTTTTACGTGGAGAGGGATTACAGGCAAGAGAAAAGTCTTGGAGCCTTCACAGATGCAGACGACCTACACGAGTGCTGCTGTGTGTCAGGCACCTCTCCTGACATGAGGGACACCCCATTGCCACCAGGCTGTGTTTAACCTATCCTGCTACTGATGTAGAAACAGAAACCCTTCAGGGTGACCTGGGCCCTAAGACTGCCTACCTCTTTTGTCTGAGTACACTGGGGGTGCTGGAAAAGTGCTGCTTTTCTGCCGATGGAGATATTTACACACTGTAATCTAACAATATCTTCATATTCTTTAAAGCTTTCAGGGTAAGGCATTTTCTTCGGTTCTAACAGTGATTTTTGCAGCTATTTTTCAAACGTCTAATTTCTTCAGCTTCATGAAACATATGATCACTGAAAGTGTGCCACATTTCAGTAGCCACATCAATGCTATATAAAGATGTAATATCACATCTACATACAGATTAGTCACTTTTCTACTTGAATTTGCAGATTGCATGAACAGTACAATCAACAGTAATTTATACTAAACTCAGCAACAAAAATGCTGAAGTGCCATGCTTAGCACTGATGGCTACTATTCTGCTACTGGGTATTTCAATGAGGCTGTACATTATTTTTTTAAATCAGAATGCTTTATAAAATTAAATCAAATGCCATACAAATGTTTCAGTATATCACACTGAAGCAATTACCTTTTCAGCCAAATTTGTAATCTAATCAGGTTTGTCTGACAAGACCTATTTTCCATAAAACCATGCTGACTGGCATTAATTACTTCCTGTCCTTTCATTCTTTATCAGTTGAATCCCATACTCTCTTATATTGCTCTCACCTCCTCTCCAGTTTGGTGTTAGGTTAGCTGGCTTATATTTACAAGGTCATCATGTTCGTCCTTGGTGAACACTGGCAAAACATCAGTCTTCTTCCAGTCTTCTGGAATTTCTGTTATTTCAAGACACATTAAAAATTAACATGTGGAAGGAACAGACTCCTCCAGCAACTATTTGAGACTCCTCAGGTGCAAATTATCTGGGCTTTATGAATTACAGGTTTTTATCACAAGTAGATGTTTAACATTCTACTTGATTACTAATGTACTGAAAAAGGCTTTGGCTGCCTGATATGATACTGCTGTCATCCTACTTTTTCCAAATTGAGGAGAGACATATTTATTGAGTATGGCGTTCTTAATTATTAATGATTTTACTGCCTTCATCTTGTTCCTGGCAAATTCCATTGCTGGGATTTCTTCTCTGTATAATGTACCTCATATGGTCTCATATTTTTTGGTGTTTGGGCTTTTTTTCCCTTTTTCCCCCTTGCTGTATATACAGATACCTTAAGTTTTTATTTCCTCTTTGCCATATTTTCCCTTTTTCTTCCTTTTCCTGCAGAACACTATTCATCCTCCTAATCTCCGTCTCCTACAAAATTATGTCATAGCAGGAAAGAGAGAGAATTATAACTAACATTTTTCTTACCTTCTTCCCTTACTCTCCCAGTTTAGCTTCATGAATGATTTGACTGCACCCAGTGCTCAAAAAAACATGGAGTGGATGGGTTCTGGAAACCAAAGCGCCTTGTTTCAGCGTACAAGTATACCAGCTTACTTTTATAAGGTATGATTCCCAATTGACTGAAGACCTCATCTTTCTGCATTATCTGATGACAGGCACTTTTACTTCTTGAAAGAAGAATTCTGGTCCAGTAGAGTATGAAGTATTTGTAAGGGACCCCACACTTAGGAGCAGCACACTAGGAAGAGCTGGAAGGCCTCCAGATGTGTTTATAACAGAAATGTAGTACTTTACCAGCTTTGCATGAAGTACCAGAGTGCATTTGAAAATTCAGTCAAATAGAGTACTTTTATTACAATTAAAAACTTAGGGAATTCTCAATACTTGCAAGATTTTGTGTGTGTGTGTGATAATTTTTCTGTTTGGAATTTGTTTTGCTTAGCAGATAGGAGAAAAACAAATGTAGTCAAAGCCTGTAAGTTTTACTTTAAATGAAAATAGGCTTGTGCCTCTTCTGTGTTGATAGGAAGATAGCTATTAGGCCAGGCGCTGCTTAGCAAAGTAATCGTTTAAAAAGGCGTAGTTATTTAAAAAGAAGTTGCACCTCAGCCATGCTCCTGGGAGCTAAACTGTGTTTTGGAGCTCTGCTGATAGCTATTGGCTGAGTCTATGCTGCTACCAGGAGAGGAGCTGGGGCGCAGTCCTGGCCACAAGGCTAAGGGGTTCAGTCCAGCTCCCATCCATGCTGCCACTAGTTAATGCTCTGTGTAGCAGTCTGTCTGTGTCCCCTGGGCCATCATTTCATGCAGACTCACCTTTGGCTAGTAAGGCTTTGGCCCATGGCGAGCACTCCATTTGTGGTGCTTGTTCAATGTGTCTGAAATACTGTGGTCCATAAACTGCATCCCTTCTGGCGTTGGTTCCACTGAACAGAGTTCTCTGAGCTCAAGGATAAGCACAGGGAAATACCTGAAGGGCTTAATGCTGTCACAGAGGTGAGAAAGGGAGATAACGGGATGTATGTATAGTCTTGTCTGTATTGCCTTAGGGAATGCTTTCTGGAGGAAATCTTCTGTCACACTGACAGGGCACAGTTTTGGGGATGCACTTGGAACGGTCCAGAAAAGAGCCAGAGAATAAGCTATCAGCATGAACTGATCAGGAATGTCAGGGGTTCAGCATTGTGGAGATTTGCACTGTGAAAGTGTTTTAGAGGCAGGCAAGCACAGTTTAGACAAATATTCACTTCTTCCTTGCCCTTTGTTAGTCCTTATTAGCTTTCAGAGTTAAGAGAATGGCAATAATAATAATAATGATGATGATAACGCTAAGGGAAATTTTATCTTCAAGTGTAGCTGTCTTCCAGGTTTATATCACTGAGAAGATTCAGTGGAGTGAGAAAGGAAGGTACATGGGACTGGGAGTTGTCAGACTCTATACATGCATTGTGGCACCTGGACTAGAAGAGGGTAAATGAACTTCAGGGCCCAAGTATGTACAGGGACTAGTATAGCAGATATGATTGATCAGATAGAAAAATCAAATGTTCTTTAAGGCAACAATTTGGAAAATCCCAATATAAGAGGCTATTAAGCAACTGATCTGGGTAATACTGCTGGATTTAGATCTACACAATGATTTGGTGCAAATATTAAAAGAAAGTAAAAAATATATTGTTTTGATTTCATAGAATCATACACACACACACACACACACACAGAATATTATGAGTTGGAAGGGACCCACAAGGATCATCTAGTCCAACTCACCATCTAACACCCGTACATAGGATGATTTGGGTTGGAAGGGACCTTAAAGGTAATCAGTTCCAAAACTCTGTCATGAGCAGGGACACCTTTCACTACACTGGATTGCTCAGTGTCACCCAGCCTGGCCTTGAAGACTTACAGGGATGGGACATCAATAACTTCTCTGGACAACCTGTGCCAGTGCCTCACCACCCTCACAGCAAAGAATTCCATCCCAATATGTAATCTATACCTGTCCTCTTTCAGTTTAAAGTTGTTCTGCCTTGATCCATCTCACCTGCCCTTGTAGAAGTCTCCATCTGTCTTGTAGGTCCTTTCAGGTACTATAAGGCTTCTGTAAGGCATCCTCAGACCCTTCTGTTTCCCGGGATGAACAATCCCAACTCTGTCAGCCTGTTTTCATAACAGAGGTACTCCAGCCCACTGATCATTTTTGTGGCCCTCCTCTGGACTCATTAAAACAGGTCAATGTCCTTCTCCTGTTGAGGGCCCCAGAGCTGGATGCAGCACTCCAGATGGGGTCTCATGGGTGCAGAGCAGAGAGGGAGAATAACCTTTCTTGACCTGCTTGCCACGCTGCTTTTGTTGCAGTCCACTACACTTTTGGCTTTCTGGGCTGTCAGTGTGCATTGTCAGGTTGTGTTGAGCTTCTCACCCACTAAAACTCTTTCTCTGAAGGGCTACTATCACTCCATTGATTCCCTAGCCTGTATTTGTACTTGGAATTGCCCTGTCCCATGACTTTGCTCTTGACATCATTAAACTTCATTAAATTATTTATGCATTACATGTTACTCTGTTGCATTAAAATAATAGAAATAAAACCAGGGATTCATGGGCAAATATATCAATCATAAATTGCCCTAGAAAATGACTGTGTTAACAGAAAGCCAGAACTTCAAACTCTAGAAAACTAGGATCAGAAATTAGTATTCACAAAGATTAATATGGTAGTTTTCCTGCAGTGCTAGAAGGAATAGAGCTTGTCTATACTTCAAGAAATATTTTAAAGGATTAGAGGAAAGATAGATATATACGAAAGATATACTAGGATTACAGTATGTATTAACAGTTGAAAATTATAGACTCATAGTACCAAATCCAGCAAACACACTCACAACGTGAATGAGACCATGGCTCAGTCAGTACGGGAAACAGTGTAGAAGTCACAACTCATCAATTCCAAACATCTTCAGAGAAAATCCACAGAGGCGGAACTTTCTTAAAGAGAGAAAAGAAAGAAAATGAGTCAATGCAAAGCTGCTTCTCAAGGGAGTTATGTAAAAAAAAAAAAGTAATGTATGCAGAAATTAGATGAATTGAAACAGTCATGAAAGCAGTAAGACATAATATGGTAGTCTCAGAAATGAAATAAAAAATGGATAGTAAGAGTAAGTAGATACACAATCTATATAAACACTTTGGGAGTTTGAACTTAACTCTTTTTATGACATATGATGATGTGTTGGATGGTATTGAATTGTGATTCATGTATTCAAAAATATTTTTACACCATTGAAGGTACCCCCATGAACAAAATAAGCTCTTGATGAGCCAAACCCAACATGGAACAGTTGCTTAATGCCTAAATCGAGGAGAAAGCAGAAATACTTAATGCACACTTTGCCTCTGTTTTCAATAGCAAATTAAACTGTCCACAGGACAACTGGACCAGCGGTGGCATGGAGGGGGCTGGGGTGCAGGATAACCCCCTTGTAATCCAAGAGGAGG
Source organism: Pitta sordida (assembly GCA_013390025.1). NCBI lineage: Eukaryota > Metazoa > Chordata > Aves > Passeriformes > Pittidae > Pitta > Pitta sordida. The sequence continues at coordinate 38,205 of WEKX01002688.1, read as the reverse complement.
TAGTCAGAGACTTGCTGAGTGGCTTGGACCCTCACAAGTCTATGGGACCGGATGGCATCCACCCGNCTGGAAAAGAGGAGGCTCAGAGGGGACCTCATTGCTGTTTACAACTACCTGCGGGGAGGTTGCAGCCAGATGGGTGTGGACCTCTTCTTCCAGGCTGACGACACCAGAACGAGAGGGCACGGCCTCAAGCTACGCCAGGGGAGGTTCAATCTTAACATTAGGAAGCGGTTCTTCACAGAGAGAGTAATCGCATATTGGAATGGGCTGCCCAGGGAGGTGGTGGAGTCACCGTCCCTGGAGGTGTTTAAGAGAAGACTGGACGAGGAGCTTAGTGACATGGTCTAGCAGGGAGGTGTAGGGCTGGATGATGTTGGGCCCCTTCCGGCTCGGAGTGGCCTGCTAGACTGTGAGGGATCTAGGCTGGTGTTATGCCCTGCGATGTGCTCTCGGTCTCCCTACGGGTGTTAGATGGCGAGTTTTACTAGATGATCCTTGTGGGTCCCTTCCAGCTCATAATATTCTGTGATTCTGTGATTCTGTGAAATCAAGTCAGTCATCTCAAGGAGGAGTGCTGTCACTTGTATTTTTTTCTGTGAGTCATTTTTAAAGATATTTTCACTTTACCAGACCTTTCTGGAGCCCATTTTCTTCAAACCATAAAAGCTGGTATGGGTAATCCTTGTGTCAAGAGTGAGTGACTAAAAATATTGGTCTCAAACTGATAAGCTAAAGCCTCCCACTTTGCTTTATGCTTCCACCTCCTGCCTCTTTAAGATTGAAACAAGGTTAATCTATGAAATTCATAGAAGAGAATAGAATAATAGACCATGTGACCTTCACTGATTCAATTACTTCATATTTTAGTCATCTATAGATTTCTTATTATACTTAATGCTTGCCTTCATAAATGTAGAATTACTTGTTTTGATCACTAACTCTGTAAATTCAAAAAGTCAGTAATAAAAGCTACTTCTCAGTATCTCTTTAGTCACTGTAATTTATATTGCTTATTATAAAGTCATATAGAAATTCTTGTGTGAAATTCTTGTGAAGACAATTTCCTGTTTGGAGCCATGGCCATGACAAACAGGAACGAGTGAACACAGTGTTGTTATAACATAGTTAACTAAGTGACCTTTAAATTAAACAAAAATGGAAGGAGCTGGGGTGCAGGATAACCCCCTTGTAATCCAAGAGGAGGTAGTCAGAGACTTGCTGAGTGGCTTGGACCCTCACAAGTCTATGGGACCGGATGGCATCCACCCGAGGGTCATGAAAGAACTAGCAGATGAACTCGCCAAGCCACTTTCCATAATTTACCAACAGTCCTGGCTTACTGGTGTTGTGCCACAAGACTGGAAATTGGCCAATGTGACACCCATCCACAAGAAGGGTAGGAAAGATGATCCTAACAACTACAGACCAGTCAGCCTGACCTCAGTCCCATGCAAAGTCATGGAACAGATGGTCTTGTGTGCCATTACACAGCAACTGCAGAACAACCATGACATTGGATCTAGTCAGCATGGATTTCGGAAAGGCAGGTCCTGCCTGACTAACTTGATCTCCTTTTATGATCCAGTGACTCGACTGGTTGATGACAAAAAGGCTGTGGATGTTGTGTACTTGGACCTTAGCAAAGCCTTTGACACGGTTTCCCACAATAAGCTTCAGGAGAAACTTGTAAAGCACGGGCTGGAAAGGAACATTTTATGCTGGGTTACAAACTGGTTGGAAGGGCGAGCTCAGAGGGTGGTGGTGAATGGTGCAACATCGGACTGGCGGCCAGTCACCAGTGGAGTCCCACAGGGGTCAGTGTTGGGCCCAGTACTGTTCAACATCTTTATCGATGACATGGACGAGGGAATTGAATCCATCATCAGCAAGTTTGCGGATGATACTAAGCTGGGGGCAAATGTTGAACAGCCGGAGGGTAGGAAGGCCCTCCAGAGGGACCTTGACAGGCTGGAGAGATGGGCAGGCTCCAACAGTATGAGGTTTAACAAGACTAAGTGCCGGGTTCTTCACTTCGGCCATAACAACCCCATGCACCGCTATCGGCTGGGGGAGGAGTGGCTCGAGACTAGTGAAGTGGAGAGAGACTTAGGTGTACTGATTGATAGGAAACTCAATATGAGCCAGCAGTGTGCCCAGGTGGCTAAGAAGGCCAATGGCATCCTGGCCTGCATCAGGAACAGTGTGGTCAGTAGGTCCAGGGAGGTTGTCCTTCCCCTGTACACAGCGCTGGTCAGACCTCATCTTGAGTACTGTGTGCAGTTCTGGGCTCCCCAGTTTAAGAGGGATGTTGAGCTGCTTGAGAGGGTCCAGAGAAGGGCAACGAGGATGGTGAATGGACTGGAGGGTAGGCCCTATGAGGAGCGACTACAGGAACTGGGACTGTTCAGTCTGGAAAAGAGGAGGCTCAGAGGGGACCTCATTGCTGTTTACAACTACCTGCGGGGAGGTTGCAGCCAGATGGGTGTGGACCTCTTCTTCCAGGCTGACGACACCAGAACGAGAGGGCACGGCCTCAAGCTACACCAGGGGAGGTTTAATCTTAACATTAGGAAGCGGTTTTTCACAGAGAGAGTAATTGCGTATTGGAATGGGCTGCCCAGGGAGGTGGTGGAGTCACCATCCCTGGAGGTGTTTAAGAGAAGACTGGACGAGGAGCTTAGTGACATGGTCTAGCCGGGGGGTGTAGGGCTGGATGACGCTGGGCCCCTTCCGGCTCGGAGTGGCCTGCTAGACTGTGAGGGATCTAGGCTGGTGTTATGCTCTGCAATGTGCTCTCGGTCTCTGTATGGGTGTTAGATGGTGAGTTGGACTAGATGATCCTTGTGGGTCCCTTCCAACTCATAATATTCTGTGATTCTGTGATTCTGTGATAAAATTTTAATTACTGTCATTTCTCCAGTCCATTTTGAATTAATCTGGCCTCTAATTATTAGCTCAGACAATAGTCTGAACTATCTTTCCATGGTGGATTGCCACCTTCAGGTTATGAAGGTATCAGATCATATTAATTTTCTGTTTCAGCTCTCCCTGTCAAGCCCTAGGATGAGGAAGTGGCAGATGAAATGTTGTGCAGAGTTGGGCTCCATGAACTTCTGTTGGGTTAAATTAGATGTTCCCTTTTAACCTAACTTGCTCTGAGTTTGGGTCACTTGGGATCAGGCTGTCATAGTCACCTGCCTGACACCATCATGCCACTGCCACTGGGTCTTGGCAGAGTATAAACAACTTGTTCATGTCTCCAGCTCTAAATTCCCACCACAATCAAGTTAACTGTGTGTTAAAGTTACTACATTTAGAAAACCAAACAGTTTAGGTGTTGAGAATTCTCAATTGTTCCTACCACAAAATCAAAAACAGAGTCTGGGGCTATTGCTGCTGAAGCCAATATAACAGGAATTAGAAATTACCAAAGGGTCTAAGTTCCTCCAAATTTAGGAAGGAAAAAAAAGTGTCAAAACAGTAATAAAACACAACCAGGTCAACAGGTCCATGCACAGAAGAAAACCAACATTTAACAAAAAGGCCCCTGAAACTTCTGAAGAACAGAAGATCAGTAGGAAAGCATTTTCATGAGAAATAAAATGAGCCTTCCTGTCAGGGAGGAAGGGTGTTGCAGGTTGCTTGAGAAATGGAAAAAAAAAAAAAAGCCATTAAACCTTGATATGAATAAAGATCAGGTGAGAGAGGATGTCACCCTGTGGCCTTTGGAACTGTATTTCTGCTGTCTCCTGAAATTATGTTTTCCTGAAACAAAGGAACAGTGTTATGGAATAGTGGATGCCAGATACTTTAGGAAAATGAGACACAGTGAAGCGGATAAAAGAGACAAAGACAATAGCAATCATATGCAATAAAGTGAAGGCAGCTGAGGTCTGAGACAAAGGTGAATATTCTGAGCCAGCAAGATGACTGAAGCAGGGGAAGGAAGGAGGGAAAGGTGATTCACAATAACATTTGAAAGACATTGGCTTGAATATTTATCAATGTCACAGCAAACTTAGGTTGGCAGACTTGGTGGCTGACTTTGTTCGTGCAGTGATTTCCCACCCTTACGATGGCAAACAGGAATGTAACTCAAAGTATAGCTCTTACTATGCGTCAAGTGCAGCAGGGCTTATGCCCACATGCTATTATGTGGACACTGCCATGCAATTTTATAGATTTTTTATAGACATAGGTGAGGTATTTATTTGTATCAATATCCAACAGTGTGGATTCTGCCTAGGCCACGTGGACTTGCACATTTACAGAGGTGTGGAGGCAACTGTACAAGAAGAAAATTCTGTGCAAATCCATTAAGTACTTCACTTGCTACAAGTCTATTGAAATTACAGTGTAGATCCTATGCTCTTCAATTACTCTTTACATCTTTAGTTTAGAAAAAGTTAAAATAACTGTGAAGTTATTAATCCACCTGATTGATGATGGATAAAATGTATTAAAGTAATAAATTTTTTTGACTGCTAACGAAGATCTAATTTATAGTGCTTTTGCAAGAATTACTTCTGCACTTACATGATCGTATTCTGAAGTGGCTGTTTACTAAAGAGTAAGATGCAGATACTCTTAAGTATCTTAGACAATGCTCAATCAATACATTTTAGAACTATACCCAAAGCTGTATCCTAACTTTTTCAAAGTCAAAACTGCAGCCCAGCTTTTACCTATAGGTAAGGACAGAGCAAGTGTCAGATTAAAAAAAGACAGAAAACAGACCATATCTGCTCTTGGTGGCATTTGTAAAAGTGGAGTTAACTCCAGATGTCATATAGCTGTAACCAAGAGCAGAATTTGGCTATTTGCTTTGAATCAGTGCTATCAATAAAAGACTGCCAAAACCAACCAACTGGTAAATATTAATTTAAACAGAAAAACTGGAAATCAGTTGTGCACTGAGTTGTAACATGGGGCCATTCCATGCTGGCAATAAGAGGATAATGACACAAAGTGCCAAAAAATACCTGGAAAGCATTACTTCTGTGTGACATTCAATAAAGATGCTCTACACACCCCAACATTTTTCAGCAATTAAATATTTGAAAATGGAAGTGCTCTCTTTCCCCAGTTCCCCAACTACAATGGCCAAACTACAGCCCAGCAACGCTGTAATAGAAGTTTTTCAGGGTCGTCCCTCTGCACAACAGCTGTTTCACAGTCTGATAGTAGTGTCTCCAACCAGCTGCTTCAGTTTGCTCCTGGCTGTCACTGCTATAGGTTAATGGGAACAGAGGAAAGAGAAGGGCCTAGGCTAGCATAAAGCAGAAATAACAAAATTTTCTGCCAAAAGGGAGTGTGGGATAAGAACTTTAATGGGCAAGCAAACAAAGAATCAGACTGAAGCCTGAGGCACTTCAGTGTGTTGGCAATAGATGAGCAGTCCTGGAACAAGTGCAGCCCAGAGTCTCAATTTGAAATGACTGTGGGGCCTCTGTGCCAAAAAAGTTTGGCTCTGTGTATACATGTGTGCATGTATATCTATATCCCCACATCAAATATGTAGTTGTGATAATCATGTAGTAAATTACAGAGCCATATGATGAACTGCATGTGCTTTTGACCACCTCACCTGCCCCCTGCCAGCTAATCCATCTCTATTTGGATTTACTCTGTCATTCCAAAGGGAGCCTTTAATCCTGCAAACACTTATGTGTATGCTTAACTTTAAACACTTGAACAGTTCAGTTGAAAACAAGTTTTGGCCGGGTGTAATTCCAACCTCGGCTCTAGGTGCAATCATAGTCCTGCCTTCCACATTCAGTGGAAGCCGTTTGTGTTTGTGTACCTACTTTTTGGCAGGTAGGACAACACCTCTAGCACTTACTGCTGTTCTGGTGTGTGCCGTATTATTCCACTGGCTTCAATAATGCAACATCAATTTACACTAACTGAGAATCTGCCTGTTGAGAAAGAAAAGTCATAAAGATTACTGGACCTAATCTACAAATCTACACTAGGTGAGTATCAGTCAAAGCATCAAATGGGTGCAGGGTGCAAGAATTGAACTTCTTATTCACAGAGGAAATGAGTGCAGAATGATGGTGTTGCTCTACTGTGAGATCTGTGCACCCACCTTCATTTCATGAATGTAAGGAAGGTCTTTCAAAGCTTCCATCACCTGTTCTCCCATGGTTTCAGCTCCACATTTTCTCTCTGCCCCCTTCCATAAACTGTGCAGAAAATAAAGAGAAAGGCTACAGAAGAGGACTGTAATTTTATACTGCAAAATAACATTCATAAGTCACACAAACACTAAACCCTACGAATAATGGATCTGTCCTTCAGGGACAGTCCTTTCCTTGTCATTGTCTGATACTTATGCTGTTGTTCATCTAGCTAATTACTGCTTTGAAAGGTATAGTCCTGCTGTCATGCCTAGATTAGCAGCAAGTGTTTGGCTAGCTACTTTGTTGTCACAGTTGATAATTATTTAATGAGTTCTGTTCTTCCCTAGGAAAGCAAGATTGGGAGAGAATTGGACTTATTTTATCACAGTAGCATTGCTGCGCCTGTTGGCAGGTTTGACAGAAACAGCACTGGATTTCAGTAAGACAGAAGAAGAATTTCCATAAGTAGTTCCTGAATCAGTTGGAAGCAATGGGGAAATTAATAGTAATGAGCAAATCTAAATAGATACTGACTCATTACTATGTTAGCCTCCAGTCTTTTCCTGCAGCTGTAACCACACTGGAAGTTGGTGACGTTCTTACTTAAAGAAAAGTAATTGTAAGTTAGCACAATATGTTGGTAAAATGGAAAACCTAACTTTAGGTCTCCAGATTTCTCCATCCTCAGGGGGCATCTGAAGTCACATTAGAATTTTTTTTTTTAGTAGAGATCTATTGATAAATAAAAAAGCATCCTCAACAGGACCACATGGACCTTTCCTTTAGATTACCAGTTTTCAAGAATGTTTGGAGCACCAAAGGGTGGTAAAGAAACTGTGCTGAGACTAGGTTAGAACAGCACTGGTAAAAGCTTCTTATACATGTAGCTACTTGTTGCAGTGAGGTATATTTTAAAACTCTGTGGCACCTATTCCCAGTTATTTTACCTACCTGCCTGGAAAGTTTCAGAAATAAAAGGAAAAACTTATATGGAAAATGTTAAATCCTTGAAATCTGATTACACCTAAAAAGAAAAACTGAAAACCAAAAACCAAATAACCCCCCAATCCCCAACCAACTAATCAACCAACTAAACTGCACCCTCCCCCCAAAAAACTGACCAACTAAACCCCCCAAAAGCCCCACCTCATCATAATAAAGGTGTTACATTTTTATTTTAATTTTGAAATGTATTTTAACTCAAATAATCTAAAATTTTTGAAGTCAAAGCAAAGCATTTAGACAAATCTTAAATACATTTTCTCTGTTAGCCCTTCAAGGAAAAAGTAGGAAGAAATTTTATTCTATTTCAGAATAAACACTTTCAAAAATGCAGATTTACCCACAAAATGGAAATGGTAATTTCTGCTTACCTTTACTGTTTCCTTTGACACTGAGTAGTGTTTTTCATCCCAAAGATGTACAGACTTCCTAATTCCTCAATGCCACAAGGCATGGGGATCTTTTTCTTTAAAGTTACAGATTCATTTTGAGCTTAAGTGCAGTCCATTCCCTTAACCCTAACTCTCTCTGCAAAAGGTGATTCTCTTGGGTACGTATGAGATACAAAGATGGATTTTTCTGTCACTTGATTTTCCTAGAAATGGCACTGAGTCATCAACTAACCACCATGAGACAATGCCATGATATCCTACATTGAAGCGCCTTATGCATGGCCACATCGCTCAGAACACCAGCAGTAGTCAGAGGGGGAAAAGTCGGTTTGTCTGAAATAAATGACATGACTTCTGCTGGTCTCGGCAAACTGCTCATATAAACAGCAGAATGAAGTGAACTCTGAAAACATAAGAATTTCTTGTTAAGCAAGCATCCCCAGTAACAATAATAAATAATAACTTCTTCAAAACATACAAAATAGACACCTGCCTTTAAAAAAAATCTCGTTAATAATTTTAAATCTAATATTTTTCCAAGCAAGATGGTTTCTTAGCTGTCAAATTTTCAGCATTTTTCCATGTCTGTTTTCCATTGTCTTTTTTAAACACAGATCAGTGTTTAAAATCTTGGGCCTAATTCTGAACTCACCAAAACCAGTGAGGAATTCCAATATTGACTCCAATGGCTTTTATATCAGGTCATAAGTACCAAAGGCAGTTGCTCTCTCCTCACAGGCTTCATTGTAAGTTCAGCAAAATGTATCCTGAGATGGTAAACAAAAGTTTTTCCAAGAAAGGAAAGAAAAATATAATAAGTGATAAATAAATATAGGCTGAAAGAGGATTAAAAGACACTAATCCCTCGAATTTCACAGGGGTTCGGGACCATGGCAGTGCCGCAAAAGCCAAATTCTGCGAAGGCCAGTAGATTATACATATGAAAATAAATGATGCCGATTGCCCCACCTCCCTCAGCCCCAGAGCACTCGGAGGCATTCCTGGCACCTCCCTGCGCTGCGTGACAGGACAGGGTAGTGAAGGGGATCTCTTCTGCCTCTCCCTTCTGGGGAAGTCCTGAGGAATCCGCAGGTTTCCCTGCAGCTGCACCACTGCCATGGGGAGTCCCTGGCTTTCACTGTTGCTGTGGTGGTGGCGGCGGTGCAGTGCCAAGCCCCACCACAGTGGTGGAGGGACAAGATGGCCCCCTGCAGCTGGTGGGGTCCCAGCATGGCCCTGAGGAGAGGAGCTGTAATAAGCCATTGACACCCTGTTATAAACCTTCCCTGCTATGTAAACTCTCCAACACTCAAAAGGGAGTGAGCTCTGGGCCGTCCCCAAGTGAGTGAGAGGCGCCACCCTCTGCCCTGCAGGGCATGTCTGTCCCACCCCCCAGGATGGGAGAGAGACTCTGCATATGTGCACATGGGAAAACACTGTGAAGAACTGAGGGAAGACTGTGGTGTCTTCACTGGAAAAAACAGAGTCTCCTATGCCACAGTACCTCAGTCTTATTCATGTCCCGCAAAGCCCGCCTTCCGTGTTGATTGACAGCTCATTAATATGCAAATTTGCCCTGCACCCTCACATGGCAACCCCAGGGAGTGGGGGAGGGCTGGAGTGGCCCATAGCATAGCTGAGGGGAGGGAGGGGGGCGCTGGGGAGGCCCAGAATGGAGCTGAGGGGACGGGGGGAGGGCCGGGGCGGCCCGAAGGGAGCAGGAGGGGCCGGCGTGGCCAGGAGCAGAGGGGCAGAATGGGGCTAGCATGGCTCACCATGGGCAGAGCAGTGCACCCATGATCTGTGCGGCACAGCATGGGGGTTGATTTGAATGTTTATGACTGTCTAATTTGAATATTCATGCGTGTCAGGTTGCGCATGCGCAGTCCCAACACAGGCCTCCTTAATCACTGAAAAATCATGCCGCTAAGATGTGAAGCCACAATATGGGGTAGCGAAGTGGAAGAGGGCTGACTATACTGTGAAGTTGTGAAGGAGCAAAGATTGATGTGCGAAGAGGTGAGGGATCACTGTATTTCTTTAAGTTAGCTGTGGAAGAAATCAGTCTTGATTTCAATTATTTTCCTGTTAGGAGATGAGGATTTCTTACCAAGAACTGAGTGATGTTCTGACTGTGGCACACTGGATCATTCTCTGAAGACCAACGACCAAATAGCACAACACATTCATGGCTAAAAATGACACTTGCTGCAGTTCAGTAGCCAGCACTTTCACTTGTTTTCATAACATGGCAACTAGTAATGTAGAAGTAATGATTTAAACAGTTTTATTACTAAATTTATCGGAAGTCTAAATGTATGTGTGTTTCTTTGCTCATGTTACTGGAGATGACACCTAAATAGGCATTGTTATCTGTTAGCAAGCACATATACCAATTTTTGGAGGTGTGTTCTTTATACTAGTAGAAAAAGTAAGTTATAGTCTGCACTGATTTATTTGCAAGAGAATGTACAAAGTTGCTGAGAAGAGAATGTACAAAATTGCTGAGAAGAGATTCCATGTCAATGAGGCTGTTGCTTTTGCAGTTAAACACTGGATTTTATCTTTTTCTATACACGTGTCAATATACAGAGCTGTGGCTTTATTCTGGGTTGCCATTTTCGTTGCAGATAACCAGTTATTGGGTCACTCCTGAAATGTGAGGAGGTTTCAAGTGATGTAGTTCTTGCATAAATTGATAAATCCATAAATTGATATATTCTGTGTTAAAAACACTGTCATCCCAAATGAGGACCATGTGATCAGGGAAAGAAGTTTTACTAGTTAGCTATATGTGCCCTAACATTATATCAAGGATTTAAATAACTTGTACTTGCTAAGGTAAGAAAGCAAGGATATCCCTATTTCTGATATATCACTTATCGTTCCTTCCTGTCTCACTGGCTGAGCTATGCCATGATAATTGCAGAAGGGAGATGGCCCCAGAAAGGAGACATTCATACAAGGTAAGGCACTGAACAAAGTCTAAATCCAAATATCCCCTAGTCTGGGAAGAGTTTAGGGACTGGATTTTCATCTGATCTTTAATGCCATTTTCAAAATTATTTTCAAAATGTGCTATTTTTCCTACTTCTCCTACTAAAAATATATGTATCTGACTGCATGCTAAAAGAAGTATATCAGAACTAGTGTTATAAGTGGCTGCTTGATATACTATACTCTTATGTATTTCTACCCAGCTCCCTCTATATGTGTATCCAGAGTGTTCTGGTGGTGTTCAAGGTGGCTTTGGGCTTTTTTGAATACAGAGGTTGGTGTGGACCTGGACTCTTGAAATGATGCCATCTATGCTCTGCCAGTTCTCCACAGACTTTGTGTGACCAGGTTGAAATACTTGATTTACCTCTCACTAGTAAGATGCACAGCTCCAACTTCAATGGGTAAGGACATCCCAAAGCTCCATAGTCACAAGCGTATTCTGTTGTGTGAAAGTGTCCTTGTGTCCAGATGGTGTTAATGTGAGTCTCTCTTGCCTCCTCCAGTAAATCTATCCCCTCATTACGTTCTCGCACTTTTGGCATTATGGCAGAAGATTTTAAGCCTGTTAGGCAGGTCTGTCAGGCAGTGATTGAAGGAGCTTCACTCATTGGTTGTGTAGATGCCATGAGGTAACTGCAGTTTTACATGGAGAACAAGAATTGTGAGTGATTAGAATGAAATCCTTGCCTGCCCTACATAAATGTAGTATGACTCGCTACGGTAGGTTTTCTCTGTGTAAAAATAAAAAAGGAATTCTGCCTGTAGAAGAAATACAAGAGAAAAGAAAGAAATAAGTAAATGCTCTGTGGATAAAGTAATTAGCAGTGTAAAATGCAAGTGGCGATAATGCCCTTCCATTCAAGACATTCTCATTTTATTTTGAACTGATAGTGCATCTGGCGAGGTTTTTCAGCACTGCACATTTACTCATTTGACAGAGGTGAATGACACAGAAGTCAGCATCTTGTGATCAACAGGAAAGGAAAAGAAAAGAAGAACACGCGCTATTCTGATGTCATCTCCCATTGTTATTGTTGTTGTTCCTCCAAATAATGGAATTCTGGAAGCAAGACCATAAATCTCAAAGCTCAGCATTGTCTCATTTGGAGATCAAGGTCCTTGTTGCTGATTGATTCATGCATTTTTCATTTGGTGAGCAAATATCCTTTAAATGGAACAGACACTTAGGCAGTGAAACTGGAGCTATTCTTCCCTGCCCTCAGAGGATTTAAACTGTAAGTTAAGGAATTTCTTGGATGATATTGGTACAAATTTGTGGAAGACAATGATTATTATTCACCTCAAAAGTCTAACATTGCTGTTCTTGGCAGTGAGGCTGGTGTTACTGTGCATTAAGAGCACTCAGCTTTTAAGGCTAGATTGCAATACCTTTTTCAAATTGAATAGGCCTATTGCTTTGAGTATTAAGACAACACTTGACATAGGTAAGAGTATGATAATCTAATTCTTAATGCACTTTTCAGAAATTGGGAGTGTTCTCTACAAGAGTGTCTGTTATCCATATTTTTATGGATATGTGGTAACTTCATTTGTAATATTGAGATGGATGCATGGTCATGGCCTCATGTAGTTGTTTATATTTCACTACAACTTTGATAATTTTAAAGCTGGCTGAAATTGCATATACAGTGATCCCCTGAGTTTTGCAGGTTATCAGGTCTAGTCGCCTCCTGCATGATCCATGAAGATAGCAAGACAATGAATATGAAATTAAGCCCTGCCCGTCACCCCCCTCAGCTCTGGAGTGCTGTATGGACCAGCCCATGCCCTGAGCCAGCTCAGGAGACCAAAGGGAATGGCTTCTATCCATTCCTGTCAAGGGAGTCCTGATATTTCCTGCCTTTTGCCACCCTACTGAGCTGGGGCTTATTTGGGTGTGTGTGTGTCTAAAATCAACTCAATTTTATAAACATGGTGCAAGGGCTGGGGTTGCCATGGCAGCACTCAGGGGCTGGGGGTGGTGTGGCGGGGTGGGAGGTTGACAGGCTGTGCTAATTTTCATTTTCATGAGCTCATTTACATATTCATGATTTCTCTTTGTGGTGTTATCTGCACATGCGCAGATGCAACTTTTCACGGAAAAATGCACCGTGAAGGATTGAATCTGCAAAGAGCAGTAATATTCACCCCTGCGAATAAGTGGGGTGTACTGTACAATGTAATAGTAGAAAAGCTACTGCTAAATTTTGAATGTTAATTTTTATATAAACATGAAGAAGACTTAATTTTTTAAAATGTAGGTAAAACAGCTGGGTATCACAGAATTCATTATGCTTGACATAGAATGAAAGGAAAGTACAAACAGTTTTGCTCTAAGGAGTTATTTGTCTTTTCTTCAGACCTTTAGGTAAATTCCAGTTTATCTTGAGACATTATCATGTCTCAATGTCTCAATGAGTGATCATGTCTATCCTCTTTGATCCTGCTTCAGTTTGGCCACATTACCAGTTCTTTTGAAAACTCACCTTCCTGTTAAATACCAGGATTCCTCAAGCACTCCATTGCAGTAGGATTCCAGATATCCCAAATAATGATTTTTCTTACTCTTTTAGAATCAAAAGTATATATTGAGTCTGTACTACCTTCTAAAACATAGCCCAAAAGATATTTGGATTGCTGCTTAGCACAAGCAAAATCTAAGAGGAGTGTGCAGTATCAAGAGTGAAATAGCAACTCCAATACCTCCATCCATTTGGTAGGAACATATAGTGCCTGATGGAAGATAGGGCAGCATTCGAGATAGCCCCTTGCCACTCATAATTCTGTTGGATTCCCTCTAGAAGTTGCTTTCAAACATAAAATCTCATGCCTTTATGGCACATTACTTGTCCCCATCACACAAATGGTGCATTCGCATTCCTGAAGGAACTGTGTTCATCCCTCCTGAATTGGGGTCTGGGCTCATGATGACTCCAGCATGGTCAGAGTCAGGTGAGGACAGAAGTGATAATGGACTTCTGACGACCCTTGGAAAAATTTAAAGAAACGCGTGAGTTACTCCCTTTCCATAAGTGAAGGGACATTGCCTAAATGCCTGCTTTCCTGGGCATAATGGGCTGCTGGGAACTGTGCATCAGCAGCTGAGATATACTTTTTTTGCCTGGAAAAAAAATTAAGCAGCAGTGAGAAAAACAGCTGAAAGAACTTTCCATTATACTTAATTGAGTCATCAAAAAAAATCTGACAACACAAAGAAAGGAACAGTGAGAGGCCTCAATAGCATGAATAGGGTATAGTAAGCTAGAAAGAACCGTGTGAAGTGCTAAAATAGTGCCTTTGGAGAACTATGTGGTTTTTCCTCCTGGTGTCGATCATCTCACTAAGAAAAATTAAAATATCTGATACTAGAGAATATCTGGACTAAAGAAATAACTCATAGTCTGGTAATACATCTGTAATTAAAGGAGGAAGTACATGATATTTAAGACAAGAATTAAATGTATAGAAAGAATATATTGAACGTTCTGCATTATCATTCCATTCATTGGGCTCAGAGCTTTGCTGGTTGAGGTAGGTCCATCTCCACATGATGAGAGAGGAACAACCATGGGACAAGGAAAATTTTCACACGTGAGTGGAGTTCTTATAAGAGCATTTTCTGAGGGTTTTCTGAGCAGAAAGAGGCACAAGAGGATCTGACCTTTTTCCTGCTGGACTGAAAAGGTTGTTTCCTGCATTGTCAGAACATTGCATTTGACATCACATCTGATATTGCATCTGGGTGGGTGTTTGGAGAAAGATTGTTATTCTGGTGGATACTGGAAAATAGGTTAAATTCTTCTGGAAACCATGGACATTTTCTGTAAAAATGAAGTACTAGAGAAGGGGAGAGACTGTTGTAGGTTTTTTTCTTTTTCTTTCTTTTTTTGTTTTTAACTTTCTTCCTCTCCGAATGTCCTTTCAGGGAGGGGAAGGTAATTCTCCAAACTCCATGACTAACTTCTCATGTCATTTGTTGACTCTTTCCTCATGCTGAGGAGAAGAAGTCATTTAAGCACATATTTAAATGCTTCTCTGTTCTGCCACTCAATTGAAAGACCTGTTTTCATCCTGAAAGTACACATTTAACTTTACAGCAAATAACCTGGATGGGTGAATAAGGACTAAAGGACTGGGTCTGACCTCTGTGGAAACCCTATGGAAATACTCCTACTGCACCAGTAAGCCCCTTAAATTACAGCCCCCCCTTGCTAAGTTTTACAATAAAGAGTCCAGCATCACAGAAGTACTTTTGTAGGAAAGTAAGGGGCAGGGGATAAGGAGGTGGGATGACAGGGAGCTGTTTTTTGGGTGTCCTGCCATCACCTTGCACCTCTGCTCACTCCTCTGTGTTGCAGCCCTCAGGAGAAACCTTTGCCATAAGAAACACAGCTGTACATCTGCAAACATCCTTGGTTCCGGGTTTTCTTGGGGTTACCACAGCAATAGCAATGTAGCATAAAAGAAAATATGTAGCAAGACAAGTAACACCTCTGTGACAACCTGATCTGCCTTGTTTCAGTGAGGTATTATAGTAAAAACAACATGGATTCAACATGGATTCAGGAGGGGAGGGTCCTGCCTGACCAATCTAATTTCCTTTTATGATCAGGTAACTCATCTGATCAATGAGGGAAAATCTGTAGATGTAGTGTACCTGGATTTTAGCAAAGCTGTCTCCCATAGTAAACTCCTGGTGAAACTGGTGGCTTGTGGCTTAGATGGATTTACTCTGTGCTGGGTGTATTGAGTTTTTCTGTGGCTGCGTTTCTGGCAGTGGGAGGGCTAGGGGGGAGGCTTTTCTTTGAGAAGTTGCTGGAAGCCTCCCTCATAGCTGGCAGAGCCAATGCCAGCCAGCTCCCGGCTGGACCCGCCACTGGTCAAGGCTGGGGCCAATCAGAAGTGATAGAGACGCCTCTGTGATAACATATTTAAGAAGGAAAAAAACAAGGGAGAAAGAAGAAGACAATCAGGGCTGCCAGAGAAGAGCAGTGAGACGTTGTAACAGCAAATGCAGGCACCAAGGCCAGGGCCAAAGGAGGGGAAGGAGGGGTTCCAGGCATCCCCCTGCAGCCTGTGGTGATGACCATGGTGAAGCAGCTGCTCCCCTGCAGCCAATGGAGAGATCACAGGGATACAGAAATCCACCTGTAGCCAGTGGAGAGAGGACCTCACACTGGAGCAGGTGGATGCTGGAAGGAGGCTGCTGCCCATTGGAGCCCACATTGGAGCAGGGAGAGGCCTGTGGCCCGTGGAGAGGAGAGTCCACACTGGAGCAGAACTCTACTTGGAAGGATGGATCCATGCCTTGGGATGGTACCCACATTGGAGCAGCCAGTGCTGAAGGACTGCACCCTGTGGAGTGGCCCACGGGCAGCAGTGTTTGGAAGAGCTGCTACCCCTGGGATGGATTCATGCTGGAGAGGGTCATGAAAGACATTCTCCCATGGGAGGGACCCCATGGAATGCAGGGGAATGGCCTCCTCTCCAGAGCAGTGGCAGAGAAACACCAGCTGCCTGGCTTTCCCCTGGTCCTGTCCCCCCCTGCCTCCTGGAGGAAAGGGGAATGTGATATCTGTTGTAAGAGACAGAGGGGTGGGGGAGAAGGTTGCCTTAAAGATGATACTTCTCACTTTAAGCTCTGATCTTGTTGGAAATAAATTCTTTACATGCCCACTTTGGAGTTTTGTTTTGCCTGTGACAGGAAAAGATTTCTAATAGTCCTCATTCCTGCCAGAGCAAAACCCTTCAGGTTTTTTTTCTTTTTTTCCTCTCCTCCCTGTTTGTATAGGGGGCGGATGAGGTGAGAGAGTAGTTGTGGGTGAATCTCTGGAATCCAGCCAGGGTTAAACTATCACAACTAAGTTAAGAAGTGGCTGGATAACCGAGCTCAGAGAGTACTGGTGAACGATGTCGCATACAGTTGGCAGCCAGTCACTAGTGGGGTTCCCCAGGGTTCAGTGTTGGAGCCAGTTTTGTTCAATATCTTTATTGATGATCTGGATGAGGGGATGTAGTCCATCATTAGTAAGTTTGCAGATGACACCAAGCTTGGTATAAGTGTCGATCTGTTAGAGGGTAGGAGGAGTCTGCAGAGAGACCTCGACAGGCTGGATAGATGGGCTGATTCAAATAGTATGAGGCTGAGTAAATCTAAGTGCCGGGTCTTACACTTCAGTTGCAATAACCCCACACAGAGCTATAGGCTGGAGACAAGTGGCTGGAGAGAGGCCAGACGAAGAGGGACTTGGGANTAGGAAAGTAAGGGGCAGGGGATAAGGAGGTGGGATGACAGGGAGCTGTTTTTTGGGTGTCCTGCCATCACCTTGCACCTCTGCTCACTCCTCTGTGTTGCAGCCCTCAGGAGAAACCTTTGCCATAAGAAACACAGCTGTACATCTGCAAACATCCTTGGTTCCGGGTTTTCTTGGGGTTACCACAGCAATAGCAATGTAGCATAAAAGAAAATATGTAGCAAGACAAGTAACACCTCTGTGACAACCTGATCTGCCTTGTTTCAGTGAGGTATTATAGTAAAAACAACATGGATTCAACATGGATTCAGGAGGGGAGGGTCCTGCCTGACCAATCTAATTTCCTTTTATGATCAGGTAACTCATCTGATCAATGAGGGAAAATCTGTAGATGTAGTGTACCTGGATTTTAGCAAAGCTGTCTCCCATAGTAAACTCCTGGTGAAACTGGTGGCTTGTGGCTTAGATGGATTTACTCTGTGCTGGGTGTATTGAGTTTTTCTGTGGCTGCGTTTCTGGCAGTGGGAGGGCTAGGGGGGAGGCTTTTCTTTGAGAAGTTGCTGGAAGCCTCCCTCATAGCTGGCAGAGCCAATGCCAGCCAGCTCCCGGCTGGACCCGCCACTGGTCAAGGCTGGGGCCAATCAGAAGTGATAGAGACGCCTCTGTGATAACATATTTAAGAAGGAAAAAAACAAGGGAGAAAGAAGAAGACAATCAGGGCTGCCAGAGAAGAGCAGTGAGACGTTGTAACAGCAAATGCAGGCACCAAGGCCAGGGCCAAAGGAGGGGAAGGAGGGGTTCCAGGCATCCCCCTGCAGCCTGTGGTGATGACCATGGTGAAGCAGCTGCTCCCCTGCAGCCAATGGAGAGATCACAGGGATACAGAAATCCACCTGTAGCCAGTGGAGAGAGGACCTCACACTGGAGCAGGTGGATGCTGGAAGGAGGCTGCTGCCCATTGGAGCCCACATTGGAGCAGGGAGAGGCCTGTGGCCCGTGGAGAGGAGAGTCCACACTGGAGCAGAACTCTACTTGGAAGGATGGATCCATGCCTTGGGATGGTACCCACATTGGAGCAGCCAGTGCTGAAGGACTGCACCCTGTGGAGTGGCCCACGGGCAGCAGTGTTTGGAAGAGCTGCTACCCCTGGGATGGATTCATGCTGGAGAGGGTCATGAAAGACATTCTCCCATGGGAGGGACCCCATGGAATGCAGGGGAATGGCCTCCTCTCCAGAGCAGTGGCAGAGAAACACCAGCTGCCTGGCTTTCCCCTGGTCCTGTCCCCCCCTGCCTCCTGGAGGAAAGGGGAATGTGATATCTGTTGTAAGAGACAGAGGGGTGGGGGAGAAGGTTGCCTTAAAGATGATACTTCTCACTTTAAGCTCTGATCTTGTTGGAAATAAATTCTTTACATGCCCACTTTGGAGTTTTGTTTTGCCTGTGACAGGAAAAGATTTCTAATAGTCCTCATTCCTGCCAGAGCAAAACCCTTCAGGTTTTTTTTCTTTTTTTCCTCTCCTCCCTGTTTGTATAGGGGGCAGATGAGGTGAGAGAGTAGTTGTGGGTGAATCTCTGGAATCCAGCCAGGGTTAAACTATCACAACTAAGTTAAGAAGTGGCTGGATAACCGAGCTCAGAGAGTACTGGTGAACGATGTCGCATACAGTTGGCAGCCAGTCACTAGTGGGGTTCCCCAGGGTTCAGTGTTGGAGCCAGTTTTGTTCAATATCTTTATTGATGATCTGGATGAGGGGATGTAGTCCATCATTAGTAAGTTTGCAGATGACACCAAGCTTGGTATAAGTGTCGATCTGTTAGAGGGTAGGAGGAGTCTGCAGAGAGACCTCGACAGGCTGGATAGATGGGCTGATTCAAATAGTATGAGGCTGAGTAAATCTAAGTGCCGGGTCTTACACTTCAGTTGCAATAACCCCACACAGAGCTATAGGCTGGAGACAAGTGGCTGGAGAGAGGCCAGACGAAGAGGGACTTGGGAGGTTGATAGGAGACTGAACATGAGCCAGCAGTGTGCCCAGGCAGCCAAGAAGGTCCATGGCATCCTGGCCTGTATCAGTGTTTAGTGTGGCCAATAGGACTAAGGAAATTACTCTTCCCCTATAGTTGGCATTGGTTAGGACCCACCTTGAGTACTGTGTCCAGTTCTGAGCGCCTCTGTTTAAGAAAGATGTTGAGTTGCTCGAATGTGTTGCCCCAAAGAAGGGCAACAAGGGGCTGGAGTACAAGCCCTGTGGGGAACAACTGAGGAAGCCAGGGTTGTTTAGCCTGCAGAAGAGGGAGCTCAGGGCAGATCTTATTGCTCTCTACAACTACCTTAAGGGAGGTTGTAGCCAGACAGGGGTTAGAGTCTTCTCCCAGGTGCCCAGTGACAGAATGAGAGGACACATTCTTAGGCTGCATCAGGGGAGCTTTAGGTTAGATATTAGAAAAAACTTTTTCACAGAGAGAGTGATTTCCCGTTGGAATGGGTTGGTCTTGGGTAGGTTGATAAGTTAGGTAATAGGTTGGACTTGATTATCTCCACCGTCTTTTTCAACCTTGTTAATTCTGTGTAATTTTGTGTAATGCTAATGGCATTTTTTGGCTTTGGGTGACTTTTTATCAGTGTATCATGAGCATTAGGAGCCTGAAGAATTAGCTAGTGCAAGTAATAAGATGAAAATACCATAAGTTGGTCTCTAAATATAGTTTTCTTAATTTCCAACTTCAGTTTTATGAATCCTATTCAGCAATATTCTTATATCCTTTACTCCTGAAATTATATATCCTTCTGGTGTTTCTCTAACTGTGTTTCAGACTTTCTTGTCCATTCAAGTGGACTTAAATGCAATGCAACAGGTATTGCTAGATGATCTCCAGCCTCAGTACCCATTTTCCCTGTAGTCCTTCCATACACAGGTTTTCAGCAAGAAATTTCCTATTACATACTTCCTGGCATCATCTAGAATTTACACAGATGAATTTCAACGTTCTTTTTCTCCTCCACCTTCATCATCTTCATTGGTTTAGGGATAGTACCTGGACAATTTCCTGAGAGGGCAAGGGCAGAAGGGTTTGATCTTACTTCACTCTAGCAGCCCCTAAATACATATCAAGGAGCAATTCCTTTGAGGATAGTACGTATTTTCAGTGCTTGGTGAAAATTCAGACAGCTGAAGCAGAACTGGAAAGCCTTTGGTATATTCATATTTTTCTACAGAAATTCCGCTTCCTTTTCTGGCACAGATAATTCCAAACCACCTGAAATGAGTTTCAGATCAGGGCCAAAAAGTGTAAATTATCCAGTTCAGGCAAACAGGTTTAGTGAAATGTCAGGATTGAGCTATGTGAGTGAGATTTCTTTGTGGATAGTTGAAAATTCAAAAGAAATCCCAATATGAAAAAAAAGTTAGGCTAAAGGTGCAAGGCCAGACCCTTAGATGATACTACTTGAATGCCTTTTATTTCTATTTTAAAATTTCTTTAATTGCTTTTTAATCAAATGTTTCTGTAATCTGTTTGCTTTAATCAGATGTCTTCCAGTCCTTCTGTAAAGGAAATTTGATGTGTCTCTTGACATGTAGCCCCAAGCGAGAAAAGTAGGTCTTTTTCCAATGAACCACAGAGAAAACTGAAACCCACCACTGTCCCTTGATGTGTGCCAGCCTGTCTCCAGGTTTCAGTAGTTCACTTGAAACGTCAGCTGCAGGACCTTGGCATTTATTATGCTTTCCTGAAGGCCTGTGGAGCTCAGTGCAAACATAGATTAATCTAAGATTAGTTCTGATGTTTTGTTTCCAAATATTAGTAAATACACAGAAGTTTTCCACATGCCTTTTTAATGATCACATGGATTCAGTGATGAGTTGTTAATTCAGACGTACAAAAATAATTAGAATTTGCTACTTCATCCTTATTTCTGCTAGTAAGGCCAGGATTCAGTTAGTAGTCAGCAAATAACTGTGAGGCCAGTATTGAAATAGTAGTCAGCAAATAACTTGCAGCATATTGGTCTGAGATCTTACTCACATGTACTCCTTGGAGCACTAGAACCACAGCAAGAACTAATCTACTTTTATACCTGACAGCTGATATAACATCCTGATATGAGGCTTGCTGCTTACTTTAAATAGTGTTTCTGAAAAGTGTCAGCAGATACATTTGATGTTATAGAGGGGTTCAGTATGTTATTGAGTTGAACGCATTCTCATTTCCATTTCTGGCCGTGCTTATATTAAAATCTAATCTTATATCTATGTAAAAGTACACTACAGTGATATAAGTACTGTTATATGGGGATTACTCTAATATTGTTTTGCCACTTGAGGTGGGTCTTAAATCTATAAAGTAAGAGTTTTGGGATACAGACTTATAGTTTGGGTTGTCTGAGACTTTTTTTTTTTGTGTCTGTTCTTCTTGAGGTTGGTTTGTCAGCAGGTCCAGAGAAATACTGACTGTACTGTAAAACAAGCGTCAGTGAACGTTCCCCAGCATTAGCACTTTGAGCACATTTCATTTGTTAGTGGAGGAGTACCAGCCATGCTGTTTTCACCTTGCCCTGCCCAGATCACCCCGTAATCCTGTGTCCTGTTGGGCAATAGCCCTTTTCCCAGGTGGCTCTGTCTCGACATTACAGCAGCTCCTATCATTCCAGGCCGGTTTTAGGAGGGGATCAAGACCACTGAAACTACTGGAAGGTGGTGGCAGGCAGACACAGCTCCTGCTCTGAATGACGACGCCATGGATCATGGGATACCTCGGGTGCCCAAGGCCGCAGTGCAGGCTGGGTTTAGGCAACCCCAAAATCACACTCTGCTGCGAAACTCGCAATTGTGTCTTATTATCGCTTGCTGACATCTGCTGGCAGCGGCACGAACTATTTCGGAGGGACAGGAACGTGCTACTTGGTGCAAGGTTCTTGTTCCGAAGGATGTGATAAGCTTCTCACACTGCCCCTTGGAAGAGCCGGGAAATAGGCGGGATTGCCGGTAAACTGTGGGGCTTGCCTGACCATGCTGGGGCCAATTAACTTTATGCCTTTCCTCTGTTTGCAGAGGGAAATTGTAATGGGCTGCCTTGTTTTGGAAGGAGTCCATGCTCTTACATGGTGACTATGGCCAGTGCATCCATCAGAAGCCTCTTGTCTCTGACCATTTCCCTGAAAATACAAGGAATATGAATAATATGTTCAGGCTAATGACAGAATAAAATTCCAGCTCTTCTTCAGCCGTGCACTTTTAAGGACCTTCCTAAACACCAGTAGATGAAAGCTAGACTGACTCCTGGCTGTTGCTGAAGTTGTTACTATTATTGTCTTGAAGGGTTGACCGACATGAAGAATTGCAAATCATAGAATCATAGAACGCCTCGAGTTGGAAGGGTCTTTAAAGAACATGTAGTTCCAACTCACTGCAGGGACACCTTGCACTCAACGAGGTTGCTCAGAGTTCCATCCATCCTGGTCTTGAACATTCCCAGGAATGGGGCATCCACAACTTACTCTAAGCTACATTAGGAGAAAGGGCCAGATGTAGGATTTCTACACAGGTTATTTTTGAGCAGATATCTAGTGTTTCAAATAAGTGCTGCCTTAAAGTATCACATTATCACAGTATTGATAAGGTTGGAAAAGACCTTGATGATCATCTAGTCCAACCTAATTATTTAAAGTATTTACCTGGAAATGTTTCAAGCAACTATTTGTCCTTAACATGCCACTTAGGACAAAGGTGTTTGTCGCCTAAGGGAATAGAAGTAAGCAGGCATTACTTTTAATGTGCGCCTTGTGTCCAAGTCCTCAGAGCACTTCAGAGAACTGTATGCTTTTATTATGCACTGGAAATTACATGGACACTCCTGGCAGCATTTTGTGGCTTTCCATTAGCTTGGCATTAGTACCATTTTGGTGGCTTATGCTGTAAGGTGGCCTGGAATTAAGACCTGCATTAAAAAAAAATTAATCAGAAGCAAAACTGTCTTGGGTGGAAAAAAAAAATTGATGCAGCACTCATTGGGAATCCAGTGCTCCTTTTATCTTCGTGTGCTCTTTTTCACTGAGGTGAAAGAAAATAAAATTAGTTTCCTGGATGTACACTAATACACAGATGGTAATTGTGTCTTTTACTGTATCTTAAATACTGGAACTGATTAGCTTTTATCAATTGTCTCAGCACTGTAAGAGGACAAGACATCTAGTTAACAAAGTACTCTTCCCTGATAGAATTGATGAAAGGAGAGACTATTTAAAAGAAAGTATTTTTTACTTTACAGTGTAAAATGAACAGTTGGCTTACCAGCCATGAAAGCCTGTAAAAACATCCTGATCTTACTACTACCTACCATATACTAGCTTCTGTATGGGTACTGGAAATTCTTTGTTTTTAACGTGTTGATGTACAGCTAAAAATAACTGTCATATCTGGAGTTTATCCACTGCCAGGAAAATAGAAGTCAGCATTGTAAATCACCAAAGGAAAAATCCAAAGGTCTGCACCAAAGAGAGGTGTGACCCAAATATTCCCTGAATAGCAAAGAGCGTGGATTTATATGTAAGCACTTCTGGCCATTCCTATCAGAAATGATGCACTGTGCGGCATTCACTGATCCAAGCCAAATGACAAACACAAAGAAGTCACATGAGTTTTGCAAAGGAAGCTTTCAGTGTTCTCAGAGCTCAGGGAGTCATCTTTTCGGCAAGCATGTCTGCATTGCATTCCCAGAAGGAATACACTAAAGCAATAGGTCTCAACAGTGTCTGATTTGTAACCCTTGGAAATGTTTCTGTTGAATGTCTAGATACTTGCAAAAGAAAATGTAACTATTTACAATATACAGAAGACCCTGGCTTATCTATGGTTCACCTCTCTGTGGTTTCAATACTTGACTGTTAATTTTTCAGCGAAAAGCAGGGGAGTGCACATGCGCACATTGTTCCCTGTATTCCCTCTGCACTGCCCTGGGGGCTGAGACCATGGGATTCCCCAGCACTGGCAGTGTTGCCCCATCCCTGGTGTCTGATGCCAGCTCAGAAGAGGGAGCTAGGTTCGATGGCTGAAAAACCTTTAAAAAAAAGGAAAAAGAAAAAAAAGAAAAATTCCACCTGTTTGCAGTAGCAGCTGCTGAGGGACCGCAGCTCCTCCTGGCATGGGAGGGAAGGCAGCCCCGGTGCTGTGCAGGGAGGGGACGGCCCCAGTGCTGTGTGGGGGAGGGTGGGCCTTGTGCATTGTCGGGTGTGAGGGAGCAGCTCTGCACTGCGCTGGGCGGAGCTGGCTGGTGCAGCCCTCCAGGGTGTGTGGCTGGAGTTCTTGTTGTTCCCAGTCACGAGCCCAGAGGGGAAAAAAAAAATGAAAAAAAAGAGAAAACTGTCAGTTTAATAGTTGTGGCATCCTGTCCTGATCCTGTCCCATCCCATCATGTGGTGGCAAAGGGGGGGAGCTGGGAAGGGAGCCGTGAGCGGCACGGCCCACACTGATCTGGGTCCTGTCCCAGTCCCAGTCCCATCCCGTTCCATCCCGTCCCATCCCATACCACAGCGACGAGGGGAGGGAGCTGGGATGGGAGCTGCAAGCAGCGCAGCCCAGCCCAGCCCAGACGCAGTGACATCCTGTCCTTGAGGTGGGCAGGGTGGCAGGCGGGGCTTAATTGCGTATTCATGAGTTCGCTGTCTTCACGAATCGCAGCCTTCATGGCCCCAGTCCAGACCTGTGGACACAAGAAATCCAGGAGCTCACTGTACTTAACTTTCTTAGACATTCCATAGAAATAGCTCACAGATCTCCTAGAGTTTATAGCTCATGTATGAGAAAATCTTGCATTGAAAGCTAAGTATCAGTAAAAAAAGAATTAAAATCTTTCTTACGTGAAGAACATACAGATGGTACAAAGTTGAAATCCCTATTTCCGTGAAGAAATGTTGTAGGAATATGTTCAAAACACTATCTTACATGCTTAAATAAGTATGAAATCAAGGAGAAATTATTCAGAATTAAGGGAAGGAATATCCTTTCTTTTGACACTTACCTGGAAGACGACACGTATTTTGGATAAGGTAGATCTGTAGACAGAACATGTACATGGCAGGGAGAAGTCATAACATTGTAAGCCACAGCTGGGATCTCTCTGAAACATAGTAATCCCAGAAATCCTTTGGGCCTGCGGTCATTGTGCCAAGTGGGCTGACTCAGAGCTGCCCTTGCATGCCAAATTTTACGGGTTGTTTCCCAAATGACGGAGAATTGAGGAGAGCAAAACATTGTAGCTAGCATCATGCAGACTTTTTGGCAGTGATGGTGAAGAGATACAGGTTCCTTGGTTTCTGCTAAAATCCTGACTATTAAGACTTCTGCTAGCAAAAGTCATGAAAGGTAAAATGCCAAGTACTCTTCCAGAATTTTAAGACATAATTCAGGGATTTATGTATCAGATAGTCACTGTGTAATGATAATTGCAGTTTTATTGTCCACCAAAACAATTGTACAATAGTGTGTTTTATTTTCCACATCAGATAACTATACTGTTTGCAAAATCACTGCTATAATGCAAAATGGAGACTTCACTTTCACTAAAATAATCCAGAAATACACGATTGAAACTCCCCAAGCAACTTTACTCTGCTATGTTACAGCTATATACTTACTGCTAGATTTGCAAATGACCCATTTCTAGCAGGGTAGAACACAAGAATGGAAATGATGCAGAGTCTGACATCTGCAATGTTTGTATCACAATCAGCAATGCTGATGTTGGGTTATGTTTCCCCATTCACAGCTTCACAGGTTCACAGGTTACTCTGAGTTGGAAGGGACCCACCTGGCTGCAACCTCACCTTAGGTAGTTGTAAACAGCAATCAGGTCACCTCTGAGCCTCCTCTTCTCCAGGCTGAACAACCCCAGTTCCCGTAGCCGCTCTCCATAGGGCTTGTCCTCCAGTCCTTTTACCATCCTTGTCGCCCTTCTCTGGACCCTCTCAAGCAGCTCAACATCCTTCTTAAACTGGGGAGCCCAGAACTGGACACAGTACTCAAGATGTGGCCTGACCAGGGCCGAGTATAGGGGAAGGATGACTTCCCTAGTCCGACTGACCACACTGTTCCTAATATAGGCCAGGATGCCATAGGCTTTCTTAGCCGCCTGGGCACACTGCTGGCTCATATTGAGTTTCTTGTCGATCATTACACCTAAGTCCCTCTCCATTTCACCACTCTCCAGTCACTCATCTCCCAGTCGATAGTGATGCATAGGGGTTGTTATGTCCAAAGTGAAGAACCCGGCACTTAGTCTTGTTAAATCTCATACTGTTGGAGTCTGCCCATTTCTCTAGTCTGTCAAGGTCCCTCTGAAGGGCCCTCCTACCCTCCGGCAGTTCAACATTTGCCCCCAGCTTGGTATCATCCGCAAACACTTCTGTTTCTCAGTACAATTTGCTTTAAAAGACGAAGTTCAGTGAAAAGTAAAAATAGACAGTGCCAATAGACTGCTGAGGGAAGTTGACTCATTGTCTCTGTTACAAAAATGATTTGTCATGGGGCTTTTGGCCTTGGTTGGTCTTTCTTTTCAGGCAACTAACTACATGGATAACCCAGGGAAAAACTTCTATTGGAAGAACTGATATTGTTGCACATTACTTTAAATGCAGAGAACACATGCAGTGTGTTCACTTCTAGACCTGTTATCCACTTAAAATTCATTATTTATTCTTCTAGTACTGTTGTGTACTCTCAATGTCTTTCTTTGTTGGTTCTCGTATTTTAAACTCTAATGCTTTCCAGGAGTGTTTCTCACAGCTCAGTGTCACAATAACTCTGTCTCAGGCAGTGTTTTGACTGTGACAAGGAAGAAGAACACCACAGGCAAGTCTAGAGTTAACGCCCCCCCCTCCCCCCTGCCAGACCAGCCAGGGGCCCTACAGCTGCTCTGAGCTGCCAAGCAATTAGGCTTGTCAACATCCCTCAAATAAACTCCAGCAGTATTATCAAACCCCATTGTTACCTGATGCCCCAGAGACTGGGGAGGCTGTTATACCAGGACTGCAGACTGCAAAGAGCCATGTCTGTTTTTTCTTCTTTTAATTCTGAATGACCCATCCTTCACTTTACTGGTTGAAACTGAGTCTCAAGAAAGATGTATCCTTTGGGAAAGGATTAAATCTCTACTGTAATACCAATTTGGTGGGGATTCATAGTGCATTTTACCCAGAACCATGGATCTGGCTTCCTTGTGGTTTTGCCTCAAAGCCATAGCCTGCTTCAGTGGACTACCTTAAAAATAATGGTATGCAAGCTGCCATCTTAAGGAGAAAAACATTGCCAGAAAAGAGTATTTATTGTTCCATCTAGGGTTGCTACCTTAGAAATACAAAACCCAAGTCACTTCAGACAAAGGGCTGCTGTGCAGGCACAGATCAGTCTATGTTTGGGCCAAACTGGGCAGCATGATTGGGAAGCAGGCAGATAAAAACCCTACCTGAAGCCAAGGATGTGTTTGGAAGACTGAGTTCCAGGTTCAGTAGTGGCATAATAAGCCCATGTATTTACAGAGACATGCAAAGTTGGCAAACCCATGGTTTTCCTTGAATACATTATTTTTAGCTTTCATTTTTGTACAGAGATGCCAAAAATTTGATCCGAATTAAGCAACACAGTTTTGTCCATCTGATTCTACAACCAGTCAAAATAATTGCCTTAAAATGACTTGATGGTTATCCCAGTTATTTCCCATTTTGTAGCCTGTTGCTCTGGGATGACAGCAAGTAGCACCAGTGGGACAAAGAGGTGGAACTACCATGCCACCACAGTTTTGTTGGAATAGATCAAGGGCAGTGATGTAGGAAGGACTTAGGAAAAGGCCCAGCAGTACCACACAGCCCTCAGAGACAGACAGTATCCAGGGACAAGGACCAGCAAGCTCTGTGTCTGGATGAGTGCCAGCATCTCTTCCAGAGAGGGACTTTGATTATGAGCATTTAGAGGGAAATATTTTGGGGGTTGTTTAAATTGTTTGGTGTCATTTGTAAGAGCAATGAACTAATTCTTTTTAGAAGGCTGAACAATTGCATGCAAATATGCACAAGCTGCCACCAACACGAAAATCATTTTAAGCTTCTGGATTTTCTTTTTGTTCAAAATCTAGAATTTCTGTGTAAATCTTCATTTGAGTTCAGGAGCATAGGATTTTTAATGGCTGCAGGTAAAATATAAAGTGAGATGAAAAATGCCTGTTACAAAGGAAAGACGATCTTGCAAGATGGAAAATACTCAGGACACAAAACTATTCTCTTTCAGTGCGCATATAATGTGCTATGCATTCAGATGGATAAGCCTTACATTAGCGTGAACACTGCTGGCCCTTTTACATGGGTATGGAGAGGCTGACCCTTTAATATAAGAGCCATGATTTTTTCACTTTTGTTGTACCAGGATGACTTTCAGTGCCCAAATATGCTTTTTTCCACATATGAGAAATGATATTGTATTAAGGCCAATGCTGAACTGCAAACTGATTTCCCTTCCCTACCCAAACCAGTTTGTGTTTTTTGTAAATCTAACAATAACAAAGATTCAAAGGTCTATTACTCAGCGTCTCTTGATTTCCCTGTTTCATTTTGTGCCCCTTATCAATACTCTTCAGAGCTCAGGGCTGAAGCAACATAATGGGAGCCTGGTGACATTGTCTGCATCTCAACTAGGGTCTTGGCATTTGGTAACAACACCAGGTTGTCTCTTTTTTCTTTTCAGAGCAAAACAGCTGGTGAGTATTTGAGTGTGTGGCAGAGAACTTGTAGTAGAACTGGCTGCGACTCCTGCTGCAGAAGCAGTTACAAGACACTAGCACTGACAAATAAGACAAACTGCAAAATACGCTTCTTTTTTGTTGGTCAGAAGTTACAGATTTTTCAAAAGGCTCAGGGTCTTTTCAAATGCTTTCTCACACTATGTACATCTTGCATGACTGAACAAAGTCTTCCCCTTAACCTGCAGGCTTTTTTCATTTAAGTTTTCTGAAACACCTTGCTATTATAGTGAGAGAAGTGAGAGATTATTTAATAATGAATTCACTGACATGTCAATAATGTTTAGCTGATTACTTTGGGTGGTGAAGAGCTTGAGGGAAAAGCCCTGTTTGTTTCTAATGCCTCAAGAGGTACAATTTCTGAAGGAAGGATTCACTGTAGAAGAGAGTTTTTTACTGGGCTTGGCAGATACACATTCGTAAATGTGCACATCAAATGCACATTAATACATTATTCACTCAGTCATTCAGATAAGCTGACACATTTATTTAATCCTAAAAGACATTATAGTCCAGACTGACAGTACCAATATTAATGAGAGACTAAAAAATTGAATATTTGCTTTTCTTACTGTACTTGATACTCTAAAGTATTAACTCCTTGCTTTGTTATTTGCAGACTTTATTCATGTATCACATAACAAACTATTCATGCTGCAGCAAGTACATACTATATCAGAAAAATGCAGATTCTGATTTTAAAAAGGTAAAATATATGCAGAACTCCCCAGCTTGAAACTTTGACTCTGAAGTCCATGCACATGTACACCCACATACAAACCCTAAATACTTAAGTTCCTAAGTATGTCACCATTAAATTTTATAAATAGCATGGGAAGACTAGGATGAAAAAATTCAATTCCAGTCTTTGTGATGCAAAGAACAATAATAAAAAACCTCCAGGATTTAAAAAAGGAAAAAAATTGAATTAGTATATCAAATAAGACTTTTCCCTGTTTGTTATTAATAGCCTTTAAAAAAAAAATTCATTTTTTCTACAGCTACATTGGGATATTTAAAAGTGTGTGAATCTGGAAAAGCTCAGCAAAAGAGAGCAGCAGCTCCAGATGAATGCTAACATTATTGACTGCCCAGTCAAACCTCAACAGCTCCCCAGCACTGATCATTCCAAGGCAATTCTGGGATGCATAAATTTCTCTGTAACAGACAACATATTCTAAAGCATGTGCAAAACTACCTGTTCATACATTCATCAAAGTGCACAGTGAACTTTTGTAAATCTCCTGTTACTTTTCCTCAGATCTTTTTTCCTTGACTGGTAAGATTTACAGAGGATTTTTTTTCCTTTTAACATTTCAATATTTGGTATTACACCAAGACAGGGTGCTGCCTACATATAGGGTTAGTTTATGCAATAAGCTATAAAGTACAAAAATGACATGATAAAAAAGAAAGCATTTTCTAATGTCTGATCTGAAAAAGCAAATATGAATAGCACATACCCTATCACAATTTTTATTAGGCAATTAGCTGATTGCTTTTGTGAAGTAGTGACAAACATGAGATACCTGCAGTCAGCTGGTGAGTGTAGGGATTTGGATCCCCACCCATCTCAAGTGCAAAAGATTCATTTACCTCATCTTCGATGTTTCCCATTGTTCAGCTCAAAATACCCACACATGACAAACAACAGTTCTGTTTCAATTATTTGTTCCTCAAACATCATTGTCAAGGGGTANGGTTCTAATAAATTCATGAAACTTTTTAAAGTATGATTTCCTAGCAGGCAATCACTTTTAATTAACAGGATCACCTACAGCAACACATGTCCTTCAAAAACTTACATTATTTTTTCTTTTTGAATTTCAAAGTTTCTGTAGTAAAAGTTGAATAGCTGAGTAGCTTAACCTCAAAAGGATTGCAGGCTTTTATGACAGTTATAAACCACTGTGGTGCCTTCTTTATAAGAAGAAAAGATTCTTAACACAACAGAGAAAGAAGGAAATCTCTTTTTAGTCATAGCTAGAAGCAAGCATTTCCTCCAAAGGTCAGAAAACTTTTCCTCAGTTAAAGAATATTTTTAAGGACATTGCAGGCTACTTACTCAAGTAATCTCTGGCAATTTGCTGTATGAATTAAACATATAATTTCCAATATTTATTATTTTATATATTTTGGCATTTTCTTTTATTTCTCTGAGCTCTCAGTATACAGTTTTGGTAAACACAGGGATGAACTGGTGAAATTGGCCTCCATAATGAGCTTTACACTACAGAGAGCAATGAGAAACTCATCTCTTTATTAAAAAAAGTGGTTCTAGTTAACTGAGAATATTTTTTTGGGCTGCATATTTGAGATATTGCTTGCCCCTTCTTGGAAACACATTTCCATATTCCAGAGCTGGCTGCTCTTCTTCCCTCCAGATTTAAAGTGACAGAATATTTAATATTTTGAATTTGAAAGAAAATAACAGGAAAAACAGGGTAAAAATGTTGACAGATTTTAAAGGTCCAATCCTCTCTCCAGCCCTCATNAGTCAAACCTCAACAGCTCCCCAGCACTGATCATTCCAAGGCAATTCTGGGATGCATAAATTTCTCTGTAACAGACAACATATTCTAAAGCATGTGCAAAACTACCTGTTCATACATTCATCAAAGTGCACAGTGAACTTTTGTAAATCTCCTGTTACTTTTCCTCAGATCTTTTTTCCTTGACTGGTAAGATTTACAGAGGATTTTTTTTCCTTTTAACATTTCAGTATTTGGTATTACACCAAGACAGGGTGCTGCCTACATATAGGGTTAGTTTATGCAATAAGCTATAAAGTACAAAAATGACATGATAAAAAAGAAAGCATTTTCTAATGTCTGATCTGAAAAAGCAAATATGAATAGCACATACCCTATCACAATTTTTATTAGGCAATTAGCTGATTGCTTTTGTGAAGTAGTGACAAACATGAGATACCTGCAGTCAGCTGGTGAGTGTAGGGATTTGGATCCCCACCCATCTCAAGTGCAAAAGATTCATTTACCTCATCTTCGATGTTTCCCATTGTTCAGCTCAAAATACACATGACAAACAACAGTTCTGTTTCAATTATTTGTTGCTCAAACATCATTGTCAAGGGGTAAGAAAGCATTGCTGAGGAAAGGTCTATACAAGACTATTGCCAGATGGATCTGTGAAGAAATGGATAATTAAGTAATGACCAATTAAAATGCAATCTGTAAATCTAGTAACATCAATAATAAATTGTTAAGGTGGATGGTAATTAGTTTTGAATTTGAAATTATTCACTCTTAATAAAAAACTAGTATATTTTAATCTCCAATCTTAGTTTACTCTTTATCTTTTCATCTCTGTTAAAAGCTGTGTGTCAGTTGACATGCATTCACATATATATTCACATAACGACTAACTGAGTAACACTGCAAAAAATGGGACTTTATTTCTGCACAAAACCTTATAGGAATCTGTGTTTTTTAAAAAGGTAAATCTGCAAGAGAAGGATACTGCTAATGTAGAAGAAAATGAGACACAAACTATCCTCAGCAAACATCACTGGCAAAGCTTCATTAGTATGTATTTTCACATAATTCAATTAGCCAAAATACATACAAATGCTAGTAGTGCTGTTCCCTGCTCAGGGAGCGTCAGTGAGGCTTTAAACAGATCTGAAACAAAATTGCATAAATGGCATGTAAAGCCCTGTGCATACAAAGATACCTTCAGGGTTCTAATAAATTCATGAAACTTTTTAAAGTATGATTTCCTAGCAGGCAATCACTTTTAATTAACAGGATCACCTACAGCAACACATGTCCTTCAAAAACTTACATTATTTTTTCTTTTTGAATTTCAAAGTTTCTGTAGTAAAAGTTGAATAGCTGAGTAGCTTAACCTCAAAAGGATTGCAGGCTTTTATGACAGTTATAAACCACTGTGGTGCCTTCTTTATAAGAAGAAAAGATTCTTAACACAACAGAGAAAGAAGGAAATCTCTTTTTAGTCATAGCTAGAAGCAAGCATTTCCTCCAAAGGTCAGAAAACTTTTCCTCAGTTAAAGAATATTTTTAAGGACATTGCAGGCTACTTACTCAAGTAATCTCTGGCAATTTGCTGTATGAATTAAACATATAATTTCCAATATTTATTATTTTATATATTTTGGCATTTTCTTTTATTTCTCTGAGCTCTCAGTATACAGTTTTGGTAAACACAGGGATGAACTGGTGAAATTGGCCTCCATAATGAGCTTTACACTACAGAGAGCAATGAGAAACTCATCTCTTTATTAAAAAAAGTGGTTCTAGTTAACTGAGAATATTTTTTTGGGCTGCATATTTGAGATATTGCTTGCCCCTTCTTGGAAACACATTTCCATATTCCAGAGCTGGCTGCTCTTCTTCCCTCCAGATTTAAAGTGACAGAATATTTCATATTTTGAATTTGAAAGAAAATAACAGGAAAAACAGGGTAAAAATGTTGACAGATTTTAAAGGTCCAATCCTCTCTCCAGCCCTCATTTGCATGAATCAAGCCATTGATATTGATACCTGAGAAATCTGAGAAGGATTTGCATAAATGTATTTAGGAAGGTCAATAAGGGTTTGTTGTGCCAGGTTCAGTTCAGGAGGTTTTACAAGGTGTAATGGCCTGTATGCTATGTGTCCTTTAACAGAGACAATGGCAAATGTATTTTCTCCCCTTGAATTTGCAGTTTTCTTCTAGGTGACTATCCATTTAGAACACAGGGAAAGTGGTAGAGGTTGAATTTATGTATCCTAGCAGAACAGTCAGCCTCATGTCAGTGATACGCATGGTATTTTGTGCGAAAGCATTGGCACATTTTTCTTAGATGCATTTTCTGACTTAGAGAACAGATATGGTAAAACTCGAGGAGTGGAGAGGGGAAGTAGCACCCTTGGAGCATTTGAAAGTCTTACTCAAGAATTAGTTCTAAGTCACAGATGGGCTTCTAAGGGGAGCAAAAGAGTAAAACGCCTGTTTATGGATCAACCAGCCTTTCTGGCTAAAAGGAGCAAGGCACCTATATTTGAAATGAATACGTAAGGACAAAGTCCTATGCCACATAATACTGGGCACACTATAAATAATTGTGCCATGCACTTACTAAGGTGCTCATAATGCTAAGCATCATTCAATGAATGTACACCCCATGCTTACACATGGAGTTATCTCTGCCATGATGTGAAAGCTCTTTCACAGCACACCAGCCAGGGACAGGTTCAGCACATCCTTTTTTTCACAGAGAGAGTGATCTCTCATTGGAATGGTCTGCCCAGGGAGGTGGTGGAGTCACCATCCCTGGAGGTGTTTAAGAGAAGACTCGATGAGGAGCTCAGTGACATGGTCTAGTTGATGGGGAGTTGGACTAGATGATCCTGAGGGTCCCTTCCAATTCGGAATAACCTGTGAACCTGTGACTAGGCACAGTGCCTTCCATAATCTGCAATGGGGTATTTCAGCTCTCTGCTGCTCCTCTTCAAATTCTTTCTCTTCAAGCAGGCTCTCTCATCACGAATTCTTCCTAAAACTGCCTTCTCATCAGTGGATGTCCCATCTCTTGTCTGGGGTTAGGCTCATCCTGCTTTCAAGAAGAAGCTTACAGCAGATGCTATGCCCCTGGAACTCTAGGCAACTCCCCTCTCTGTGTGTTTGCTTTCTACCTGTTGCCATCTCTTCTGGATGTTAGACTGCCTTTGGAGTAGTGGCTCTTTTTTACTATTTTTTTTTTTGTACAGCACCCAGTAAAGGGTGCTTTTGTCTTGGCAGAGGTCTCCAGTTTCTACGGAAGACCAAATACGAGAAATTTACTGCTAAGAATAAAGTAACATTTCCCTGTATGGGGAATGCTAATGTTTTGTTGTTTGGAAAGGCACATAAAACTTCAGTCTGCAGTGATTACACAGAAACAGTTACTCTACTGACAGTATTTCTTATCAGTTCAATAGACTGAATTTTGGGTTATTTTTGTTGAAATTAATGAGGCCTTGCTTGCATGTATGCTGTCTATCTGTACCACACAAATTGTCTGCATTTGTGTATGTAGTGTTGACATGGATTACTGTATATTTTACCGTAGCCAGCAGCTGGATTATAAAGGACAACCAGTGGACAAAACCAGCATTCAGAGGGGCACAGCCACAGTGTAATCATCAAGATATGCTGAAGAAATTAACATCATGCAAAGTTAGGCAATGTTTAATTCATAGATTGTGCGTATATTTAACCATCTTATTATTTGCAATATAATCCATTCATTTATTGAAGGTTAATGCCCAGTTTTTCTCCTGGGTATTTGGTAGATGTGTCACACAGCACCTGATAGCCCTTTTGATTTTTATCCACCAGCTGGACTGAATTTACTATAAAAATATATATGTTTGTGGGTGGGTGTGCACATGCAAACCTGCCTGATGTAAGCACAGTCAACAAAAACAGAGAGAATTCTCTAACCTCCTGTAAACCCATTTTTCCTGGGAGAGACCACAGGCACAGAAGAAATACTAATATAACTTCATGAAAGAGCAGTTTCACCACCTTCCTGAAGAGA
>WEKX01002687.1:363859-416449 GCA_013390025.1 Pitta sordida | reverse complement strand
TGATTCTGTGATGCTTAACATATAATCTCTCAAATTCTGTTAATATTTTTGTTGTTTACTGTTCAGAGGGTCAAATAAAAATTCCTTTAGGGGTACAGATTTGGTGTCTAAAACCACTTTCCACCAGTATTATAAATTTTGTGATGCTTCAGCTTTGCATTCCTTCAACTGAAATTAATTGTCCCTATTCAACAAATCTCTTAAACACAGACTGAAACTCTCTTGGATGTCCTTGTGACTTACTCGGGTAAGTCTTTAAATTAAACCCACATTTCTTTGCATTTCTCAATATATTTTACCTTGTACCTACTAAATGTTCATGTGCTGTAGCATTAGAATGAAATTTGGATTTTGCTGAACATGGACACAAATTTGGTCATTTTCTTCTTTTAGGTATTACAGCTTTTGGGGCCATTTTGAAGTAGGTGTTGTGCACAAAATTATAGTGTTCTGTATAATCTATTTCTGTAGAAAAAGGAACATATTTTCCTACCTATTATGGAATTCTGTGATGCAGAGGACAGTTTATTTCTAGCTGTATTTTTTTCTAGTCCTTTTTTTAGTGCTGTCAGTCTTGTCCTGTGTTATTAGGACAGTTTTCAACACTGCCCACTCTTAGTTGTAGAGAAATGAGATAATTTAATTATTCATTTTGTGGGGATTTTTTTGCATTTTGAATTTTTTCTTGATATGAGATGGAAAAGAAACTCAGAAAAATTAATACATCTTGCTAATCAAATGGTGCATAGTGGGATTTACTGCATTCCATAGAATTAAAAAATTGTTTTCAAAATAGAAAATGGATCACTGCATTGCAGACAGGTCGAAATAGCACATTTGAATCTTACTAAAGCTTTCTGTTATAAATTGATTTTTCCTCCCAAAGCTTCCACATTTCACTTACGGCTACATAGAATTTTTCAGGAATTTGCAAGCTTAGCTGTGTGTCATACAAGGCTTTCTTGCAAATAAGCAAACTTGCAGAGCTTCACAGACAACAAAATGCAACTATTCTGTCTTTGTCAGTTATTTCCCTGTTGGAATGAGTGTTTTAGCTGGGCTACCTGTGTTGAAACATGCACCCTCACTGTGTTCTGGAGCAGGGGCTCTCTCGCCATCCTTCATTCCAGTGGCCTTGCACGAAAACTTGCTCATGTTAGTCTAGTGTCAGATGTATAGAACATGTCTGCCTTCCAATAAGAAATTTTGTTCATGGAAATAATGCCTTCTTGGGCTGACAATTTAGGTTAACAGCTTCAGGAGCCTTCTTTAGGTAATACGTAGTGTGACAGTGCACAGCTCTTGTAAGCACAGCATCCAGACAGATGTAACTTTGAAGGGTTTCAATTTAGAGCTTTCTCTCAAAGTTTGGACGATGTGACTGCTGATCTCTGTAAGCGATAATACTGTATTTCTTCTGTGCTCTGACTTTACCTTTGAATGATATTGTGTAAATTCTATACCTAACTCTTAGGTGTTTACACATCCTAAGGATGAAAGCGCAGCTGACTAAAGCAGTGCAATTAAAACCACTCAAGACTGAGAATGTTCCTAGTGGTAGTGTTTTGGTTTTAACTTGTGCCTCTTTTTCAAGTGCTTCCATTTTTTCCAGCCTTTGCACTCTGAAGTCCAAGAGGACTTGATATCATCATAAATGTGTTTGTATCTAGTCTGAGGATGCTCCCATAGAACTGAAGGTCTTTTAGGGATGGCTGGTTTTGACTGAGCCTTGCTGCAACACCCCAGAACAATGTTCTCAGTACAGAGCGACCCAAAAATTGTATCATGGGTGCCCACTCAGCATTTATGCCTTGGGTCTAACCTGCTTTTGCAGGATCTACATGGGAAACATAACATTCCCAAATCTCCTCAAGAGAGCCACTCAGATAGGGAAAAACAGTCTTTCTAGCTCTGCAACCTTAACAGAGACTGCAGTATTCCTCCAGAGCAAAATATGCGCAACATCTGGAAGCAATTATTCCTTAGAAAATCTTTCAGCACTGAAAATGAAAGCAAATAAACCCTGAAATTTCCAGTTATCCCACAGTCTGAGTGACTCGCACTGGCACGAAGTCATTTCTAGAAAGCCTGAGCAGGGTGGGCACCCAGCTGGTCTTGGATCCCTAAGCTGGTCAAGCTGTCCTGAGACAAAGTAA
Organism: Pitta sordida; assembly: GCA_013390025.1. Taxonomy (NCBI): domain Eukaryota; kingdom Metazoa; phylum Chordata; class Aves; order Passeriformes; family Pittidae; genus Pitta; species Pitta sordida. The sequence continues at coordinate 414,293 of WEKX01002687.1, read as the reverse complement.
CACTTATATGCTGTCAGGTGGAAAGGGAAACTTTCTTTCTATTATATTATGGAAAGAGATAGGAATAAAGGAACTGTGTCACACTTGGCTATAAAGGAACTGAGCACGAAAGTTATGGATTTAGAGACAAATCATACTTTTTGGTGTTATCTGGTCCTTTTCAAACAGTCTAGTGTAGGATTTTCATGGGACTGGAAAAGCCTGTGGTGAAAAAGTAGTGTTACCAGGATCTGCTAGGCTAGTGACTGAGCATGACTGTTTTGCTGGTCTCTCCTGGCAAAGTGGGTGTCAGGATATTTTGGAAAGGGCAGATGCTAGAGCAAATCCTGATTGATTTAGATCCCACTAACTGTTGCTTCAACCTTTCCACAGTAATGTGGAAGGTGGCCGGGAACTGATTTCTCCTCCCTCAGCAACATTAAGTTGTGCTCTAATACAGCAATTCCTAGATTAATTATTTTATTCAGAAGACATGGATGACTACAGGCTCTTACCAGGTTACTATCCTGGTTTCCCATGGAACCATAAGTTTACGTGGTTATGCTGTGTCAGTCTGTTTTCAGGCCACTCTTAAGACAAGGGGAAAATACTCAGTCTCTTGAGTTTTATGAAAATAAGTGGCTGTGTAGAGGGGAGAGACACAGGAGCAGTGGAAGCTCAGCAGTGCTCATGGGCAGCAGAGGACTCACCCCAGAAAGGGGACTCTGGGCATTACAGATTGTGCCAGGGGAGCCTTGGTGGCACAGATGTCCTTGCAAAACCTCCCTGTCTTGGAGCCTTTCTGTCCACTCTGATTCCCTCCAGTCTTTTGTACCTGCGTAGATGCCAGCACAGGCTGGCATTGCCATTGGTCTGCTCTTTTTGCAACACAAGTTGCTGCTGCGGTGTGTAGAGTTTGTTTAGGCAGAGGAGGGATATCAGAGATGGCATGTACCTTTATAGTAATGCCCAGTTGTTCTGTTGTCCAACAATGTTGATTCTGCTGAGCGTTTTTCTACCCAGCACCAGAGGCTTGATGAATTCCCAGTGTGTTACACTGCTTGATGAAATATCAGTTGAAATCCAAGGCCTCAAGTGCCCTGACATGCTCTGAAATGGAAAAAAAATCTGTGTCGCTGTGTCAGACAGATGGTTAAACACCCTCTACTATTTTACTTAAACAAGAATAAAATTTATTATCAGGACTGCAGAAAACCCAACTGCTTAATGGTCATGAAGATCCCTGAATACCTACTGTTCTCCAGAAGGACTAGGTGGTAGTGTTGATGAACATATTTGTGCTGATAAACATTATGCCAAATTTGCATGCCAGCTGGATCAGCTACTTACTTGCTATTCTTTTTGCAACCATAATTTTTATCATAAATATTTTCCAGACATACAGCAGTAGCTCATATCACTTGGCTGGCAAGTATAAGACAGGACTGTCTTAGTAAGCCAGACGGTTTGTACAAAACAAGCTGACTCTGTACCCCAGAAAGTGGTCATTTCCTGATTCTTTTGAGTCTCTGAGCTTTTTCTCAATACCTACAGTACATCTGCAGGCAGATTATGGCAAGAATGTTATAACTCTGCAGGCATTAATGGAGGCAATGGTATTTTGCTACCTTGCATTATATCTCTTGCTGGTGAAATACTATTTTTAAAATTATTTCAGGTTGGATGGGAGCTGGAGGGAGTGGTTAGGACCCCAGTCTGCAGTTCTAGTAAAACATGTTGCTGAGGTGTAGGTGTCACTCCATGTTGCACTTCCATACGGCGAGGATCCAGCAGTGAAAGGTGACTCCTGTGACTACAGAGCTATGATCTGTGTAGGCAAAGAGGGCAAAAAGCAAGATGGGTATGGGAAGGAGATAAACACATGGGAGGAATGGAGATAATGTGCAGGAAAATGAGAGGGAGCAGAGGAGTAGAATATTAAATCAGCAGTAGAAGTGCAGGTTTGCATTGCAGCCCTCCAAGAGGACAGAGCCAGAGCTCTTCTGAGTGGATCCCAAGGCAAGTCCAGGGCTGAAGCTTGTGCTACACCAGGTGAAGGAAAGGGATGGCATGAGGCACTGCAGCTATCCTGTTCAGGAGAAGACTGGGGACAAGACTGCAAGAGGAAGGGCAAAGGAGGTGTTGCCCACCTGTCAGATTGTTGTGCTCCCCTGACAGTGGTAGTTGTATTAGGATGCAATTTCCTCCTTTGGGTTTTTTTTTTTTGTCCTCTGCACCCTGGAAGAATATGAGCTTCTGAGGGTCATAAAAGTGTTTTCCCCTGGGATCTTTAAGCATGTATGGTGGCTCATGATGAGAGTAGGAGGCATAAGGCTGGGGTTTGGTGGGTTGTTTGTTTTAATGCGCCATCACTTTCTGCCACGTGGTTACCTGCAGTGGTGGTGATTTCATTGTGCTTCTGTATTTCTTACTACTCTGGTACTTAAAAAGGCATGCTGAACAGTTTTTCAAGGGACAGTCTGCTGACATGAGTGCAGAGGGTGGTGCTTCCTCTCACTACTTTACTGACAATAGGGGACAGTACAAAGGGTTCTTTGACTATAGATTTTTGACTCCTGGGAGTCCCAAATCCAAGCTCCCCAGCTACTAGTGAGGGAAAATTAGAAGACACAACAGTGCCAAGTATCTGTGTTTTGTCTTGCCATTTAAACCAGTTCTGAGTCCAAGCTGCAGCAGGCAAGCTGCAGTCCTGGCAGGCGGTACACGGGCTGCAGAGGTCTTTGTAGTTCACAGCACAGGCATCTCCTCTTCCTTCTGTAGCCCACAGCTCCAGCTGGTGAGACAAGGCATATGACTGGCTGGGCAAGACTGATGGGTGACATTTCTGGTATCTTAGACTCAGGTGGTTAGAACATGCTAGACAATAATACCTTCATCTTTGAATCCTTTTGTTACATAAATGGCTGATTACATGGCTGATTACAAAGAAAGAAAACTCCTTGCAATCAGATGCTTCAGCAGTAGTTTGTTTCAGGTGGCTAAATCCACATTTTGTATAGTGTTTCTAGAAAAGCAGTGAGGCATGGAGTGACTTCTTACTGCCCTAGCCAAAGCTGGACAAACCCCAGTCATGTCTGCAGACACAGCAGACTCTTTTTGCTACCAACACTCACTAAGGATCCTGTTTTCACATCTGCTCCATTCCTATTTTGTCAACCCAACAAAAGCCTGAATTTTAAGAAGAGGCTGTTCCCTACCCAGTTGCTCTCATCTTTACATCTGGTCGGGACATCTACTTTGTAGATAATCTCTTTCCAAAATCCTTCTGGCTTGTTGTGATGCCCAACGAGGGCACTACGCTCCTCTGAAAAGGCTGGCAGCCTGCTGCACTACTGCACAGTGGTGTGGCTGGGAAAGGGTGCCTGAAAGGAACTCGTTCTTTCTGGCTCAGAAGAGCTTTCCTGCTCTGTTGACTGCCAGTTGCTTAGAGATGGTCACTTACATCACTTTCACATGCGCTTTACCCTGGACAGGTAAGCAGTGACAAAAGGACTTATTTTACTCGGATGCCTTCATTGAAGTGATTCACTCAGTCTGGTGGTGCCTAGAAGGTATGATTAAATAGCTATGATGCATTAAACAGCAATGATGGCCCCAGGTCTACACTGCATGGACATTTCTTTGCGGTTTTAAAATCCCAGCTCTGTTGATAGCTGGTGTCTTTTCTAAACTCTCTTTCACAGAGGTGTGCCAAAGTGCATGAGAGTCCATTTGAGAAATGCTGTGCTTGAGTCATTTTTCTAAGATCAGGGGTGCAGTGAAGAAAACAGCTTGTCCAGTTCTAAATATACTGTTCTTGACAGACATGAAATAAGCCCATTGATTAAAATAGCTGCCTAGTTCCCAGTTCAAGATCATACTGTATAACATCAGTGTTTGGCTGCCCTTCTGATAAACTTGGAGAAGGACTGATTTACATTTTGCTCCTTTCAAAAAGGAAGAGGTTGGAGGGTTGTCATGCAGCAGGAATGCACTGATTCTAAGAATTTCTAAACAAGACCCACTGCATTGCAAATGACAGCAGGAGTCAGGATTTATGGGAAGATTACTTGGTTAAATGGAGCCTGAAGGAATGAAAAATGAGTAGTCCAAAAAAGAAATTTGTCGAATATTTTGGCAGTGAAACGTAGTGGCCTGATTTATGAGCACCAAACTATCTTTTTGCAAACAGATTTCTGAGAGTGATGTTTTTTAACCTTGGCCCTTTGGAGGTGTGGCTCTTGGTGAGATGTACGGTTAGACTGTTTGTTAATGAAACATGATGGGACAGTCTCTCTTCTTCTCTATATGGCCAGCTCAGCCGCTTGATGGAGCATCAGCTGCCATACCAGGGGTGCTCGTGCTTTCTTACCTTCGGATCCTCTTGGTGGCTGTAGAGAGTGAAAAGGAGGGCTGGCTGCAGGAATGAAGAGCCCTGGGGGTCCCTGCTGTAGAGGAATACTGAACTGTGGGTGAACAGAGATGCCAGGGGCCCCTCTTGAAGCTGAACAGGTGTATTGTAGGTTCAAGACAAGACTGAGGAGACTGAAAAGCATTTTGATGCCTTTGCTCATGTAGTGCCAGAGAGACAGTCCACCTGCCCCTCTAGGTGCCACCCCCAGTCATCCACACATGTGGCTGGTGTAGCCTGGGACAAGTGACGGTGAAACTTCAGGGATTAGAAGGTTCAAGTCCCAGCCAATGTGTGTAAAGGTTGTGGATGAAGATCCACACCCTAAGAGTTCTGCTAAGAGTTCTTCAGTAGAATCCCTAAATTTCCTGTGATGATTTTTGCATGTGTGTTTATGCACTGGCATACATGTATATGGAATCCAAGATCCACACAAAACTTATTTCTATTGGCAGAACATCCTGGAGGTGCCAGTTGCTCTAAATTTTTCCATTCAGCTATCTGGACAAATTTAATACTGCATATGTCTCCAGGAGTCTTGTTTTTGCTCATGTGAAGCTAACTGTCTATGATGAAGTCATGAGTTATTTGCCTAAAATAAGAACCCACACTTCAAATTAAGAAACACAGAACCAAACCCACAAGTATTTTTTTAAAATTTCAAAAAAAATTTGTGTATTTCCTTTCTAAATGACTCTCTCACCACTTAGTATGAACTTGGAGTTCTGCAGGACACAGAGAGCTTTTTTTCAGCAGATGCTAAATCTGAAGTCAGTGGGAGATCTAAGCAAGTGGTTAAAGGTGAGCATGTGTCCAGGTGCTTCCTGATATGGGACAGAATATTCAGCATCTTCCTGAGTACTATGTTATGTTTAAAAGAAGGACCTTTGTTTTTCTGAATGGCTCATTTTTATTTTGCTATGTGCTGAGCGATCAGGATAATAAAGAAGCAGAGATGAGGGAAGGCTACACTTGGGAAAAGCTATTTTCAGTAGCTCTGTTTTCTCTAACCTCATTTTCCCACTTATGATCAGCTAATGCTGACAGACTGGTTTGCAGAAATTAAACCCCATTATACGGTGCAAAAAAGTCAATGAGGCCTGGAGTTGGGCCCTACTTGAACGTAAGTAAAATAAAGATCTCCTGTGGCTTTTAATTCCTTTTTATTTAGTTACATAATTGAACCTGCACTGTTCTTCGTCTGTAATTGATTATCACACAGAAAAGGTAATGAAACAGAAAACTTTATTTTATTTGCAGTAATCTTTATGGTTATCATGGAAATGTTTTTACTGACTGCTTCCTTTTGGGACATAAAAATTCTCAATATAAGCAAAGGGAAATCAATGTTAGTTAATTGCAGGCATTTACACGGTTGGAAGATCAAAAGTTGTGGGGGTTTTGTTGTTTCAGTTTGGGGGAGGGGGAGATCCCCCCCCTTTTTTTTTTCTTTTCCCACTGGTAAATCAACTCAGATTTTTCAGAATGAAAAATTAATCTGGCCTTTTATTGTCCTTTTTTTTTNTTTTTTTTTTTTTTTTTTGCAAAGCTGAATCACAGAGTTTGGGGACCTGGTCCAAAACCCACCAAAGCCAAATGGGAATCATTCCATCTAATTCAGTTGCTTTGGATCACACTTTAGAAGCACGTATTCAAGACACATTTTATATAAGTATACACACACACAGACAGATGCTTATCTTCTCTGCATGCCATTTCCCATAACTGGGATTAATTTCTGAGCAGGATAGGGAAAGAAAGTTTGGGGGTTTTCCCTGCATTTAAAGAAAAACTGATGTTAATTCCCAATTCATTAATGTCCTTAAATCTCATTCTTCTCATGCTTTTCTCTGCTGCTTCAATCTGTGATACTTGGTTTTCGTAATTTTGTGCAATTACCCCTTCTCCTCTTCTCCCTTTTTATTTGTGTGTCCCCACTGCCTTTGGCAGGTCAAGGGTCTCATGGACACAGTTCACCCAGTACCCTGCACTGCTTCCTTAGCCTTTGTGAAGCTGTGGGGATTTCTCAATGATGCACAGAGCTGGCTGAGCATTAAACGACTCAAGTCTGAACGTCCAAGGCAGTTGCCAACTTTCCTCACCCCTCGCCTTTGTGCATACAATTTTTTTGCCTTGGAGCAATTTTAATAAAAACTATGTAGCAACATGGTGTTGGCATAGCATGAGCAACATTATTCCATCTGTTTCTAGGGAAAATGTAAAAACGTGTTGTTATAACGTTAAGATTCCAATTTTCAACCGTTAAAAATCAGGCAACACTGAAGTTGCAGACTGGTTTTCATAGGTACTTAGTGATTTTCATTGCCTTTGGTTTATTGGAAAGTCTCATGTTCAGCCAGTTTTGTGTATCCATCCTTGGAAATAAAAGCTCTCTTATCTATTTCAGTTTGGGCAGCCAAAATTCTTGCTTTCTGTTGATAGTGCTGTCGAGCTGAAGTTTTCAAGAGTATTTAGTCTCTCACTGTAGAGATGAATGAGGATTGTAAAACATTCATCTTAACTTCCATGAGAATTACCCTTATCATAACCAGTGGGCTTGAGCATGCTAACTTCAATATTTTGCCAAATTCAGAATGATATAAAAAGAGCTTTAAAGGGAACATTCAGCGCTTTTCTGAATTGGGGTCTTCTAACACTTCTTTTTTTATTTGATTTTTTGTGTAAGTAAATATAAAGATACATCAAGCAGAGTTTTTACCAAACATCACATTTTAAGCAGTGATGATATAATATTCTGTCAATGTAATTGTGGTTATTTCTGCCAAAAGTCTCATTTTGAAGAGTTATGTTGGTATAGTCAGGAAACAAAGTGATGCAGCATGTGGCTTCCTGGCATTTGTGCCTACTGAGAACAGCTTTCACTGTCAGTGCTGCAAACTCAAAACAATATTCACAGGGAAATATCCATCAACGCAGAACAGTATTCAGCAAAGGTATGATCCTGTACAAACAAATGATCAAGGAGTGAACAAGAAAAGGTTCTTTGATAGACCTGACACTATGAAAAAGGAAAAATTGTTCGGAGACATGAATGTTGGAGGCGGCCTTGGCTGCAGTGACCATGGGGCTATGGAGTTGAAGATCCTAAGAGTAGGCCAAAAAGCAGGATCACAGACATGGACTTTAGAAGAGCAAAACATACCTCTTCAGAGATCTGCTTGGAAGAATCCCAGATTTTCCTTCTTGCCGTTCTTGAAGTTGGAGAGATATTTTTTCTCCTGCAGCCATCAGCAAAAATTGTTTGAATTTAAGTGTCTGAATTCTATAAAAATATTTTAAATTTTCCATAATAGTTAAATAGTTCAAGGCCTCATTCACATTCATCCTTGGAGTGCTATTGTGTTAAGTTCCTCCTAAAAAGAAATTCCATCTTGTCACTAGATACTACATGTATGTATGGATAACACACTAAACTTGTAGCAAGCACAAGTGGATGTTCTCACATCAGTTGATGCATGTAATACATTTAATATAACTTGTACTGCTTATCCAAAACCTTTTGGTACTATAATGATTCTGAGATGATTTTGGTGGTTGTAGTGGCAGAAGCAGGAGGATTATTGGTATTTTATCCTTTTTATTTTCTTCTGCATGTCTTCTTTTTCTGGGTGTGAGGTATTGAAGTGTGTCCAGAGAAGGAAAATGAAATTGGTGAAGGGTCAGGCATTGGAACAGGCTGCCTAGGGAAATGTCTGAGTCACCATCCCTGGAGGTATTTAAAAGACATGTAGATGTGGTTCTCAGGGACATGGTTTAGGCATGGACTTGGCAGTGCTAGATTAGTGGCTGGACTCGATGATCTCTTACATGTCTTTTCTATCTAAATGATTCTATAATTTACTGTGGATGTCATACTAAACCATAATAAGAGAGAGAAACATAATTTTATGATGGCTGCTGTGCTGTCTGATACAGTTGCTTGCAGAAAATCCAAGCATGTGTTGAGAAGCTCCTCTCTGTTCCTCCTCAACCCTTCTGTGAATGTGGCTCCACTAGTGCCCCTCAAAACCAACCCCTCGTGAGCTGGCAGCGTCCCCAGCTCTCTGTGTCCTCAGCTCTGGTCCTCTGAGACCAGGGTGGGCCTGTTTCCCCAGCCCTTGACAAGGCTTCTCCATGAGAGGCCCCTCTGGACTGTTCATATCCCTCTGACTGCTGGAACTGGTTGCTCTCAAATCTGCCTTTTTTTTTTTTCATGAGGTGTGACTCATCAGAGTCATCAGGCAGCAACCTTGTAAAAATGGCTTTTCTAGAGCCATGGAAACCACAAGATCTCATTACAAGCCGTTTCATTTTTAGTGACTAATGGAAGGTCAGCAGTAACCAGACAGGAGGAAATTCTTAACTCTTTCTCAGGTTCCCTTTTTCCTCTTTAGTAGACAAAAAGTTCACCAATAAATGAAATTCAGCTCAGATGGGTATTCTTTGCACATGTTTCACCAGTGTCCGGCTGGTTGACAAAAGTCTGCCAAATATCTGTTCAGGTTTCTAGATTTTCTTACAAAAAGCATTTGCTGCTTGTAAGATATATTTCAGCCACTTCAAATGTCTCAAAACAGCTGGGTTTTTATGATTTTCTTTTTTCTTTTCTTTCCCATTTGTGATTTTATAGATCATATAAGTGAAAAAGGTAAGGAGCAAAGTATCAAAATTGCAAACTGGATCCATGAGCAGATAAGCAGACCTCCATGGCCAAAGAGTAGAGCAAGCTGGTGAAGTCAGTGTAGCCGAGTCCTGAAGCTAAAATTGCAGAGCTGGGAATCTGGAAGTATCACTTATTAATTTAGTTGCAACAAATTAAGAAATGAAGAAGGTAAGATGGCAAACACACAGAAACACACTTTTGAGCTCTCAAAAATGATTGAGCTGCGTGTGCTGTTGGCCCTATTAATATGATTCAATATAGGCCAGCTTATACAGAGATCTTGTAAAATAAATGTGATCAGTATGCTGAAAAATGTAGAGGCATGGGACTTGTAAGCAAGGACTGGGAACTAAGCTTACGGCTGGCAGGATGAGCAGTGCATGACTCAGAAGTGGCAGGCTATGGAGCATCATATGCACTTTCATTAGCAAGAGATTTTTAATGTCTGTTGAGGGTCTAGTCAGCTTTGGACAAGTATGCATGTATTCAGGAATCTGTGGTGAAATGAGCTCTGCGTTGTGCTTAATATCAAAGATGGGCTATTGCTTGGGTCAGAGGCATACTCAGCCAAAGCTTCACTAAGTGACCCTGAAGTCATCATGTGTGATATAATGCCATGTAGTGTGCATTGTGTTTTTTCTCTCATTCCTCATCCTATATTCAGATGTTTTCAGCTCAATGCAGGCCTTGGAGCAGTGGCAAATGAGTCCTGGAATGGAACTAGTGGCAACTTTTACTCCATGTCTGCTGGCTACTGACAGAAATCAACAACTTTACCTCAATTTACGGCAACAAAGTTTTAGGTCTTACTTGAATCAACTTCAGAAATGGCACTTCTCCACTTTCCCACCTTATGAAGTCTCCAAAGGTGTGCCGAACTCATCTATGGCTTGACTTCCACCCAGGGATTAACAGTCTTAAGAAAACTCTAAACAGCACAGGTAAGTGGGATGATTTTTTTTTATTTTTCGAGTTCTTGTCATGGTTTTGGGGCAACTCTCTGGTTTTGGAGGGTACTTGGTTTGTTTTTTGTGTGGAAAAATACTTTTCACTTTTTTTGGCTTTGCTGAGTGGGGGAGGGGAGTCGGGGAATACACTGCTGGGTGGTGGCTGTGGGCAGGCGGCGATAGTGGCGACCTGGCAGTGGGGGACCCTGTGGGCTGGGAGCCGCATGGCAGCGGCTTGTGTGTATGTGGCAGTCCCTGCCGCTCCTGATGTGTGGCTCTGCACTCCTCTGGGGTGGCTGGAGCTGGATTGCTGACCACACGGCCATAGATGGAGGCAGACATCTTGCCGGCGGCCTCTTCCACTTCTTGCTGAAAGTCGCCGCAAACTCTTTTGTGTTTCCAGCCGGGACAACTCTACTCAGTTGCTGATTGGTGGAGGGGGAGAGCTGAAGCTGAGCTGGGTGGCAAGGCTTTTTTAAACCTGGTGTGCGCTGCCCTCTCTCTCCCTCTCTTTCTCCCCTTCCTGATGGGGAAAGCTGAGGCATGGACTCCCCACAGCCACTCCCTGCCAGCAGACACAGCAGCCACACGGCGGCTTCCAGCAGCATGCTCAGCACTCATCTTCTTCCTCCACATACCCAGCAGGAAGAGGCAGTCTTAACTGAGGGGGATGGGAAAGGAAAATTGTTTTGTTTTGTTTGCTTCCTTTTATTATTTTCTTTCCCTTTTCCCCTCTCCCCCTCTCTTCATGGTTGGGAGAAGGTGGGAAATAGCTACATATATACGTATTTATATAGATAGGGGAAAAAAAGGTTTTTTCCCCCTCAGTCCAGCCTGCCTAGAGTTCCATTTTATGTAATTTAAAAATAAAACATCACTGTCTTCTATAAAATGAAGACAGTTCTTCATTTCCCTTTGTATAGAAAACTTCTAAAAATGGCCTATAATTGCAGGTGAGGAGATAATTGTTGGAGAGAAATAAGCGCCTGCGCAGCTCCTCCCAGTCACAATCTGGGGGAACTTAGGACGCTGTGTAACCACAGCAATGTTTCTTCCCTACCTCAAGTATCTGGTACCATTATAGAAGTCATTTTTTTGAATTTGGAAAAAAACTCCTCTGAAAACTTTTTGTATTGCAAGTACGAAGAATGGTAAGTAATTTAATTCCAAGCCCAGAACCTTACAGGGTCTGAGGTGGGAGAAACCCATGATTCAAAATGAGACATGGACTGCCCATTAGCCAACTGATACTGCACTTGTCCTCTAGGCCGCTTGGAGAGGTCCTTGCCCAGGCATTGTTGCCCCAGGTCCAAGAACCAGCTCCCCCTTCCAAGCCTGGTGCCATGCCCAGCTGGGGTCAACAAACTGTGAGGTCTTGTGGATGCTGTGGAAAAGCTGTGAGTCACAAACATCATTTCCACGCTTTGTGTGTGTTCCTGCTTAGTGCTAAATAAAAGCAAAGGCTGTGCTACCTCCAAGGATACACACATGGTGAAATTCAGAGGCCTCTTCTCAGCTGGCTGCTTCTTCCAAGAAGCTGACTAAATGAAAGGAGCACTGTCAGAATGCCTGAGTCCTCTGGAGGTCCTGCTCATTCGAGCTGTTTAGTATCTATGTACCTGTCGCTTTGCTTTAGTTTCACCAAGTAAGGAAAGGTGATGAAAACCCAGGAAATGAGCTCAAGTGACCCCATGTTGGGTGAATTGAACATAGTGACAGACTAGAGGCAAGGGCAGGCTTCCCTGTCTATGGCAATATATAACTGATGGATGTGATGAAATACATAAATGTTTCTGCCCTGTGGATTTTCTGGTGAAATAAAGGTGAGGGGAAGAGAGACATTTCAGATTTCTTTTTGTAAAAATCTTTCATAATGCAGATGTTGTCTGCATGGTCTTCAGTACCAGCAAAATAAGCATTTCTTAGAAACTTGAGAGTGAAGCACAAGAGCATTTCAACATCAAAGTGATGACTAATGCCATTCTCTTCCCTATATGCTGTTATTGATCCTTTTAATGGCCCTCATTTATTGACTTCCTTTTTGCAGTACTGAGGGATCATTGACTCGTATTTTGAGTTTAGAGGTTATTTGGCTAAAGATGAATGTAATTATACTTTCATTGTCTTGTTTTTGTTGTTTTACATCTTACTGGGAATTTCCCCCCCAAAAAATCATCGAAGTGAATAATTGTGTCCCATTCTGAGATGGTGAGTCCTCAAGAGAAAAGTAGGCTACATCATTTTTACTGTAGAACTGAAAGACTTGATCTGGGGATGCCCAAAGACATGCAGGCTGCTCCAAATGTAGAATTCATTCAAACCCAAGAACGAAATGAGACATCAAATTTCATGAAATGGAGTTTAGATACTGCAGTCATGCCTGGCTTCAGAAGTAACTGCTGACAAAATCAATGTGAAGTTCTCAGCAGGGAACTCTATATCACAGTATCCATTCAAATGCATTCAGTGCAAATAATGAGTAGGTGTGGTTTTAATGTAACACACATTGTCATGAGCAGACATGGGGACAGCATTAACACCAAGAAAGTGAATTGGATCATTTCTTAGGACATTAATTTGGATTGGAACATCAAGACGCTTAGAAATGGCCTCACAATGATGTAAGAATTTGTTGGAACAAAGTGTGTGCAAGTGTGTACATAACACATTGCAACTGATTGGAAGAGAGATGAAAAATATTAATTGAAGACCAGGCAAAAATCTAGTTTTAGGCTTAGTCGTTTTACACAAATGAAAGACAATAATCCAGGGACTATTTTAAACATTTCCTAAAATCCTACCTTGCCTTGATCTTTTCAAACTTGCTGTTAATATAAAAATGTGAAAAGCTAACCACTTAGGATTCTGACTATAAAATGTTACCTTGGCCTTTCAGGTAAGTCATGCAGGAAAATGGTGCATGACTCTAAAGACTACTGCAATACTGTATAACATAACACAAGTCTGGAATGAATACGTAAATCTTTGAGCTATACTATCTCATGAGCTAATATACACTGGCACTCATCAGATACTATCCGAAGAGATGGTTTGATAGGTATTTGTTCAAGATCCTGAGGTTATCCTAGACACAAGCCCTGGACAAAAATGAACCAAAGCTGTCCTAAGACGTTCAAGAAATAAACTGCAGGTGTACTCTGCCCATCTGTGCCTTGGCAGAATAATATAACTCAACATCACCTGAAGCTGACATGGTGTAAGTGCTCATTGGAAGGACTGGCACTTATGATGTAATTTTGGCTTTCCCTGCAAACACCTGTCATACAACATGCACAATGAACTTGGACAGAGCCTTTTTTTTATCTCGTGGATTGCAAAAGTAGAACAGACACAGAGATGTTCATGAGAAATATATTTTTCCCTCTAGATGAGAGTGTTAGGAAAGAACTTTTATTCTTTATTCAAAAGGTTTTGTGCTCTGTAGTTCAGTGGATCCTGCAACTTAAAAAATCATACTCTCCTCTTGTTTTAAAAAATAATAATAATAATAAATAGTTCAGCTACAGAAATTCTAGTATTGATTGGGTACTGAGTATTAGCAGCATAGTTCTGCTCTGAATCCCACTACATCTGTTGCACTGGACAAGTGGGAGTGTACTTTCTCTTTTTGTAGAGACGGCATATGGTTTACTCTCCTGCTTTTGTTTGACTGCCAAAGACTGAATTCAGTGTGAACAGATCAGCTCAGACATAAGAAGGATCTAAAAATATCAAAATAAAGGTAAGTTTGCAAAAGTTTTTTGTAAAAAGCACTCTGAGCATTCCCACTGCTCCTGGTTATTGAAAGCTCTGTTTCATGGACTTCAGGCCATGTCGTTTCATTTGTTGTTCGTTTCCTTCAGCATTTTAGTTGATTCTTGAATATCTGTTTGCTGTTTTCTGCCACTTGTTTCCTCTCGCTTCCCCAGGACTCCATACCAGAGCCCTCCTGTCCTAAAGGAGGTCTCCGCCCTTACTGTGGAGGGGAAGAGAGGGGCTAGGGGAAGCATCTGGTGGGACTGCAATCAGGGCAGTGATACACAGAGGAAGAAATTGCATTGCACAGGAGGCCAACAGCGTACTCTGTGACCTTGTTGAACCCACCTGCACTGCTCCACTCTCTACTGTGCTTTTCCTCATGGGGAATCTGCTGCATAAAGACCAAGGCAAGAAGAGAAGAACCACCCCTTGGTCATATTGGAACAAAGAAAGGGCTGGGCTTTACTGAGAAGATGGAGAAAGCCAAAGGTAAAGTCAGTAGAAGACATCCAGGTGTTGCCATGCAGAACAAGAGACTCCTAAAGGTACCAGTTCTATAATAATGAAAATTTCAGTACAGGGACTAAGGCTTTTAAAAACCTGCATGTTTAGAACAAAATGGCCCACCAGCATGCCTTCACTCTTCTCTGAAGCTAATGATACACAGGACTAGGCACATAGGACTAGACAGGACCAAGCCAGTGCTGAGTGTACCCTGAGTGAGGAAGGCTATCATCTTCTTGGTACTAGGAAGAGGATGATCTGCTCTAGGGGTCTGCATGTGTTGCAAATACTAGTGGTGGTACTGGTGTCTGGATAGGGATGCTGCCCTTGCCGAAGCCTCCAGGAATATGCTTCCTGCTCAGAAGAGAGAGAGCAAGAGCACACATTTCCCAGGCTATCTCAGAGATACTTTCAATGAGGGTATTCTGATTTGTCTTTTCCTATGATTTATGTCCTATGTGAGTAGAAAAGCTGCACTTTTTAATGGCTGTCTCTAATTTTGGTTGTCTGGGCTTTGTGAGTGAGACTTAGCCTCTGAGAGCTGAGCCTGAGCTCACAGTTCCTCTTCAGTGTTGTCCCACAAATTTGACAGAATGAGGATCACTAAAACCAGGTTTTTTCACCAAAGCAAAAATACCTCTTGGTGCCTGTGTACAACTACAAGTTTTCCTACATATTCCCTTGTCAGACCAAAGTTGCCACTGCAGACAGCCTGGTGATATAGTACCACTGGACTGCTGTCCACGTGCAGGTGTGAAGCTGTCACCCCGTTGGTGTGATGATGTTTTGCACCCCGTCATCAGGTTGCTACTGTCTCACTACCAATCGTTTCATGAAAGCATAAGTATGTTTCAAGACATACATGGGCACAAAGAAATGTGTGTTCATGCATGCTATCCACTGTTCTTGAGCTGCAGAACTTCCTTTGAAAGGCACGTCACACTTCAGAATTAATATAAAAAGCCTTTATTAGTGGGAAGGAATTAGAAGCATTATTTTGCGTAAATACAGCTTTATTCACTAATTCACATTCCTAGAAGTACCTAATTTCTTAAGACTCTGGTTGCTCTGTTTCTGATTTTATATTACCAAGTATAAATACACACTGTTGGTTTGTTGCATGGCCGTTTGCAGTTCTACAGTTTAGTTTTTCTAGACCAGTCTGGTCAATTGTTTGCAGCACAAGGCAGGTGAAAAGGAGTGGATGAGGAAATAGGGATGAGAGGGAATATGCAGGATATCAGCATTTCTTTGTCAAAGGCTCAGCCCCTGACAGAACTTGGGAGGGGCAAGCAAATCCCCAGTAAGAGGGGATCATTCAATGTTAATGGCAGCTGCTTTTGTCTTCCAGCTCCAAACTGCACACTGTTGTTATTTCTAAGACCATGGAAGAGGTGAATTGGGCCAAAATAATCCGAAAGCACACAATCTGCTCATCTTTTGTTGGAGCCCATGTGCAACATAAATTGAAACAAATTAATCTTAGAGCTTCTTTGAGCTTCCTGACTTGGGAAGCAAGGAGAGGGATTTTATGGTGTCTTTCACACTGGAGTGCTCAAAGGCTTCATTTGCTAATGCTTTTAATAACGTTTTGATTTTTCAAGGTCAAGAGACTGCAATTAATAAGGCAAAATAATCTCTCATTTTAACATGTATTCAGTTATTTTATAAAAATGATTGTAATGGCCAAGTCATCTTCCCTTGTCCCTACTAATATTTGGTTTCAGAGAAGACTGCAGCCTGACAAGCAATGCAGTGACTGCTTACAATATGGTTTCTTCACAGAGATTGGATGGGGCAGCGTCTGTTGTCGTGGTTGTTGTCTGAACCATCTAGGAAGTTAAATATTTCATTATGATTATTTTGATACTTGCACTGATCTCCAGTGGATTCATAATTAAAGACATGACAAAACAAAAACAACCTCCCCCAAAGAATTGTGTATGTCTAAATCACCTACATATGTTTCTTGTTCCCAGTTATGTATGGATTTCTTTTTAATATAACTCCTGGCATGACAGAAACCATGCTGGGGACATTGTAGGTATTGTTAGCTGAGAATGTTTTCAATGACACCAAGTTTGTTGGGACAGAGTGTGAATTAGTTGTCAGTCCTTGAGAAGTCAAAATTGAATTGCTGATCAAATGTTTAAAATATGACTTGTATTAGCAATGGGTTTCCATATAAATTCTTCCTTGTGACCATTAGGCAAGATGCCAAAAAACTGGCAGCACAGCAGCTCTGCTCAACAGCTGGAGTTTGGAAGTTGTCTCCAGGCTTTTATTCTGGACGGAAAATCTCAAATTTTTCAGAATTTACTTTTTTTCTCATTTTGGCAGGAATACTCAGAAACAAGTTCAGGCCTACCTGAAACTGATTTCCTCCCTCTATTCTATTTTTCCAGACCAGTTGTTAAACTTACAAATCAGTTATTATGCAGCTCTATCTATTGTGCTCTGTATGAATCTGTAATTCTTACCAGTTCTTCATCACTCCATCTTCTTTTAATAGGCATAGTAAAATTAGCATTGAACTCAAGTATTCTTTCCTGAAGTCTCTGTAAAAAAGTAGAATTTTACCTGTGAAACCATAGAAGATGTGAGAGGAAACCAAAGTAAAATTTTTTTCTGAGTTCATCTCCAAAAGTACTGTACCTTTACAGATAAATCTAGCCTTCCTTCCTGTTTGTATAGGGATTATCAGCCAATCAATACTGTTCTTCCCTTCTTCTGACTAACACATGCCTCTCTTGACAATGTGGTGTGTGAACCAATTAGCCACACTCCACCGAAGTGCTGTTAATCCAGTACATGGATAGGTCACCATCGGGCCAGGGAAAGGGGAGGAGAAAGAGAGAGGGAAGAAACACCAGCGTTCTCCAGGAGCCCACTGGCAGTGGAGAGTCAAGAGTGGTGATTCTTTTGACTCTATTGGCATAGCAAGGTCATAACATTCCTTCTGCAGCTGTGGGAGGAAAAAAAATTAGGAGTTGATCCAAGATTAATGATGTCAAATTCCCTTAAATCAGAGTTATGAGTTCAGGACAGATGTTCCCAGGATAGCAGACCAAATTGATCATTTATCTATAATACTATGGCAGCTGAAAGGTTCTTCTGTTGCCTTGCCCAGAACTTTTTGCTTACTCTAAAAGCAAGACATGAAACCTTCTTGTTCCAGTGCTGGCAAAGGAGCCTGACCTATGGCCTCTGTAACCTCCTACTGCTGTGCTCAGCTTCTCAGCTGATTCCCAGAAGCAGCTGTCTGAATGCATGCATCGGAGTGGGTTGATTCTGGCCAGCAGGATCTTTCCTTAGAGCAAACTAATTTCTCCTTTTCCTGGCTAAATGTTCCTCTATGCTCATTTCTTTACCTACATTGTCATTGTCTGGAATTTACCTTCAAGTTAATCACATCAGTTAGTGTTCCTACCAGGTTTGAAAAGCCTGAAGTACTACAATTCATTATTATTTCTTTTGTTTTCTTTCTGATACTCTGTCCAAGTCCAGATCAGAGGATCTCCCTGTGTAGCCACATCTCCCTCTGTAGTCCATTGTCTTGCATACAAACAACTGGTCCCTGTTTTCAGCTCAGTTGCTGCCTGTTTAAATCCTGTGTTGCTGAAAATATACCATGGAACCAGGGAGAATTAAACAGTTAATTGCTTCATACTGTAGTTGTAGTACTGGCTTTATGTGTGTTTGTAAAAGCCAGTGAATACACATCTGGCCCATCTCTGCAGTGTGTGTAAATGTGTAGTGCAGTGTTGCGTTCTGGTAAGCAAAATGTGTCTCTATCCTTCTTTCCTATCTAGCTGTCAGTTGGATACAAACCCTCTAGAGTCCTCTAGTTTTCCATCAAAACATCAGACAAAGCAAAAACATGTGAAACATGGGTGAATTTTTGAGATGTCAGTTTGTGCTAGAAGCTTCTACGGAGCTTGTGTGAACTGCTAAAGGAGAATTTTGCTTTTGCAATTTATTTTTCTCATACCTGAAAAATTCATAGATAAGATAACTTTTTACATGAGTTTTTACTCTTTAGATGCACAGGCTCTGTCAGCGACAAATATCAGGTCCTTTCTCCAAAGCATGTGGTTTGAAATTGCTAGTGTAAGGATCTTTTAATTATAAATTCACAAACAACAGATTCTGCTTTGGAAACAGTCTGACCATTTTTCTGGAGGAAAAAAATAAATTAAAAAAAAAATCAGGCAAGGCCATCAGGATCGATGCAAACTCAGTGGTTACAGTCTGCAAGAAGAAATAATTGAGTTCTATTGAGTACCAGGCTTCACCATATAAAAGAAACTGGTTAAAAGAGTGCTTATTCTGGAGTGCCTGAAAACACCCAAGAGTGAGAATCCACCTAAGGCAGAGAGGCAACACAACCCCCACGCTTTTGTGGTAGTTCTGTTTCCTGAAGGACAGATCTATTTCCAATTGTGATGAGTTCAAATAAACTGCTCTTGCAGTATCCAAGGTAGTATTTTTAGAAAGCACAAATGAGTCTTGGTTGCAGTTGCCCAAATTTTCTTTCCTGTGTTTCTTACAGCTGGCACTGGTGACACTCCATGTTAAGGGGGAAGACCCAGTGGAGCATGGCATTGCTTGTTTTCCTCATCTCTTAATTTTCCAGGCTGATAAATGTGATGGGCGAGATGCACACAACAATCGCTATTAGGGTTTGTGTCTGGAGCAGCTTAGCAACAGATTTTCCCTGCAGCCATGAGGACTCAATTGAGTCAGAAAATCCCAAGGCAGCCTCTTCACTGTTCTTTGAGGCACTTCCCTAGGGGGTGCTCCTCTCTGGTACTGCTGAGTCCTGGGTTGAGACCAGCAAGGCTCTCTGCTGTCAGGAGCCCCTGTGAATCTTGCAAGGACTTATCTCAGGGCCCTCTTGATGTGTCTGACAGCCTGCGTGTCGTCTTCTACTTCTTCTGTCTTCTTTTTTCTTCTGCTTCAAACTGTCTCGGGTTAAGTGGGTTGAGTGGGTGGGTTTCTTATCAATACTGGACAAGAGAATAGAGATGTAACAAGATTTATTAAAAATATAAACGAAATCGTGTGTATATGATATGAGTGCTGAATGAATATTATACCAGCAACGGGAGATAAAACGAAAACAGAAACACCGGTCCTAAACCTCCCCACACCTGGGACACAAACACACACCAGCCGCCCACACTCAAACCCCCAAGAGAATAAAACTATAACAAAAGGCTTCAATAGCAGTGGTAGAGACCAGAGCTAGCTGTCTCTGTAGGGATGGGACCAGCGGTAGCCCTTTCTGGCAGAGGCAGGAATGCAGTTGGAACGCAGCTCAGCAGGAGTGCAGGAACATGGGGACACAGGAACAGCAGGAGATTCAGGGGTAGCTCCTGGCCAGGACAGGCAAGTAGAGAGTTCCATGAAATGGATGCTAACTGGTGACTTGCCTCTCGGCACCGAGGTCCGGAGAACAAGAAAGTGACTTCTGCCATGCTGTGAGTTTTTAAACCCTCCGCGCTGTACCTACTTCTATTTTCTCCAGCAGACAATGGAAAGCAGCTCCAACATGTTAAGACCTCTTTTCTCATTTCCATTTGCTCCAGAAGAGACAATGATCTGTGTCATGGCTCATGGCAGCCTCCATGACATGCACCCCATGTGTCTAGGTGGCCCAGTCAGCCAGGACTCGAGTGAGCGCCCACTGCTGCCATCGCTGGATGGACGGGAGCCGGCGCTCACTGGCCTTCAGCAGCAGGGGTGGCAGAGGCACCCCCTTGCCCTCAGCAGTGGTGGCAGACGGCGGGTCTGATGCCACGTGTGCTGATGCCAAGCGCCCCATACCACCAGGCCGCCTGCCATTCTCTAATGAAAAACTGGCTGCCTTCCCTTCCTGAATTTGCCCTGGAAAAATGGAAAAAAATCAAAACAGATACATATTAAAAGTATTTCTGAGCACTTACCATGACACAAATATTTCCTTTTTTATGACCATCACATTTCTTGCTTCTCTCCAAGATATTGAAAATCTCCATCTTGCTTTCCCCTCTTTATCCTATTCTGTACCTGGATCCTGCTTACACTTGCTTTGTTCCCACACAGAGAAAGGCAACACAGAGGAAAAGACCCATGAAACTGTGAGATTTGCTGTCGAAGTTGTTATCCAGGGTGTGTAATCACCAGGTTTCAGAAGATAATGAAACACCTTGAATATGATACTTGGATAAATTGAGGGTGAGCAGTTGCATAAGGGAAGCTTTTGACTTTATTTCAGGTAGTTTACTTGGCTCTCAGCAGTCACTTTTCCATTCTCCAGCAACTCTTACCTCTGACTTCATTCTCAAACTTTCCTCTTGCTGTTTGCTTGATGGGTTGGTTTGGCTGGGGAGAGGACCTGTTTATACTAACACTGATTGGACAAGTTTGGTTTTTTCCAGGACACTTGCCAGTTGAGGCTGAAATCTCTCAACTACTGAGTTGAAAACCCACATACAGCCCATTAGAGTTGGTAAACATGATGGTCTTATCCCATCTCCAGATTCTTCTGCACATATTGCACTTCGGCGAAAGAGTCTCTTGTGACACCAGTGATTCAGCCCACCCATGTTTCTGTTCTGTTAACTTCACTTGTGGCCTTTTATCATGCTCAGGGTCACAGCACACCAAAGACCCTCTCCAGCAGACACTCCTGCTCTGCTGAATCCATTCATGACCATGGGGTGGCAACTCCTCAGAAATGCAAACTTCTGCTTTACTGAAAATTTTGAGCTAGTTGCTGGTGGATAACAAAAGCTCACTAAAGTGACCTTTTTATCACCTAAATGCAGTCTTGAGCCTGAAGCATGTCCAATGTTTAGGAGAGTTCTAGAAGCAACAAGAAAATACAGTCTGTGCCCTGAAAGCAACAGAAAAAACAGATCAGACCGTTCTTAAAATAAAAAGACTGACCAAAACATCCTGATGAGGCATGAAGGCACTAATGAATCACACCCTAGGATGGGCTAACTAGTAATAGAAAAAAGCTGTTTCATTCAGTCCCTTGCTGGGATCAGAAAGTTGATTCTTCACTAATGACTGGTCTCTTTTCTCTCTTCAGTGAGTTGCTAGCTGCAATTTTTGATTAAATAATTCCTTTGAGAAAATCTTCCTTATGGAGAAAGAATTATGAAAAGAGGTCCCTGCTGCTTTCCCCATTCATCAAACCAATGAGAATAGCATTCAGAAAATTCTCATATCATAAGACAGGCTAGTCTTTGCTTTCAATTTTGTTTGGATGATAATCCTGAAAATGGATTGAGCAGCACACATGAGTCTTTCCAATTGAACATTAGCAAAAATTAAGTTGTTTTACTGTGAAAAACAGCTTGCATTTCACAGGTGCCCTTTTGTCTTTAGCAAAAAGGGTTTTGCCTCATCTTTTTGAGAAGGCAGCCTTGTATTGTTTGTGATAAGTAGTTCACCAGGACAATGCTAGTTTAAATCAAATTCTAGCAAAAAAATCCAACTTCTGTGGCCTGAATTTAGTGCTATCATGGATGGATACACTTTAGCCTGGACAAAGGATTGTGATTTTGGAGAAAAATGTGCCAGATGAGGAGGTCAGGGCAGAGGAACCTGTTTGTTCCTAACACTGCTGTGACCATGTTTGTGGTGGTGTGTGTATGTAGAGGTCAGAGTTATGGCTCAAGGGTGAGCTCTTTTACAAAGTAGCCTTTAGGAAAAACATGCAAGAGCAACCACAACCCTGCTGGAACCGAAGCCCCTTGGTTGGTATGAATATATTTGTGACTTTCACTAATCGGTTCAGCAATGTGTACCTGCAAGATAAATTATACATCTTCCTCCGTCATCCAGCGTTATGAGAAGCTGCTTTTCTGATACAATGCAGGGAAGGGAAACCTGTTGAACTTTGGGTTCAAGGGACCAGACTGAAGAGTCCGATTAGTGATCCTGCAACTGGCATGTTATGGTATGTTATTAGGTAAGATGAATGATGGCTGTGTTAGGGCAAATTGTTTCCGTAATTTAAAAGAGAAAATCAGCTCACTGTTGTCCTGGGTCAATTAAGATGAACCATGAATTAAATTTAGAAATACTTGAATGATATATATATAGAGAGAGAAATAAGAACTTTACTGGGGGAAAAAGGGAAAAAATGTAATATAACAAATATATATGTATTTGAACAATAACAGTATATTAAAAGAAAAACCAAACGCACGCTGGAACAATGACAACTGTAAACAAGTGGCAAAATAAACAAGCACAAGGGGAGTACCTAGTTTATGGGAAACCAGGGTACGTCCAGGACTCCAGGGGCAGGGGAATAGGGTTCAGGGTAGGCAAACCAGTGGAGTAAACAGCCAGTGGTCCTTTCCCGAAGTGTCCGAGGGGCTGCAGGGAGATCCAACGGTCAGCAGAGGAGAAGCTGCACTGAGATGAGAAGTCAAAGGTCCACGTGGTCCTGGGTGAAATGGCAGAGGTGAAAACAAGGCGTCCTCAGTTGCAAAGGTCCATGAACCTCCTTTTGTGAGCCCAGGAGCTGTAGTTATAGGGTCTCGGGCGCCTCCCACGTCACATGCCTTGTGGGCATGTCTTCATGTGCCATTGGCAGTCACTCAAC
Source organism: Pitta sordida (assembly GCA_013390025.1). Classification (NCBI taxonomy): domain Eukaryota; kingdom Metazoa; phylum Chordata; class Aves; order Passeriformes; family Pittidae; genus Pitta; species Pitta sordida. Next base: position 391,422 of record WEKX01002687.1, on the reverse strand, counting down.
CTGCCCTGGCCCTGAGGCCCTTCCCCTTGTCACATGCCTTGCCGGGAGGGGAAAATAAGAAGAGGAATCCTCCATTGTTTGTCCGGTAGAAAGGAGAAAAGCCCCTCCCCATGCCATATGCCTTGCCAGGAAGGGGAGATAAGATACAGGATCCTCCATTGTTTGTCACGTGAAAAGGAGAAAGCCCCTCCCGTGGCCACATTCCTCACATTCCTTTCAGGGGAGGGAAGATAAGACACAGGGTCCTCCATGCCCTATTCCTTTCAGTGGAGGGAAAGGGAGATAAGAAGAGATACCTATTGTCTGTTCCAGTAAAAAAGGAGAAAAGTTTTTCGATAGAACAAAAGGCCTCTCCCCATGACAATTGTTGATCCAGATTTTGTCATAAGTAATTTGACAGCTTTCTATGGGATCAATTGAAATGCACTTGGAAACAAGGAGAAAATGCATGTTAATGTACATTGGATTTTGGTGAGCATCTCCTTGAAAATGCAGTCTTTTATGGTCATACTGACCCCACGGGCTCACTTAATAAAACAGTTAAAAATGAACTTGCAAGTTTGGGGCAAGTTCAATCACTTTTTTCTAGCTCATTTAAAAAACCAAACCAAATTACTATATAATTATACTCACAGCAATAATTCAGTCCAAGAGACTCCTTGAATGCCATTAGGAGACATATCGTATCCAAATGCTGCCAATGTTAACTAAAACTTCAGAGGCGTGAGCCAAATGGAGTGACACAATTTTTCCTTCCTTCCTCCTTCTATTTTTCACTCTTTTCCTCATGATTTCAACTAAAAATAATGTGCCCTGCTTGCCTCATTTACTAACTAAAAGATGTATACCTGCTTGTATACTGTAATTTTAGCTGTAATTTTAGCTTCACTTTGATTGATAGCTCGAGTAGGAAAGGTTTGAATTTTTGTCTTGTACAGACACATTCAAATTGTTTGGCAAGGCTGTTAGATGCTTTACTTTTGTAGTCATCATGCAGGCTGGAGCTTCCCCAGTGACTGGAAAAAGTTTAAATGAATTTGGGGCTCGTTCTCTTTTCCCCCTGTTTTTTAGTTAGGGCTTTAATAAAGCCCCGGCTGGTTTGGAATAGGAAATGCATACCTTCTGAGTGAAGTGCGGCCAGAGCTACAGCTGCAGCTTTCCTCCTATATGTATTGCTCAATAGGGTTGTGGGAACTGATGGAGCAGACTGCTGGGACTACCAGGCAGGACGGCTCCACTGTTGTTACTGGCTTGGGCCCAGTTTAATACCTCGTGTATAACTGAATGTAGAAGAGATGTTGAAGAGGTGTTACTAGAAAAATGCTGCTTTAAAATGGGACCCCTAAAAAACCATGATTATGTTTATGTTTGTTCTAATTGTACATTCTGGAGCATCATGTTAATACCTGAGGAAGCAGAGCTTTTTTTATTTTTAATGGCTTCCTGCCCACTTGTAGCCAGTAGGTCGAGTGCTTTGCCTGTCTGACAGTCCATAAAGGGTCTGGACATTGTGCCAACCACATGCACTCCTGCCTGCTGTGGGCTAGTGTACTTTTGTGACTTCTAGTGAAGTACTAATAGTGCTGTGACTGATGACTTTTCTTCTTTGGTCGAAGTGGCAGGGATTGGTTTTCAGAGCAGAGTTGCCTTGAGTCCAGTTTGTTCTGGATAGGTGTGGGGAGATGTTTGGGTTCCTTTCCAAGAAGACTACTAAAAAACAGAGAGAGAGAAAGAGAGAAAAACCAAAAGCCAAGTAGTCCAGACTGAGTTTGAAGCCAATATTCACTACTGGTGTTTCTGAATAAATGATGCAGACCAACTCTGTCAGGACAAAACTGGTCTGGGTAATGCCCTATAGGTGACTGTGGCTAGTAGTGAGTACTTAAAGGAGACGCATTGATGTGCATTCTTTCAGCAGTCAGAGGCTCAAAGCCCATCATGGCCTAGCAAACAGTGGACCTGCCATTCATCAATAGATTTCATCGCTGCAGCTCAAAGCAAACTTCTCACCACCAAAACATTTTGTTAACAAACACTAGGACTAATCTCATTCCCTTAGATAGAGGAATAAGTTGTGTATTTTAATAGTTGATTGTATGATTTTTTTTCTTTTTTTTGACTTGCAGGCAAAAAGTGTTATCAGGCACTCAGTGTTTGTTGTACAAGGGGGTTAGAGAGGCCTTTGACATGGTTTCCCATAATAAGCTTCAGGAGAAACTCATAGAACATGGACTGGATAGAAGCATTTTATGTTGGATTAGGAACTGGTTAGACGGACGACCTCCNCGACTGCGGGGAGCTGGGGTTGTTCAGCCTGGAGAAGAGGAGGCTCAGAGGTGACCTCATTGCTGTTTACAGCTACGGCCTTAAGCTATGCCAGGGGAGGTTTAGACTGAATGTTAGGAAGAGGTTTTTCACAGAGAGAGATTGCTCATTGGAATGGTCTGCCCAGGGAGGTGGTGGAGTTGCCATTCCTGGAGATGTTTAAGAGAAGACTGGATGAGGAACTCAGTGACATGGTCTAGTTGGTGGGGAGTTGGACTAGATGATCCTGTGGGTCCCTTCCAAATCAGAATAGTCTGTGAACCTGTGAGACACCATTAGAGACAGAGTTCCACCCAGGCCTGCTGCTGAGAAGTATCAATCCACTTGAGATAAAATTAGCTGGGAAATTGTAACCTCTTGTTAGCAATGTGGGTAGAAATATCTTTAGTTCTTAAAAGCAGATTTAGAAGAGAACGTCTGTCCAAGACTCATACTGTGAAAAACAGTTTTTAAAATGAAAAAAGCTTTGAATTACTTTTGCTGAACTAATCCAGCTGAACCAGAGGGAACACCTCTGAATTAGAAATACTGATTTTTTTGCATCTTTTTTTGTGTTTGGTTGGAGTTTGTCCTTTTTGAATATGCTTCTTTTTTCTTTGAGTACACTTTAGTTGTCTCTGACTAAACAGTTGATGTCTCCTTGGCTATGTCTTAAAATGCAACAGTAAAAAAATCCTGGTACTAAGTGGGTGAAATCACAAGTCAGTTCATTTCCTTGCCCCATTTCTTTGTAATCAGATGATAAAGTCACTCCAGAAAATGCAGAGGAGGCTCTGCTATCCATGGCATGCTGTGCCTGCAGTTAGCACACATTTTAAATCACAGTTCTAGAGTTTATTTATACATCTAAATGTCATATGTTTAAAAATAATGAGTTTATTCAGAAAGAAAAGTTCTCCTCAAAGTGATTAATTAATGGAAGGAGACTCATTCCCAGTGTAACAGCCAGCTAGAATTATTCCAGACCTTCTCTTGAAGTCAATTACCTGCTGGAAAATCTTTTCAATCCACCAAGTCGGTCCAAGTTCAACAGCTAGAAATAATGAAGCAATGGTGTATAGAAAGAAATAGTAAAATTTTCCTAATTGCTTGTGCATCTCATTGTAAAATGTCAGTCACGTTCAAGGACAACAAACTGCTTTAGGAGTTTAAAGTTGAATGTAATAGAGTTTAGGCAAACAATGACTTAGATATTTTTCATAAACAGTTTGTTTTCTTCCTAATCTGTATGAGCCTGCCTGAAAAAGCGACACTGGCATTCTTAAAACATGTGAGACTTAACACTCAGTGTCATAGTTGTTGAATCTTCTGCATCTTGCCTCAGATTGAATCCAATGTGAAAGAAAATGGTTGTGCCATAGAGCACTGTCACAACATTTAATTTTGTGCTCTTCAGAATCCTTTGCAGGCAGCTGGAAAGCACAATCAGGCTCACCCAGCTTCCTTATTTCTTCCTTGACTTTCATCTCATACATTTGTCTAGACGCCAAATGAGCGGGATGAGGTGAACTATAGCCACAGTGAACTGCTTTGCTGGACTGTGACTGCAGCTCAAAATCCCTCCCAATTAACTTTGCTCTTTGCTCCCCACTTCCAGAGTTTCATAGATACAAAAAACATTTCACAGGGAAACTTGGCAAAGTGACAGCCAAGACATGATTTTCCCTAGTAATTTTAAATGCATCAATACAGTCAAGTGTTAAGATATTCTAAGAAACAGAAGATGGGGGAATAACAGTATTTAAGAAGCTTGATGGCTCATGTTGGTGTTGATGGGGAGATGACATTTGTCTTTTGTTCATAAAAAGATCTGAGATCCAACAATTTCAAAATATTAATGGTATACTCCCTAAGCATCAAATGAATATATTGACTAGAGCTGGGACTGCTCTTTTCCAGTGGATTAATAACATGTCTAGTAAGAAGAAAAAATATAATTGCAAGAATTTATGCAGCTGACAGATCAGAAGGGCTCTACTGGAGATGCTCTTGTCTCTGAAGTAAGTGAAATGCACCTTGTAAAACTTTCTAATTACAAACTTAACGAATGAACTGTTCTGATCCTCAGAGTAAATACTACAAGATTTATATGAAATGTGCTGATGGGGGGGGGGGGCGGGGTTTGATCATTGTTTTATTGGGGGTTTGTTTGTTAGCTTGTTTTGGGGGATTTTGTTTGCTTATTTGTTTACATAAGTACTGAATTTCTGACACAAACTAGCAACAGTTCAGCCAGGAAATTCAAAGCTGTGCTTCACCTTGACTTATCAGCTCATGGTTTGTCTTTCTACTTAAAAATGAAAAATCTGTCAGACACAAAGTAACTTATAATTGCTTGGGAGGGTTTTTTTTACATTGTACCACGAGGTTATTTGAAAGATGTTTTCAGTATTCATTTGGTGGGCAAGGGCACGCAGACCAGTTATGTTGCCTAGGTTTCCTCTGGAGAAGTCCTGTAGATATCTAACATCAAATTAAGATTTCTTTACTTAAGAAGATGTGTGTGGCCAGGGAAAACGAGATGAAAACATGCCAGAGAAGAGGTGGTAGCTGAGAAGCAGCTGTTGGTTTGGAAAAACATCAAGTGGGAGCCACTGAGGCCTGAGCAGGTGGTGGGCCAGTGCAGGGAAGAGAGAGGTGCTGAGGGAGGTTCATATATGTTTTATATTTCAGGGTACTGAAGTCCTCACTTTTGTTAGGAATGTACAGAGCAATTGCTTTCTCTTCTGTGAAATGTCTCCTGCTGCATGGTTTTCCTAGATCAGAATCCATCCCTGTGTTACAAAGGGGGTTCTTTTGAGTGATTTTTAACTTGTGGTAAAAAAAATAGAAATTGGTGCCATTTTTTGGTTTTTGGCTGTGCTTGTAAGATTAGAAGAACCCGACTGATTCACACTGCAGTGATGCACAGCAGCATTTGTATTCTGAGGAGGGGGAAGTGAAACAGTCACATATCCAAAGGAAAACATATTTAATGAATCCACTTACATTAATTGGCCACCAATAGATATCCTTAGCAACAAAATGGGTCATTGCTCACATGCAGATGATTAAATGCAGCAAAACGCGTGTTCTGTGCAGTAGGCCTCAAGGGAGACAATGCCATGCAGATCTCTGAGCTTTATGGTGCTCCATTTTATTGTCTTCCAGCCTTATACCTGATAAGAGAAGAGGGAGTCGAGCTGGTGAAGACTTCCTTCTGTTTCAGCTGCCCAATTTGGTATTTTTTTGGTATTGTTTGAAAGAAGATTTCTGAGGCAGACATTATTTATTTTTCAGTCATGTCAGTCTTAAAATGCGCAAGAAATATTCAGTGAAGACCAGCAATGAAAGGAAAAAAGAACACACTTGAATATGCAACTAATTATTTTTAACTGCTTTTCCAGAAGGACTGTGCTTTTAATAATGGTCTGCTTTTGTAAAGGATTTCTCAGATGCAGACTTCAAAATGTGGTAGGCAAATTGTCTCAACATGTCTATAGGCTAGGTAAGTACTATTAATTCCTTTTTACAACAGAGAGAAAGCTGTACATCAGAAAGCCAAGAATACTGCTTTCCACCTTTGGTGTTACAAAAAGGACTGTCAGAGCTCAGAGTACTGTGTTAAATTCCACCCGCTAAGTACAGTTTAGCCTTTTGCCTTTCCAACAGAAGGATCTGTTATAATTCCATCTCTTCCAGTCAGTTTATAAAACAGGCTAAGGCATGGGTGGATGTGAGAAATGGTTGGTCATTCCTGAAATGTACAATGTGTATCTGAAGTTAACCGAAAGCTCCTAAGTTAAACGTTTACATAGACATGCCAGAGTGGATGTAGTCCTTCCTGAAGTTCCTCAGTCTGAAACTGTTTACCCCACCACCACATTGTTTGTGTTCAGAGAGTTAGTAGTGTTTTTATATATCACAGGGATGCTGGGTATGGATTACTGGATGCATCTGGTCAGCACACAGAATCACAGAATATTCTGAGTTGGAAGGGACCCACAAGGATCATTGAGTCCAACTCCGAAGTGAATGCCCATAGAGGGATTGGTCCCATAGCCTTGGTGCTATGAGCACCGTGTTTTATCTATCTGAGCTAATCTCACGGTCAAGTCGACCTTACTTCATCCAGTTTCTCCAACAGATACTTTAAAAATGGAAGGAACTAACAAGAAAGTTATGTTCATGATGAAAAGAGAAAAGGGAAACTTAAAAACACAGCAGTCTGTGAACTCTAAAAGTCTAAAAGCAATTTTCAGTCCTCAGAGTAAGTTTTCTTCCTCCTGGAATGGCATATATTTGGAGTAGTGGTGCTTGACAAAATTTTTTTCTTACAGTATTACAATTGCCTTTGTTGCCGGCCCTGACCATCAGCTCCAGTCACAGCGTTGATATCTGCCACTCCGGAGTGTAGGACTATGTGGAAAAGCCCAACGAGGGAAACAGAACTGTGCTGGTGAAAGTGGGCAGGAGAGCAGACTGCTGGCCTTTGTGGCAGAGAGAGTTGTCTGTGTCACCAAAGCAGACAGGCAAGAGAAATGAGGCAAAGCACAGGTAACAGGTTCTGCGGAAATGAGCAATGTGGCAATATGCAATATTCAGTGTGTGGATTCTGCCTGTCCGCCTGCAGAGCCAGGACTTCTCATGCAGGAGCAGGGATCAGGAACACAGCGGCTGCAATGTCGCTCTGACAAGCCATGATAAATGCCAGCTTTGTTAGTGTATGTGGCAAGTTACCAAGAGCTCGGTGAATTCCTGTGCTTGGAGAGCCTTGCACTGGGAAGAAAAAACGAGCTGTGAAGTAATAATGATAATAACAGGATTCAATGAGGCAGATGTAATCCACATTTCTTAGCTGATCCTGGCTTGCAGCACCAACTCTGCTTGACAAAATTGTATTCACAGGGATCTTTTCACAAGGTTTTTTTCAACACTTGAGCTGTGGTGTGGCTTAGGCTGCTCTAGAGCTGAAATACAGCATTTTTTTCTTGGAAGTCGTATTTACAGAGTATTTAACTGAGGCAACAACTTCAAAAGAATTGTCCACAAGAATTAGTATTTGGGGAGAAACTTCCCACTCATTTATAACACTGTTGATAACATTTTTGTTCTTCTAACTTACTATCAAAAAGCCTTGGTAGTGTCGAGCTTCATGCATATAAGTATTTGTAACAAGATTTCAGTAGCCAGGGAATAGCAAATATTGATCTTCTTCTTTGTCAAAAGAAAAGGAAGTGCAAAACTGGCTGTGGGCAGATCAAATTCTATTTTCAAAATCAACATTTGGTGTATTCTTTCTCCTTTCAGTGCAACTTGATGTGTTGATGTTAAGAGGCTGAAATCCCTCCTGCTGCAGCTTGCCACTGTGTAAGACATCGTTGACAAGTCAAATTCTCTGCTACACTCAGAGTCCAGACAGGCACCGCACACACTTTTTCTTCTGACCCACAATGCCATCTCTCAGACCATCTGCTGCAACTTAATTGGGGCACACTTCTGTATCCTCTGGATATTCTGGAAAACAGCCTGCAGGGCTGCGGCACTTCTGAAGGTGATCTGGAGCTTTCAGATCTATTACACTTCATTACACCTTTTGGACAAGAAACATCTACTGTCTATGTTGAAATCACCACTATTTTGGTAAGACTCAAGTAAAACACAAGCAGAAGTATTAATTTACAGCATGCATGGTAGGAAAAACAGTCACCGTTTCTCATGTGAGTCTTAAATGGGAAAAAATGTACACATTCTTGCACCTTTGAGAGTTAATCTTGATGTGCTCCCTGGCTGGTGCTCTTCTGACTTATCCACTGCTGGGGACTTTGCAACCCTAGTCCAGCTGTGGCCACAGGTCTTCAACAGGTTGTCCTGACACTATCACCACAAGGAACATTCCGACTCCCTTTCTGTGCCTACAGGGTCCTACCCTTCCACCTCTTCTGCAATGGCATTGGACATGCTGGTGGGGTCGTGCACTGATGAGGGTTAGACTACCCATCTATGCTGAAACTTACTTTTTCCCTGAATTACTTCTTTCACCCTGTGAACTGTGCAGGATTACTGCACCTTCACAATACCATCAAAAGGGCAGGCAAAGGGCAGGAATGAGAAGTATCTGCTTGATTGGGGAGGGGAATACTGACATACCCTGGCTTAAAGTCTCTCTGAAATTGTGGCCTTGCTGTAAGCGTCTCTGCCTGGAGCAACTCCATGTTTGGAACCAAATATTTGGTGTCCATCTATCAACAAAGATACTTGATACAATTGTATAAATTAGTTAGATGTGTGTGATCCGTGACTGGCCCTTGACGGAGAGAAGACGTGACAGTGATTAGCCACGTTGGGACAGTGTCTTTTTCAGAGAAAGATGGATATGATATGATATGATATGATATGATAGATGGAAATCTCAGAGGTGTGGGAGTCCTCTGCAGGGCAAGGTTCAAATTAAATATGGGCCTTGAACACTCTGCCTGACCTCAGGGGTCTTCCCCTCCAAATAAATATGAAGCTCATTGGCAGCTGCTGCACAAAAGCTTGTACAGAGTTACTGACTACTGAGCAGTACCTGTGCAAACATGAGCATCAAATCCCTGCAAGATATGAACTACATTTCACCACACATGATTTAATTGCCAGTCACTAGCCAGTACATCTTTATTCACTTTGTTTTCCCACTGGACAAAAGCATTGCATTGGTTTTTACTATATAATTACGAAAGTCAAGGCAAATTCTTTTTCTACATCATCTTTTCATGGGTATTTCAAATCACGTGGGCTCCTAAAACCTGGTCTTGGGAAAACTGCTAAATATGTTTTAGTTTTTGGCATCTAGACAGTACCCACCAACATCATGGTCAAGATTTGCCAGTGAAGCCTAGAAAACTATGACGTGGACAACCCTTTCTTTTCCCAAGAGAAAACATGACTCCTTTGAACCTAGAAAATGAAAGAAATATTAAGAGTAGTGTGAAGATTACAATTTCTTCTAATTTCACTTGGAGTGATTGACCACAGTAAGGTTTGGTCAGAAACAGGAGTGCCCTAGAATTCTGTTTCAGATGTGTTGGAGTCACAAAGACCAGCAGGAAAGATTTGCAGAGGAGTTTTGTAGGAATCACAACCCCACAGAGGCTTGTTCAGGTTCACAGCAAATTAGCAGACACACAGGTCTGCTCTGTTTCCCCAGAGCAGGCAGGCTGGGCAGCCAGTGGGGTGAGAGCTGGATACAAGGCAATGTGAGTTGGAGGTCTGAACTAGGAATAGCCTCTCAAACAACTGCCCTTACATGCACAAGGAGAAAATACATCTCAGTCATATGTGTGTTGTTGAGGCTTTGGAAAATAAATATGAAACACACAGAGAATGTGAAACAAAAGGTGTCAAGAGAACCAATTTCATTTGAAATTATTTTGCCCTGGCAGCCCAAGACTCAAGTCAGTTCAGTGGCATGAGGATGTTGCTGTATGAAAGAAATCCTTAAAAAAAAAAAAAGTAAAAAATTGAATCAACTTAAAATTCTGGTGAAGGCATAATCCATGTAACAGAGAAAACTTAGACCTCAATGTTTGTTGAAAAAAAACCCCCAAAATAATCATATTTTTTTCCTTCTTCGCAAAGGTTCAGCTAGTGAGTCACTCAGCCTTATATAACAAAAGTCTGGCTGGGGCACAATAAACATGAATCACTATAAAAAATTTCAGGTTTTCCTTGGGACTCTTCCTTACAGGATCTTTGTACTGGAAAAAGGAAAGGGATAGGAAAAGACTTGAATCAAAATTCATATAGCTGTGAATACGGATGAGATTATGTTAATTGTCTCCCTTTGCATAAACAAGTGGTAAGAGCATTTACAGGGCAGCCTTCACAGGAGAAGCAAAGTGTAAGACTATGGTAAAAAGGAGACCAGAAATACTATAGATGTGAAATTTGAAGCGAAGATAGGAGAACTAGACAGGGAGTTTCGTTACTTCAGTCTTTTGGAAAATGACAGACCCTGCAGGTGTTCAGTGCATGATGTACACGGGGATCGGGGGTGTTGGGGAATGTTATTTCCCAGGTGGGAAGACTTTTGCCGGGTAAGATTTTCACTCTGCTGGAATAGCCACCTGTGTCTGAAGCAGGGCAGTAAAACTAATGCTCCCAGCCCAGGCATATCTTATAAGGCCAGGACAGAGATTGAATTTATGTTGCTCTTGACACTTGTTTATCTATCTGAAAGTTTTGGTGGGTGACAACCCTCTTTTTTCTTTTGTTCTATTTCTCTCTCAGTTNATTTATTTTAACATTAAATATATTTAATGAATAAATAGATATTACTTGTAGGTCTCAAAGCTGATGCCAAGTTTTACTTTGCTACTAAAAGTCACGGTCTCTTAAGGCCAAATGGCCGGTGCTTTTGTCTTTTCCCACCTCACATATTAGAAATTACATGTATTCTTTTCCTTCCAGGAGAGCTGACTACACCTATTCTGAGCACTTCTCAGGATCAGTCCTGCTGGGACCTTGCACAAGTCCCTCAAATCAAAATTCCTTGTCAGAACACAGATCTGAAAAGGTAACACCAAATCCATCCATAATGAAGATAAATACCTGGCAACAAAATTAGAGAGTAGAGGCCAGCATTCAAATGGCAAGCACAGTTCAGAGGGTCCTGGAGCAGGTTCACTCTTGGTTTTCACTTGCTTTCTAATTCTGAAGAAAAATGAAAATATAACTGGTAAAACAAAGTTCCTAGAGAGAAGCTAAAATTCCAGATGCCTAATGCCACCCTGGCACCAGCTGTGAGGAGGTAATAAACTGGTTTTGTGCCAAGCTGCTCTTGCTGCACTTGGGGGTTTTCTGCCTGCTGAATTCAGCGGTTTTAAGGGCCACACACACACAGGGTGTGCATAGTTCTTGGTATGAATATCCTACTCCTCCTCACCGACATCAGACTGTGTAGCATGTACTAAAACAAATGTTGTTTTGGTAGGAGTGAAACCTTTGTCAATCAATACCAGGGAGCAGCCACAAGTCATTTGGGCATTGGATACATCTTCCCTGGAAGCAAGAGGTCACAATATCTGGAGAGAATCCATGGCTGTTTCTGGAAGGTGAGAGATTGTTTTATCAAAATTTTGCCTCATTTTAAATAACTGCAATTGTTGCCTTTTTTTTAATTGACTAACTGTATTAAGCATGATGTATAGGGACATCCTACCCTTCAGCTGTCAGTTGATGGAGGCAAGGAGAAGGAAAACGGAGGAATGGGAACAGGCAGGATCTGTTTTTGAAGTAGTGTCTGGTTGTGTCCTGAGGAGGTGCATCAGCAGGAAGGGAGGGAGGGAAAATGAGCCATGTTAGCTGTGCCATAGGGGAGAGGAGACAGAAGGTGAGAGCACAGCACAGGTAGGTCAGACCACAAATGGCTGGGATTTTGACACACAAATTTTTCAAAGGTCACCTTGCTTAGAACAGCACCTTATCTATGAACATCAGGTGTCAGAAAGAGGCAGTCATTCAGGTCCCTCTCAACTAAGAAAAGCTTTCAAAAAGCCTTTAGCTCACAACAGATGTAATGGTCTATTCCTGCTCCTAGTGAACTACAAGGGGTCTGTTTCAGTGTTGAACCTCCTGTGTTTTGGACCTGCACCTCCAGGTGACTTAGTCTGGAGACAGAGCCACCCTCCCAATGCCAACTGTATGCTGCTGAGCTAAGGCTATTGGATCCTGTGGTTGCATTCAAAGCACTGCAGGCAAGTGCCTGCTGAAACAACTGGTGATCTAGGAGGTGAATGCAAATATTCCTGAGCAGGTCTATCTCTTGTATCGAGCACAGTTCAGCAGTAGGAAACCAGGTCTCTCCAAGTTCCTACATTTGCTAATATTAGGTTTCTACAAGGCTATTCACACTGCAAAGGGGTCAAAGGGATAGGACAGACTCTGAAAACGGAGTAGCTGAGATGAATGAGATTGTGAGGTTCCTGTGATTCTGCTGCTGCTACTGTCACAAAATTGACAAACTAGCTACAGCTTGAAAGGATGCATTTCTGCCTCCCTGGCCATATCATATTGACCCTGAAAAAAGTGAGTTTTGAAGAATTACCTATTATATAGAATAGAACGTGCCCTGTTGTTTTTTTTTTTAAAAACAAGTCTTCTTTGTTGTTCCCTAAATGAAATAATTAAGTGTTTTTGGAAAAAAATCCTTGGTCTTTCTGTTTTGGCCCAGTACCCTAAGCATTGAGATTCATGCCCCCTATCCCACAGCCATTTGCTGGGGTGTTTTTTGAAGAAAAGGTTTAAACTTTTTTTTGTATTTGTAAGTTTAAGCTTCTTCATTTATTTTGAATTAATTTCAGGCTGACCTGAAATGATGTGTGTTTTCCTGTTTTCATTGTTTAGAAAAGATTTTTTTTCAGCTCTTCTTTGCCTTTGGTTGGAAACTTCAAGGTAAGGATATTTGCCAGCTTTAAGTGAAAATGAGAAAATATTCCTTAGTGACAGAGTGAGATCTGTAACTGGCTTGGAGTGTTATAGTCCTACTGAAGTTAGAGGAATCACTGTGATTTATACCAGATTTATCAGGACCTCCAAGGGAAAAGAAACCAGTATAATGGATTAAATTCACCATCAGTACAAGAAAACCTGTTTGCATTGGTAAGATTTACATATGTGTCTCCCCATAGATAAATTTTGTTCAAGTCTCCACTACTTATGTTTTCACCTTTGTGCTGCAGGCTGTGGTTCAAACTAGCAACAGAAACCCAGGAGGTTTTTGCTGGAGCAATATTTCAGCCTTTGGGCCCAAGATTTGCACCAGTGTTCATGTGACCTTGATTTTTATGTAGTTTGTTATCATCTGTTAATTTTGAGTGTTTGTGCCAGAAATGAGTAGAAAGATCAAAATGAAACAAAATTAATGGGAGTATAATTATTTTGGTTGATTATTTTTTGAAGGATGGACACAACGGCAAAGAAAAATATGTAATTGGGTTTTGCCAAAGGAATTTTATATAACAGTGATACTTTGTTTTGCTATCAGAATAACTGTGGGCAGGAAAATCTTACGTGAAAAGACTTCTTGAGCAATTGCATTTGCATAGGCAAGGAAAATGTTGCAGCTTGGAAAATGAAACCTGAAATTTTTCAGCACAAAGGATTTGAAGTCAATATTTTGTTCTCCTTAGTTATTCGGTAATGACTATGACAGTTCCTCTGGGTTTGAGAAGATACAGGTTTTGGGGCTGGCAGGATGGAATGTACTAGTTGATTCCTAAAGCTGTCACTGACCTCTGATTTATATATTCTATGTTTTGCTCTTTGGACTGGTTAATACCATCAAGCTCTTGCCTGCTTTGGCTCAGTATGTAGCAGGCTGTCTCCAGAGTAATTCCAGGTTGACTTGTACTACATCATCTCAAAGATGCTGCGGCTCTTTCTGTCTTGTCCTGTTATGAGAGAGCCTTAAAACCTAAAAGGACATTAGAATTATGGCTGGACCTTTTGCTGGAGCGCATGTTGAGCTCCATGCACTCTTCCTACTCTTCCTTTGAATCTGTGTTTGTAGCGGATGAGGCACCAAATTTGTGCCACTCACCCCCGGTACTGGTGATGATGATTGTTGCCTGTTTAAGTAGCGTGAACCTTTCTTTCACAGTAACATTCTTCCTTTTTTCTGAATCTTTGTTAGTTCTCTACATTCTTCAAGTTATTTAAAATTACAAGCACAGTGGAAACTGTCTAGGATGTATAAATTGCTGTGAATTACATCAAATTAGGGAAGAAAGTGAAGAATAATGGCTTGACTGTAGTATCAGCATGATCTCCATATGTCTGTCTGAATTTCATGGACAAATCCCTTCATAAAGACTAAGTCCTGTGCTGCACTAAGGCTTCCTTATTACTTCCCCTCCAAGGAGCACAGTAAAAGCTCTTTTAGCAGGGTCACATGGAAGAATTCCTGGTGGTTTCAGGCATTCATCATCAGGTGTGAATCAAATTTGCCTTTCCAAGTAGATCGTCATGTGAAAAGAACTGACAGTAACAGAGTTACAGCACGCAGCTATACAGCTGACATAGAATAGTGGGTGAATAGTTTTGGAGAGGATTTTGTCTGAACACTTTGGATCTGCATGTGTTAATGTCAATGACAACTGTTTGCAGCGCACAGCAGAAGGTAGAAGGATTTGGGGACTTGTTCCTGGAGTGCTGTGATTTCCTTAATCCTATGGAATGACAGAGCCAGATAGCACAAATATCCTTCTCAGACAATTTTTTCTTCTGTTTCCTGGGGGGGTCCCCCACATATTTCCTCATTTCTTTATACCACCCATTTCCAAATTGAGTAATGAGACTTTATCAAGGCAGAGAGTGCAAGGCAGTTCTATAGGATTTGAGATTATTTAGTGTTAAGCTGTTATCAGAAGGTGTTTTTAAAGAAAAGTGGTTTTGTAACAGGCCTGGTACATGAAGAATTTCTGGCTGAATGTGTAAATTGGTGCAGCGGGATGTTGATCATTTATCTGATGTTTGTTTTATCTGCTCTCTACTGGAGCATATTGGTGGTACATAAGTAGGTTGCCGTCACATGGCCCCAGACACTTGCTTCAGAGAGGAGTTCTACAGCTCCTTGACAGGGAAATTGTATATGTTTGTTTCTAATAACATGTATGCTCCTTGTAATTTGTTTGAGAGAGGATGTTTTACCTATAAAGCCACTGATATAGGTACTATCTTTTCACCAGCCAAATTTTTCAACCATATTAAAGAGTACAGAAGAAGCCAAATTTTCTCCTATTTACACTCTTCTCTTAGACAAAGAACTTACCAAGACAAAGGAAATACTGGTGTGAATCCAGACTAACTGTGGAATTTTTCATACTAACACAAATCTTGAGAGCTTGACGCTAGAAATCCAATACATATTACCATGCCTGTTTCTTCACATTGCCTGAAAACCAGAAAGAAGACTAAGACAGCACTGCTTTCTTGTAGGGTGGGGTTACTCTGAGTCTGTAGCACTAGCATGGGTATTGGATAAAATTGAACTTTAGTTAGGGTTGTAAATACATACTCTTGTAATTCCTGCAGCCCATATGGGGTCATGACCCTTAGTGTGGGAATGACGGGCAGTGCTCAGTGCCTGGGGCATGGAATTGTCTCACTTCATCCTGGGTCAGTGGCTTGAAGATAACTTGGGGGGGTTTGTTGGAATAGTGACAGGACTGTTCTACTGACAGAGCTATAAACCTTAACTGACCTGCAAAAGCAGGCAGTGTGGGTGGTGGTGCTGTTCCTGATACAGGTTGCCCTACAGTTTCAGAACCTGCAGCTTGACCCCAATCTATGGTCAAGACCATTCTCTGGAGCACGTAAAAGAAACTATGCTTTTCTTCCTTTCACCATTTTACCAGCTTGTGTTATGGGCTCATCCTGGGAAGGGCAGTGTTTCTGGAGGACTGGCATATCTGCCCTACCTCCTGAAGGAGAATTCTGGGCAAGTGATGGTGACAAGAACTAGCACAGAAAACATCAGGGTGATGATTTAACAGCACGAGTGACAAGAAGACAAGATACCTCAATTTGTCCAGTGGGAGTACAGTTATTCTAGTTTGACACGAATGTATCTATGCCACTTCTGTGTCTGCTGGTCCCATGGGAGACCACAGCCATCATAGGAGCTCCCTGAATACCTGGACCGATTCTGCTCCAAGGAACAAGAGGAAAAGAAGTGCTGTGCAAGGTGTGTACCCTCTGGGCTCAAGCCTGCTGAAGTCCGGGAAAATTATCTGTGGCAGGAAGACTGAATCTGAATGTATTTCAGAGGGGATATTTTGCACAATTACTCTCCTACAGAAGCTCTGGTCTTATTTGCTGCTCTGCTGTGTGTGCCAGTTAACCTAAGGTTTTCTTGTGATGGAGCATGCTTGCTTATATAAAATCCCACTACCTTTCTGCTCTAAATGGCTGATTTCACAAAGGAACCGTTTTTAAGCATTAATAACATTTTTTAAGATGAGCTTGATGAATGAAGAAAGTGAAGTCCCTTAAATATCTGCCTCCCCAATATCCTGCAACAATGAGCACATGACCTTGGGAGTTATTTAAAGTACGTAATATATTTTTAATTGCATCTTCTAACTAAGAGAGGACTGGTATCTTCAGTACAATTCCTTTCAAGGTGACCTTCACACAATCGTGTGGTCTGGACAAGCCATAGTGACAACGTTAATAAGGGCACTCAGTAGAAAAATAGTATCCCTCATGTTAGATCTGCTGGCATTGTATAAAACTACCGTGGCTGGGAAGGTGTCAGTATAACTGTGCAAAGAGAATCTGCTCTCCTGGAAGGCCGTGGTAAAGTTCCTACTGCCCTTAAATTAGCCAGAGCTTTCTCACTTAGTTTTCCTTGAGGGGCATAAGACAAACAGCACAAGAGGAGCTGGAGTTCTACCCTTGTGTCACATAGTTTAAATGCTGTGCTTGTCAGTGTCTTGTTGTCTACCATCAGAAAATCACAAAGTTTTGAGTGTAAAATTAATGTTTGTTTCTTCAGAGTCTGTCACACAGTCTAAGAGACTGATGCTGAGGCAGAGTTGGTCTTCTCTATCTACTGACTGTACATACCAAAACTACCTCAAGGCTGGTGTGTACCAGGTAGGGAAACTGCTTTTCCTCAGCTACTGGTTTTGGCCAATGATTTACCTCCAGGTGAGGTAAGTGGCCATGATGAGATAACTAAATCAGAATAGTACCTACCTTCCCATGCTTTGTACTCTCATTGACAGAAAGAAAACCACTGAGTATCAGGAGAAGTTTTTGACACACAGGTTCCTGGCTTCCCTCCAAACTCAGATGCTTCAGAAGCTGCTGAGATAGTTCAGTTCTTGTTGACAGTTGTCCACCTTACAATGTCTTCAGCTGTCAGCCTTGGTGGCAGGCACAGAAGAGAGGTCCAGGACTCAAGGAGGAGAAAAAATAAACAGCGCGCTCATAACAGGATATGACACTCCTGCTTCCATGATTCATATCCTGAGCAGCATTCCTTGGTCTGGTGCAGCCCAGCAACCAGATCGTTGGCCCACTCGTGTCTCTTTGAGGTCCAGGAGACTTTCTGATATTAGTGTTATTTACAGGGAAACTGCTTTTTGTCTGTTTTTCAGAAACTCCTGTTCTTGGCTTTCTTATGAGGTGAAAATTTCTGCTTCAGTGAGGACTCTCAAAGGGGCTTTGTAGTGTTGCAACATTACCTTGGATTTTGATGTAATAGTAATTTAAAATTAGAGGCTGCCTCATCTTACAGCATTTCCTGTAGAGCTGGTCTGCACATTCATCAAGGAGAAATGTGGTGAGATGTCTGGTGAAATGTCCGTCCAGTGTCCACTTGCATACAGCATGAAGGTCTCCCTCCCCTTATGCTGTCTTCTCTCCATGCTGCCTTCTTAGTCAGCTTTAGCATTTTCTGGCTGCTGAATAGTTGTGGAGCTTTGTCAGGGAACTTTTGGGATGGCACACCTCTGAAGACACCAGGCTTCCCTCTTGCCCACTGACACATCTTAGTTTCTTTTCAAGCATCTGGATGCCTTTTAAGTAGGTTTAGGTTCGTTCTGAATAACCAGACAATTTCCAGCTGCTACTACACAAATGTGACTGCCATCTCCATGCTCTTCTTGAATAGGTATCCTCACTATTTACAATCCAGAGAATGAAAGAGGAAGGAAGGAGATACTTATGAATGCAAGAGGACAGTGAGTGTTTATGGGATACTTGCAATGTCAAAAGAGATCAACTTTCTCTGATGAGTAAATACCCAGACTCGAGTTCTGAAAACACACAAATGTCTTCTCAGGTCTCTGCAATCTGGAAAATTGGGGATTCATCCATTTTCCTGAAAATAAATGATTTTATGGCTATTTTTCTAATTGCTTCACTTCTCCTTTTGAAAGACCAAACCCTTGCAACTCCCAAGTGGCTTCTCTGTACCTGACAAGAGTTTGTATAGCCTGTTTCCTTTTCTATAGCTGAGTTTAGCTCTTCATTTTCCTTTGTCTCATCCCCCAGGCAAATCTCACAAGTAACTAAGCTGCTCGTGTTTTCTTCTTGCCTGTAGTTTGTAGAAATGAAGTGCAAGATTTTATATCACATTGGTGGGACAAATATCAAAAGATAAGAGAAAATAAAAAATCTTCCCTGAAGCTATCATGCCACTGAAATACAGCAGAAAGTGGCTTTGCTGATGTCAAATTTATTAATAATCACAGAAATCTCTGCAAGAAATAGAATTTTTCACATCTCTTGTGTGAATTCTGCTCCCAACCAGTTCCATGTCTCTGACTTGGCTGCTGACATGTATCCATGTCGTTGTGTACATTGAAGATCTGCAAATAACCAACAAGGAAACAGACTTTCAAATTTTCACAGTTCAGATATACGGCTGGGGTAGCAGTCAATGAAACTAACAGCTGTGGGAAGGCTGAACTGTCTAACAGAGTACGAGTGAGAAAGGGAAGAGTAGTTAAGGCCATGAGCTGACCTTGGCGTTTGTCTCCTCCTTTCCCACAGACAGTGTTTTACAGGACTGCAGAGAGGAAGCTTTGAGAAATGCTGCTTTGAGGGCTGCAAGCTGGCATGTTGAAAATGGATGTAATGCTGGTGCACAGAAGCAGGAGATGGTTGCTTCGGCAGCATTTGGCAGGGTGCTAACCGGAACCAGTGAGACTGCAAGAGTGAATCTCACAGTCTCTGTAGGGCTGTGGGGCCTGTTCATAACCTTGAAGAAGGCTGGGACCCTTGTAAGGTGATTGCACCTGGAAAACCAAAGAGTGGGATAAATTTTAGGGGCACAAAATGTTCAAGAACTCAATGTGATTGCATTGCATGGGTGGACACACCTCCTCCCTCCGCCCTGGAGCAGAGCAGCAGATCAAAAAAGATTCGAGCTCTCCCAGTAGTATCTCAGATAATCTTTTCCTACAACATTAACTTCCTTGGGCAGAAGATTAAGCACTCTTAAATGAATTATAGTGATTTTAGTTTCTGCTGCCCTTGCATATTGCCACAATTATCAATGTGGTCTCTCAGTTGCCCTGCTGCCATCATAGAGCCAAAAAAGTTAATAATGCTTCAGCCAAAAATTATTTAATCTTTGCCTGTATCTGATATGTCAATGTCCCATATAACGAACACTTCTGATATTTAGATGGAATTAATTTAATACTCCTGCCCAGACAAAGTCTGCTCATCACTTATCAAAGACATTTCAAGGTGAATTTTAGATGGGAGTTGTATTGGCTTTTTCCTTTGAGTAAATTCCACTTCAGTTGGACAATTCCTTTTAAGTCCCTAGATGACCTAGCGGGTAGTCTAATGGTGTCTTAAAGGCTGCGTCAAATTACTGAACAAAAATGTATCTGATCAAGGTGTTAAAAATCCAAGGCAACATTCAGACAGACATCCTAGATACTGCCTAGGTTGAACGGATAAACTCAGGAACTTCAATAGCAAAAGCAGAGATTGAGCAAAGGAGGATTTTTATTAATTTTTGGGTGTTATCAGGACATACTTTTTAGACTGTATGCCTCAAAGGAAGAGGTGTCACAATCTGCACTAATGTTAGAAACAGCCCTAACAGCTGTATTAGTGGAGAAGTTCTCTCATATTAGTGTTCCTGCAGGTCACTGTGTTGTGCTGCATGGATTACTTTGGTCCCAGCACACAAAGGGTGCCCTAGGTCAGGAGGAGCTCCGTCACATGACATGCTCTGGTACTTTCTTTCTAATAATGTTGAGGGTCTGCTAACTGACACACAAAACTGATTGAATGTAATGGGAGTCTTTCCACTGACATCATGACTTTGATTTATACCCTTAATACATAACGCATTGTTTAAAATGTGAGTCTTCATGTCCTTATTCAGTCTGCAGCTCTTCCAAGTTAAATGTGAATAAACAGAGAGAAAGAAAAAAACCTTAACTGAAACTAATGTGAAGGAGTGGAGGAAAAGGAGTGTCTTTTGCCTAGAAATTGAGAGTCCCAAGGACTGTTTGCAGACAAAATGTTGCACTGCTGAGTTATTTTCTATCCAAAATGGCAGCCTCTCACACAATAGTTAGATCAGTAAGAAGGTTAATGGACTAAAAAACCTTGCATGTTTATGTTAAGTAAATATGTCAGCCACTCTACTTTTCTTCTACGTATTTTTAGTCTGGTTTTTCTAAATAAATGAGGCCTATAGAGTTGCTGTGGCTGTCTGTCCATCTGTTGGTCCCACCCTGCTCCTTCACATAACTTTTCAAACTGTCGGCAAATTTCAGCCAATCTGGAAAGAAAGGAAAGCCTCTCAGAGAAATTATCATTTTTATGAATTCCATGAAGACTGGTGGAAATTCTCTAGAGGCTTGCTTAATGTCTCCTCAAGGTAAAGCTCCGATCATTCAGCCATTGTCCTTCCATAGCCTAAACGTGCAAAATCCATCTGCCTTATCACATCGTATGAACGGTTTTAAACCAGCCATAGCATAAGCCGAACCTTGCTTGCCTCAAAGCAGTGGAAAAGTAAAGGTTTTTCCCAAAGATGTTGCTGGAAACTTGCAAGGGATTGGAGGGGAACTGCAGGGTGTCTGATGGGAAAGAGAAATATGTGAGATCACCATGATGAACAGGTGATGGAAACAAGGGAAGCATACATAGGAGATGTCAGGCACTGTCAATTTTTATGGGATAAGACTACTTTTGAAGGATGAGCAAACATCAGAAAATCTGAGAATATTGTGGCAGTGAGGGGTGCAGAGTAACCCCAGAGAGGTGTAATAGCATAGTAGAACAGTTACAGCAATACTATGGGGGTACATAACAGAAATCCATAGGAAACTGAGTTTGGTTAGCTTAGCTACTGACAGAAGAACTTGTTTTATTGAGCTTTTTGTTGGCAAGGTTATACTAGGGAAGGACTGAAGTTTTCCAGAAAACGTGATCTCATGATTTCTTTGGGGCTGTTGCAATTGTACTGATAGAGATATCAACTCTTTTTCGTTATAAATTATGGCCAGAAAGCCTACTCGCCGCCTGCTGTCTGCATTCCTCCCAGCACCCACTGGGTGTCCTTGATTCCAGGACTTCGTTCTTCTTAAAAGGATGATTGTCTTACTGTGCTTGTGCCACAAAGTTAGAACTGCATTGAATAAACAGAGTCTTTGTGAACAGTTCCTTGGATGATGTGAGGAGATCCCTACTTTACAACTATGTGAAAGCTTATACTTACTTGGATGGCAATCAGCATGCTCTGGTAGATGAAGTATTGGTCACCTGTGTATCATTAAGGAGCTCTAAGAGTCAATTCAGACCAGACAGTAAACAATGAATTGCTGACACTTTCAGCACTGCAAGGGCTCAAAAATGCCAGCATGCACATCTGAGCTGTATCAGTGTGAGCACACAAGGATTAGATTCTTCTGGTGATGGCTGCATTTTTTTGTGAATAATCTGATGGGAGCCTGATGGTCTCCAACACATCCATTCTTGCCTTGTGAGTCTTTCACCATATGAAATGTTGTTAGTTTTAATGACACAATTATCCTTTTTATACTCAGTTAGACATGTGGGTTGCATTCCCCTCCCTGCCCTCTTTTTTTTTTTTTTTTTTGTTTTGAGTTATAATTAGTTTCCCTAAGAGCCAGCAGCTTTAATGCTTGGGTAGTTTTCTGAGAAGCTGCGACTGAAAGAACCTTTTGGGAAATGACAATTATATGTCCATGGTTTTTATTTGGTATGCTTTATTTTAGTCTTTGTCTAGGCTGAAATCTCTTGTTGACTGGCAGAAGATGGATTGAATCAGTGAAATTAAGCAACTTCAGTGTCATCACCCCTTCCCACCTCCAAATCATACAAAGAACTTGTATATTGATTGAAACTGAAGTGTTGCTTTGCTGAATTTACATAAAGTACTAGTACAAAAAATAATATCCCCTTCTCCCTATATTTCAAGGCATTAATTGAATTCACATGAAATCTTTTGATGAACTTTTATAGAGTTTACATAATATGAACAGAAAATTTTGTAACATAGATATATCAAGGTATTTCTAACTTTTCAATCAGTGTGTATTGGAAAAGAGGGAAAAAAAGGCTATTGGCTTGGAAATGATCTTGTATCCTTCTTCTATAGTTCCCTTTCTGTTGCCAACCCAAAGTGGCCCATGTCTGTCTTAGGGTCTTTGTGTTATCCCATGAAGTTCCCACTGGGACTACCAGCACCTATACACATGCATAAGAATTCTGCAGTTTAATTATTATATTGCAATGATTAAGAAAAGTATTTTATTTCTGAGACATGATGGGAGCACATCTCCCATCTTCTTGTAGTGCAGGGAGCAGCACTGCCACGCTGAGTAAGGGAGCCTCCCTGCCTCACATGGGGCAGGCTGCTCGCTTGCCAACTGTGCTCCTTGCAAGAGAAACGCAGTGGGAGATAATGTGAGGTGTTGCTTCTCCCCAGCAGCTGGTTTGGCCGCTGTGGGATCCCTGGGGTGAGTCAAACACTGCCCCCCACTCTGCTCCTCTCACTTAAGTCACTGCCTGGCCCTGGCTGCTGAGGAACAGCAGAGAGGCCTTGTGAAGCAGCATCCTGAATCAAGCAGGGAAAGGAATCAGTACTTCGTGTAAGTTATTTCACCCATTCAGCTTCTCACGGCTTCAAGCCAGGGCAAAGCCAGAATTTCCTTCACTTCTGGGAAACAGCAACTGTTCCTCTCCAAGAAAGCCCATAGCAGCTAAAAAAGAAAAGCCCTCATATATCCCTTAGTTGGTCTCTGCCTCTTGCTACCTTTTTTCTTCTTTTTTCTTTCTTTCTTTTTTTTTGTTATATTTGTGAATAATCTGCCCATGCTAGTTTTACCTGTCTCTTGTGAAGGGCTTTCAAGTCCTTATTTTAAAATGAAATAGTAATCCCAGATGGAAAAGCTCATCTACTGGCAAAGTCAATCATATAATTTGTTTATACAGATTCCGTGCAACTAAAAGGTGGGGGTGGGGAAAGAAGAAAATTCTTTCACCATCTTGTACTTGTTAGTTGTCAAGTTGTATACACTGTCAATAAAGCTGTGCTGTGGAACAGTCGGGGATGGTGGCTCCCCCAAAGGCTGTTGGTAGGGAAGAGGAGACAGGCCGTCTATCACCCTGGCTTGGAAGGAGTGTACTACATAGTTCTCATTTTCTGCATGCATGCACAAAATTAAAGGAAAAAAAATGATCTTTGGTCTAGCAGTGGGAACCACACAGATGTGAACTGAATGGAAAGCTGATTTTTTTTGACCTGTATGTCACCACCTCCTGTGACCTGAAGGATAGATTTGTCTTTGGGTTTTCTGCAGCATAGGCAAAGACATTAGCCACCCTAATGGAAAAAAACTACCATGATCAGTGTTTCATGATACACTGTCTTTGCTTTACTTTAGATGGGTCTAGCAACTTTCCAAAATCCAAGATCTGTTGGAGATTTTTTTCAATCCTTTCTTGGAAGTTGAGGAGCCCAGACACTTTCCCAAACTGATCTATGCAGCTACTTATAAATTCATGTGAGGCACACACAGAGACCACGAATCCTGTGTGCCAGGTGGAGGAGAGCACATATGAAGCACATGTGAACCATGTATGTTTGGTGATGAGATTCATTCATGTCATCCTCCTTCCCAGTCAGGGGGTGTCGTGGTTTGACCCTGGCTGGATGCCAGAGACTCATCCACAATCTCTCCTGGAGGAGAAAAACTGGAAAATAAAACTGGTCACAGGCAAAAAAGTAAGGCAAACTACAAGTGAAGAATATAAAGGATTTATTTATTAACTAACAAGATCAGGACTTATGTGAGAAGCATCATTTAAAAGGCAACCTTTTCCCCCCACCCCTCCTTCTCTTACAACAGATGTCATATTCCCTTTTTTCACCAGGAGACAAAGGGGGAAAGGGGTAGGGATAAGCCAGGCAAGCTGGTATTATCTGACCAGATCCAGGGTAGGAACCATCTCTCTGCCCTTTCATAAAGTTCTCTCTCTCTCTCTCTCACAAGAGGAAAAGTCTTTCATGATCCTTTCCCAAGTGAGATCTCGACACGGGGATGGCAGTTCTTCCATTCTCTGTTGTCCAAGGGCCATAGCACAGGATGCAGTGTTTTAAGTGCTACTCTGCTGCTTCATATATGAGCCCATCCCAAAGCATATAGTTCAGATCCTACCACAATGCACAAAACGTCTGTCCGAGGGATCTCTGCTGAGCACTCAGCTCCAGGCTTGTTTTTGGGCTCCGAAAAACATCTGCAGCTGCTTGCAGCATGATTCCTCCATCTTCAGTCATGGCCTCAGTGGATTCTGCATCTGCATCACTGGTTCCTCTCTATTCCATAGGCTTACACCATGGTCGGTCCGTTCCACGAGCAGCAGCGGGATGCCTGGAAGAACATTCCTACCCCTTCTCTAGTAGGCCTAGGGGGCCTTCAGGGCTCTCAGCTTCTCCATACAGGGCCTGACCCAGCACACTACATCTTGCTACTGAGGTTTTTTTCTTCTCTCCCAACTATGATTATTCACAGAGGCAATCCTATCTCTGCAACCTTGAATCACTGGCAGCGACTGAGGCCCAGGCAAGAGCTGAGCTGTTAACCCCCTCGCTGCCAGAAGAGCAAAAAAACCCAAACCACGACAGGGGGCTCCATACATGCATGTGTATAGCCAGATACATTTCTCTTGTGTGATCAAACACACATCAGCTATCTACCTGTATGTTACCTGGGGATGGATCCTTCTAGGGACCCTAAAGCCTTGCCAGCTGCAATGGGTGCTCTGGGGGCGTATCCTTGCTGCATGGCACTGCAAGAGGGTATTTCCATTAGCTGTCTGTGCCTCCTTAGCCCACAGCCCCTTCTTATGTGCATAGGCTCCTTCTCTGCTCTACCTGCATTTTCAGTCTCATACACCAAGCAGGTATCAGCAGGCATCAGCTTGCTGCTAACTGCATTCCTTCAGAGACCTCCCAGCTCCTTTGTACAGGCATTCTCTGTGTTCAGGCCTCCATCAACAGACAGAGAAAGTCATAGCCTGAAAAGCCAGGCACTAAACATGAGGTTACCAGAGTGAACAGGTTAGAGTTACACTTCCAGAGAACTGAGTTCAAATTCTGGTTTTCACTGCAGAGGGAATTATGTTCAAAGATCTTTTAATTCCTTGGGAAGCTTTCCAGTTCCTGGGGTTATCACCCAGTGATGGATTCTCTCTCAAGATGGGACTTGTTCAGGGATTTTTATGGATTTTTGTTTGCATGCTTGCTTTTTAAGTGGGACTCTTGCAATTTAATGTGGGCTTGTTTGAGAAGAATGTCTGTTTTCAGGAAGTTGCTGAGAGTTTTTGGTGTACAAAAAGTTCAACAATCTTCTTTCTGGTGAAAAGGTACACAGCACCAGAAAATGTAATTGGGAGAGGGAGTAAGATGTACAAAGGAGCATGGGGAGCATGAGCGGGCTAAACCAGATTTGGCATAAGACATTCAAATGAATTTTAAAATTGGAATTCTTTTGATTTTGCTTTTTACATGAGTATTACAGTTTTTTCTAGTGAAAAGAGAGAAGAAAGCACCTGGTGGTGGGGCAAGAGCTGATGTAGCCACCTTTTTGCTTGCTTTTGCATATCACCCATGTTCAGAAGTACAATTATGAAGTACAGTTATGTTTTGAAAGAGAACTTCACCCAGAAGTGTAAGGTGCCTGCACCTTTACATTTC
This sequence comes from Pitta sordida, assembly GCA_013390025.1. Lineage (NCBI taxonomy): Eukaryota > Metazoa > Chordata > Aves > Passeriformes > Pittidae > Pitta > Pitta sordida. The sequence goes on along the minus strand of WEKX01002687.1, from coordinate 365,369 downwards.
AGTTCTTGACTCAGCAATCCCTCTCTTATGATACAACGGGAACATACTTTGTTCTGCTCCAGTAGCAGCACTCAGCTGAGTGTCACCAGCTCATTAGGAAATTAGATGATTTTTCTAAAGCTCTAGTCAAGGGACACATTTTTTAAGTGAATGTTCAAGTGATGCCAGCAACAACAATCTGTAAATTACAGACGAGATGCACTGAGCAAGCAGTGTGTTATCTCTCTGAATGTTTAAATTTTTGCTCATTTTGGCAACTTCTCTTTAAAGAAAGTAAGAGCTAGACTGTCAGCATTCATTTCAGGTTTGCAGTGCTATGGCTTTCTATTTACAGTGGTCACGAAAGAGGTCCTGAGGGCAGAGTTTCTTGTCAGTGAATTAAAAATTTCCTCATATCTGCAGTGGTTGCTTTCATGAAATATTTGTAACGGTTAATGAAAGATAGCCTGAGAAAGAGGGAGTAAAGCAAGTTTTCCAGGTCCCATCTTCACTTTCACCTTCATGCAAGTTTACTTGCATCTTCTTCCTGTTAGTGGCCAAAATCATAGCTCTGTATGAATGACTACAATGGTCTAGGGATGGCAAAGTGTGTAGCAGCCCATGGCTAATGGGATTTCACTTCATGTCCTTATCGTTCAGCCTTGGATGCTAATGTGGAGAGTCTGACCAATCTTGTTTCTAGCAACCGATAAAATGTGAAGTGCGTACCTCAAATGCTGAGGAAATTTCCTGATGTCATCCTGAAGTGGAGCAGGAGATATGCCCAGCATGCAGAAGGATGCAGTGCAGAGCTCTGGCCATGCTTCTATCTGCAGAGCTGCCCACTGCTCCCTGGTGCAGTAGCTGTGTTTTTTGCAAATAAAAACCAGTCAAGCTCAAGTCACGTAAGCATCGTGGGCTTCTCATATTTAGTTCTCAGTGTATACCTTTGGGCAACATTCACACTTCCCAGTGCCTGATAATTAATCTGTTTTCTTATACTTTACTGAGATTTGGATTGGCACCAAAACCCAAAAGGGAAGAATCAAACTGTCAAAAAATTAGTACGTGTATCTATAATGAGTGTAAGGTGTGAATGGAAACCACACAGTTGTCATACAGCAGCTATGACATAAAAGATGCTATTGCTTCTGTACTGTTTCCCATTAGGGAGAGAGAGATTTTGGGAGGGCAGAAGATGAGAAGTGGAGAGAGACTTAGGTGTACTGATTGATACAGACCAGACCAAGTCAGCCTGACCTCAGTCCCATGCAAAGTCATGGAACAGATGGTCTTGTGTGCCATTACACAGCAACTACAGAACAACCATGACATTGGATCTAGTCAGCATGGATTTCGGAAAGGCAGGTCCTGCCTGACTAACTTGATCTCCTTTTATGATCCAGTGACTCGATTGGTTGATGACAAAAAGGCTGTGGATGTTGTGTACTTGGACCTTAGCAAAGCCTTTGACACGGTTTCCCACAATAAGCTTCGGGTGAAACTTGTAAAGCACGGGCTGGAAAGGAAC
>WEKX01002687.1:335031-362891 GCA_013390025.1 Pitta sordida | reverse complement strand
AGGGATGTTGAGCTGCTTGAGAGGGTCCAGAGAAGGGCAACGAGGATGGTGAAGGGACTGGAGGGTAGGCCCTATGAGGAGCGACTACAGGAACTGGGACTGTTCAGTCTGGAAAAGAGGAGGCTCAGAGGTGACCTCATTGCTGTTTACAACTACCTGCGGGGAGGTTGCAGCCAGATGGGTGTGGCCCTCTTCTTCCAGGCTGATGACACCAGAACGAGAGGGCACGGCCTCAAGCTACGCCAGGGGAGGTTCAATCTTAACGTTAGGAAGCGGTTTTTCACAGAGAGAGTAATTGCATATTGGAATGGGCTGCCCAGGGAGGTGGTGGAGTCACCATCCCTGGAGGTGTTTAAGAGAAGACTGGACGAGGAGCTTAGTGACATGGTCCAGCCGGGGGGTGTAGGGCTGGATGACGCTGGGCCCCTGTGATTCTGTGATTATAGGAGACAGCAACCTGGAAACTGTCACTGAATGCTCCGCTTGCAGAAACTGAGTAGTGTGTGCAGGAACAAGGCTCTTAGAAATATTTTAATAAATATTAAGTTTATGGATGAATAACAAAACTATGTAAAAATGGATTAAACATGGCTGGCTAGCCTGTGCAGTATTGTCCAGTTGAGGAACACGGGATTCAAAGTGTGAAGCTGAGGTTTTCTTTCTGATCCTGAAACTAGTTTTCTCTAAAACCTCACGTTGTGTTTTCCACTGTTTCCATATTCTTTGGACCAGTAACTTGTAGCTCAGTTTCCTCATCTCTAAAATGCTGCTGTTTGCTAACATAATTCCAGACCAAGTTATATAGAGGACCCTGGAGTGCATAGTTGTGGAAGTCTGAAATATTGATTAATCATCATCATTTTTAGGTTCCCGGTCCTTTGCTGCATGAGGGCAGAATTTGCAGCCCTACAAGAGCCCTGTATAAGGACCAAGTTTCCTTTCAGTGTCTGGGACTTCTCCCACCAGCCTTGGTGCTCAGGGATTGCCTGCTGCAATGCCGCCCTGCACCCTCACACCTAGTGCCAGGTTCCCACAGGTAGTATCACCTGTTGAAATGGCTTGGTAATGAGCCCTAATGAGAAGTGGATGTAATAAATTAATCTTCATGATGATCACATAGAGTAATCATAACATGTAGCATCTTTCTTCATGATGGCACTGTGTCATGGGTCCCTGTATCTCAGGAACCCTTCGTGCTCCCCATGGTCAGTAGATATGGTGAGCTCTACACAGTTAGTATCAGAATATTTTGTTTTTGTCATGATCTTCAGAAGTGCCATTGAAAAAGTTCAAGAGAAGTAAGTAAATCCGTGCTTTAAATAGGCTGCATTACTGAAAATTACCTGAATGATGAAACAAAATACAAAAGTGTGCAGGTGACTAGTAAAAGGCAAAGGACATAAAATAGAAGGCTGATTTGGCAGCTTGGTGCTTATTTTCAAACCTTGCAAGTCCTCTGGCTGTGTGGAGTATAAACCTTAGTGAGGCAGGTGCAGAAATCAACACGTCAAATCTCTTTGCAACCAGCAGAGTTGCAGGGAGATTGTGGTGGTCATTTGTTTGACCAATTTTTCCCGTCTCCACTGTGCAACTGCAGAAATGCCAAGCCGTAGTCTCTAGGCCTGCACTGGAAATACAGAGACAGCCCTTCCCTGGGATGCAGTGGGAGGTGTGGGCGCTGCCTCCTGCTCTGTTTCAGCAAGAGAACATCTCTACAGCTCCCCATAGCACCTTCTGTAGAATGACAACCAACATATGACTTGGGATTGAAATCCTTGCAGCTGATGGAAAAACAATTAGGATCTCATTAAAATTCTATGTAGAGAGCCAAGAAAAGGAAGATAATGTCAGAGGAAAGGTGATACATAGGACAGTATGGAGAATTCTCTTAAGTTAAGCCTGTCATTAGGCAGGAGCACAGAAGGTGCTAATTGTACAGTGTATTTCATTCATCCCACAAAGAATAATTAACACTTTCCCTTCTGTCTTCAGCGAAATGAATGGATTCAATACATATGCTCTCTTGCTAAGGCAGAGTTGTCATATCCTGGATCCTTATGTGCAGAAGAGTTTTACTGCTGAGTTTCTTCGCTTGCTGGTTGTTGAACAGCATTATTAGCCATGTGAGAGAATGCTGATTTCATTAATCAGTGTGTCTTCATCCGTTGATGTTACAGAAATTATTGACCCAAGATGTGAAGCATTGAAATGGACATTGAAACTGCCTATATTTTAACTATATAACTGCTATATTTTAACTGCCAATATTTAAGGACATGCTTAAATATTGCCCTAAATAGGGAAGAACTGGCCAGAGATTGCTCCTACCCTGAGAGCATGCATAGATGTGCTGAAGGGAAGGGAGCACAGTGCAAACAAGTACTGCCTGGTCCCATGTGGGCTTTCAGCAGCCTGGCAGGGTGCTGAGGATTTTTTGCTAAGACTTATTTCCAGGCTAATCCAGCCACTGAGAGAGAAACCATAGCTCTTGCAATGTGTAGACTCTGACCTGCCTTGCTGCCCTGATCACTCTCAGTAAGCAATGTTATTGTGATAGAGTGACAGCTGCTTTGCAAAGCAAATATTTTCCCTCCCCAGTTCTAGTTTGAGTGTTTCCACACAGCTTCCCAGTCTCCCACATTCCTCATGAAATTGAACTAGAGGTGATATTCTTCACTTCCTTTTAGGCTTGAGAAGGTACCATTGTATCTTACTACTGCACTGATGCTCTCTATTCTATTGGTGGCTACACTTCAAGGCTGGGGTGAGGTGATTGCTGTTTACAAGTACCTGAAGGGAGGTTGCAGTCAGGTGGGTGTGAAACTCTTCTCTCAGGCTGACGACACCAGAACAAGATGACATGGCATTAAACTACGCCAAGGGATGTTTAGACCGGATGTTAGGAAGAGCTTTTTCACAGAGAGAGTGATCTCTCAGTGGAATGGTTGAGGAGCTCAGCGACATGGTCTAGATGGTGGGAGGCTTGGATGGATGGAGCGTGGTGCCCGTGGTTCCACGCTTGTGGGCCTGATCCCTGGGTGGGCGTTCGCTTGGGAGTTGGACTAGATGATCCTGTGGGTCCCTTCCAACTCAGAATAACCTGCGAACCTGTTAACCTGTGAAGTGATTGATCTGTGTCCATGTGGCTTTTCTATTTCACAGAAATAATTCAGATTGATAGGTTAGAGATTACAAAGCAATCTGACACTCCTGGCTGAAAGTGTAATAATAATGTTACTCTATAGACTGTGATACTTTTGCCAGAGTCCCTGTCAGAAAAGCTTTGATTGTACAAGCTGGCATGCTTGGTGTTAACTGAAGTTCTTCATCCCAACTTATGCCAGGGACAGCCTAAAGAACAACTCTTCCCCTTTCCTTCGGTCTAAATATCTTTAAGGTTTTGGAAAGTTTTATTTAGGACACTGTGCTCTTAATGCCTGCCAATGTCATCAGTAGATGGCTGGGTCTGAGGCTGGTGACAGCTGTGATGTGAATAAAGGAGATGTGCAATTACACAGGCTTTTCACTGCACTGCTATCCTGCTCTTTGCAATACACTAGCATAGGTAAAGGAGTCCTTTCATCCCCACAGTGGATTTGCACTTCGGGCATACAAGAGTAGGTTGTTGTAAAGTGGCAGCTTATTTTCAGCATTGTAGGCACCTGCTACTACTTCCATAGCATGTGGGCTCTGAAAGTGCCGAGCCCAATTTCTTACAAATGTCTGCATGGACTCTTGAGACAAAGGTATAAGATGCTGTCCTATCTCTTTGTCTTCAGGTACAAGCTGAGAAAGCAGCATCCTGTCCTCAATCCCATCATTTCCACTGGGGTGCAAGCAGCCTTAGCTGCTGTAAACCAGGGACCATCTGTACACCCACATCTTCCTGTCCTGGTCTATCTAGCTGTCTGCTCACCAGTCAGCCCCACAGCTGATGTTTGTTTGGCTTACATTTTTTTTGTATGTCCCCTTTTGTCCCACTATTGTATCCAGACCAAGTTGGTGCACAAGGAATCTGACTGAAATTGGGCTTGAGAGAGAAAGATAAATGTTCAGGGGCTAAAAAGGGATATGTCAGAAACAAGCTCTCTCACATTTCTTGAAACACTGACACTATTCCCAAGCTAAGCACAATGACATGTACATGAAGTCAATTAGGAGGGATCTTCTTTGGGCCAGTCTACCCGGGGCTAAATACAGTGAATCCTCTCTGCATTGTAACTTCTCCTTCACAACCTCACCCATTTGCGAAGCATTTTTTTCGCAAATATGATTTAGCGTTCCGCGAGCCCAGCTGCCTGATGCATGCACAGTTTGACTCTCTTCTGCCTAGAGGTGGTGCCGCGGTGCCTGTGGGGCGGGACTCACCCCGCCCTGCGGGGAGGGAGCTCGTAATGGCAGCATCGTGCCCCCTGTCCCTGAACGGGGAGACTGCCTCACGAAAGTGAGGCAAGCTGTGTGCTGGGAGGGCGGCAGTCCCGCGGCAGCGGGTGGCTCCGGCGCACGCCGGTGGTGGGCTCCCCCGCCATAAGTGCATGGGGTGTTGCAGTGTCGCAAAGTTAAGGTTTTTCCAGGCTCCAAGAATGCTGAACAGAGCCCCTTACCCGCCGTGGAGGCAGGGCAAGCATGCGCAGGCTGGCGCGGGTCCCCCCGTGTCGGCATGAGCACCGGGGTCAGACCGGGGGGCTGGGGGGAGAGCGGCACGGGGTTTGGGCTGTGGTCACAGCAGCCACGCAGAAACGGTTCCCTTTGCTCGCCTGTGCCAAGACAGACTACGGGAAGGAGCAAAGAATTGTCTGCAGAGCTCTGGAGGTCTGGGGGGGGGAGCAATGGGCATGGCCTGCATGCATATTAATGACCTGCAGTTCTTTGCAAGATTAATATTTCGCAAGGCCTTTGGCCTGTCCCTTTCCTTGCGATGGAGGAGGTATAACTGTAGTCATTACTTGGATTTTGCCCAACCTATTTTCATTCAGACTCCTCACCATCTGTCTATGAGGCTTACACTCCTCTGAATAAGCCAGAAAGTTAAAAAGTAATCAAATGCAATAACCAGGCAGGGGGAAGGACGGAAGGAGATGCCTTTGGTGCTTTGCTGAAAGCTAAAATGGGTACGGCTGCAGATGGTGAGAGTAATAGGTGTACTGGTAGGCCCAGAGGGATATCTGTGAGGTGTGAGCAGGTGGGGTGTTTAGGAGTAAAAGCATACAGGCTACTGCTGTAGGATATGCTCTCTGTCAAGCAATGAAGAAATCCTATTTTATTGGAGTCAGGGAGCTGTTGGATTATAGGATCAGGAAAGCTTGCAGGTTTAGATCATAATCTTAGAGGTCTCCCGACACTTTTACATTGTGACAGAAACAGCTAGAGAAGTTCCTAGGTAGATGAGGAGCCCAACCCAATCTCTCCAACTGACTGAAGTGGCTATCTTACTTTTGTTCATTTGTAAATTGAAACAGCAGATAAAATCAGTAAAACCAAACCCCATAGGTAAATGGTACGGAAAGCAGCAGGAAAGGCAGGTCACAGCATAAAAAAACAACACTGTGATTTAGGCCCAATTCCTCTATGGTAACCAAGAGTCATTTCTGTAAGAGTTGGGAATGCAACTCAGTGTAGTTGAGAATGCAACGCAGTGTAGGTAGGTAGGAGAGAGGATCTGTGTTCATTTAGGGACCGGAGACCACCAGCTTTCAAAATTTTATACCTCTGTTTGTTGCATGCCTAACAGGAAAAAAATGTCTCCAGAGGCCACTTTTAAGCCTTGTTTTGGTTTTTCTGATTGAAGTAGAGGAAACATTTCTAACATGCAGTCCATTCCTACAGGCATATTGACTTAAAAGTTAATCATAGTTCTGGCCCCAGATGGTTACAGTGCATCTGCTTCTCTGCCTGTGGGAGTCTTAAAGAATACTTGATAGCTATCCAAGTAAGTGCTTAAAAATTGTATCATATAAAGGCAAAATAACTAGATAGCATAGTCCAGAATGATCCTAAGGGAAATCAAGGTGGAATAAAGTGTTTCAAGCCTTCAGCTCTGTCCTGTAGATTTCACCTGAAATATAGATTATTGTATGTCATGTATGAAGTGTTACTCATAGTAGATGTGCACTGAAGATGTACCTACCTATTTTCATCAGGGAAATGCTGTACAGAGATATTTCCTGCTATGCCATGAACAAGAATCTTATATAATATGTAAACAAATGTAAGCAAGGCATTTTCCAGCCATATCATATCAATTATATATAATATGATATGATATGATATGATATGATATGATATGATATTGGAACTTGGTGTGCCTCCCTGTAAGTAGCTTGCTTTGTAATTCGGTTTCCAAATAGCTAGCACTCTTTTCCATACCAGAAGCCCCTGATAAGTCAAGAAGAATGGTGCAAACTATATTTGTCTTCCTTGTAATCCCAGGCAAGATAAATATAGAAATCTCTAGGGCTGAGATGTGAGATGCCGTTTTGATGAGCAAATATGGAATTGGTCTCACTTAAAATATTGTTAGATCAGCTGGTGAATTAAGATGGAGACAGAGCTAAGTGAAATCCTGTTGGGGGCGTGGAGGAGGGAGGTGTGTTGTATGTGCCGCTAGGTCCCTTGCAGGCTTGTAGAAAGGCTGAAAACAATGAGGTTTGAGACCATAGAAGTTATATGAAGCTTGATCCAAAGCTCAGCAAAGCTGAAGAAAATTCCCCATGGTGCATGAATATTTGAAGTGTTATGGGACTTCCTTTACTTCAAGAGCAATTACCTCAAACACAGAGACGGAAGAATTCCACTAAACTTCAGTCTTGCTCTCTATGACGGTTACAATGGATAAGAAGGATTTTCTTCCCCTCTCAAGGTGAATATGATAGAGTTAATATCTGGATCATCCTCCAGAGTCACATCCAATGGGACAAAGAAATCAGTAAGGTTCTCTGTATTGAGTTGCAGAGATAAAGAAGATAGGAAGCCTGTATGCCATACCTGCCATGACCTACTGGAGAATAGAGGGAAACAGGCATGTCCCTTTGCTTTATCATACCGCATCTGCTCAGGAGCAGCAAGGCATCACAGACAGGCAGCAAACTGCTTATCTGTCATGGATGCAACACATTTCCACTCTTCTGGAACAAACTGTATGCATTAAGTATGGCAGTACAAGTAAAACCATTAGTGAAGGTTGAGCTTTGCAACTGCACGTATTAATGTGCTGTAATAATAGTTTACAAGCAGGAGTCACTTTGTCATTATAAGAATCAGTGGTGCTTGGAAGCTGTTCTACCATCAGAGAAACTCTCTGCTGCAGTCTGGAAAAGTCCCTCTTTCTGATAAGACTCCAAGAAGAACTGCTAGCTATGTAAACGATCACTGGGCAAATGATACACCACAAGTCCATTGAGCAATAGGCCAATTAGGTGCACAGATATCAGCAAGCAGTAATACACTACCCAGGGAATAAATACCATGGTATGCAAAACCTCTGAGGACAAAATGTTAGTGCAAAGTTTGTATAAAGCTGCGAGCAACCCGAAGGGATAACCATCTGTATTTACAGCGTTGCTTACAATTACTAATGCCACACTCAGCAGTTACATTTTCAAATTGTTATTTTTTTGTTTAACACATGGCTGAGGAGTGATTCATGACTTGATTCCAACTCCTAAATGAATTGCAGTTATTCTGGCACTTATTAATTGTGTAAATTGATGTGCAGGAGTTTATCTCACAGCACCCAATCTGTTTTTTTATGGCTGCTATTTTATTTCTCTGTGATTGCTCTAGGATTGACTTTGCTTGCCAATGCTTATGAGTTAAAAAAAGTTTTAATATATTTGTTGGCTTAATGTAAGATTGAGGGCAGAGGTTGTTTCATGTGTGATTTGGAGATTTGTTTCTCTCCATCTTCCTATTTTTCCCTATTAATTTGTAGTTCAGTTGATCTAAGTCTGTGGTATATTGATCTGTTTCATATTAAAGGAATAGCAGCAATTTTTCCCGAATAAGCAACACTTGGTGATTGATGTGTCTCATATTTAGGTAAGAAGGAAGAATCCAAGCAGGAACAGTACCTCCCAGGGAGAGGAAGAAGTGTCACCAGTGACACATCATAGCACTGCTGTGAGGATCTCAGCCTAATGGGGCTGGTGGACAGGCAGACTTTGGCCTTTGCTGACACTGTATATCCTCCTGTCTTGAATGGGGTTTTTTGTTGTTTTGTTGGGGTTTCTTTCCTGGAGGGATCTCCCCACTGGGGAGGGCAGCAGCCACAGCCAGGGATCAAGGAAACCACAGGAAAAGGTATTTGTACTCTGCTAACAGCAGAGTGAGATGATTGGGATTAGCTACTGTCCTGGTTTAGGTTTTTTACTGCTCTGGCAGCGAGGGGGTTAACAGCTCAGCTCTTGCCTGGGCCTCAGTTGCTGCCATGGCATTCAAGGTTATAGAGATAGAGACGTCTCTGTGAATAAACATATTTGGGAGAGAAGACAAAAAAAACCTTAGTAGCAAGATGTAGAGTGCCCGTGGAGAGGCTGAAAGCCTGAAGGCCCCCCAAGCCTATTAGAGAAGGGGTAAGAATGTTCTTCCAGGCATCCCGCTGCTGTTCGTGAAATGGACCTNTTCTCCTTCAGGAGAGGTTGTGGTGAATCTCTGGCATCCAGCCAGGGGAAAACCATGACAGCTACCCAACCCAAGGTTAAACACTCTCCAAGAGAACATTAGAGGCATCATCTGTGGGGAGGAATCTGAATCTGTGGATCACAGGATCACAGAATGGGTAAGGTTGGAAGGGACCACAGAGGGTCAGCTTGTCCAGCCTCCCTGCTCGACACCTATTTAAGCAAAGAGCACACACATGCAAAAGGAATAAAGGAATGCTGACAATTAGAAGGCTTCTAATTGTCAAAGCAGTGACAATTTAGAGCCAGTAAGATAAGTGGGATGAAGAAAGCTTACCTGTGGAGTTGAAGCAAGTCTGTTTGGGCACTGTGCCTCTGATACATCCAAGACTGAATAGTTTGTTCACACTGCTACCTAAAGGCTCCTCTGTGGTGTGATGAGGTCCTGACACTTTGTACAGTTTCCCATCATCCTCTTGGTCTTCTAGTGACAATGTCTGGCTGACAGGATTACCCAGATCCTACTTTGGAAGGAGCCTGGGACTTTCCAAAGGGCTATGACATGTTCTGGTCAAGACCAGACTGAATTTATAGCCAGCCCAAGTTGAGGTAGAGAAATCCTGGAGTTCAGATGCCTCCATCAGGTAGAGCATAGACAGAGCCTGCAGTCCCCCATTCTTCAAGAGCTTTGCAAAGGTTGGTTATGGTGAGCAGATGTTTTGGGTCCTATGGGTTTCCATGCACTTTCCAGCCTAAAGATTCTAAACTCAGAGTGTTCAGAAAGAACATAAATGGCCTTAGATTTTGCTGAAGTGTCAAAACCTTCAGACTAGGTTTCTGCAATGCTGTATGAATGTTGCTTTACTCTTGTGCCTCCTTCCAGCCACCAGACAAAAACTCTTTGTGATATGAGGTCTTGACGTCAGTGTAGAGTGTCATGTGATTCCCTTTTAATTTGGGGTAAGCTGATGCTTTAATCATGAAACCTCACAGATCGAGACTGTGAGGATAAAAAAGGAGAACATGCAATGTTCTTTCAAAATGTTGAAGAGTTTCCTTAAATCTACTCACCGAGCCATCTGAAAATCTTACTAAGCCACTCAAATCCTTTCCAGAGCTTTTGCTTCATGGAAGTATCCTCAAGGCTGTAATGCAGGTTTTGTCTTATAGTCAAAATTGGTTTTTTCCAATAATAATGAGCTGATTGATTACTGCCATTAATCCCTGGCTGCTAGAAATGACAAAGAAAAATATTTTTGTATCCTATGACAGGATAGCAAATATATAAGCCCTATCATTCTGGGACCAAAATATAAGTTAGGCTTTTTCTGAAAGCTAGAGAATGGAAAATTCTATTTTCAGATATTGTAAGAATATTTAGAGAATATGAAGTCACTGTGTAAAATGTGATAGAGTAAGTGAAGTGATCCCTCAGTGGAATGGTCTGCCCAGGGAGGTGGTGGAGTCGCCATCCCTGGAGGTGATTAAGAAAAGACTGGATAAGGAGCTCAGTGACATGATCTGGACAATGGGAAGCTCAGATAGACAGAATGTGGTGCCCACAGCTCCAAGGTTGTGGGTTTGATCCCTGTGTGGAAGTCGCATTGGAGTTGGACTAGAAGATCCTTGTGGGTTCCTTCCAACTCAGAATAACCTGTGAACATAACCTTACTGGCTTGGAGATACGAAACAAGCCTGTGATACAATGACTACAGTCGGGCCTCCTATAACGCAGACCCGCAGTCTTAATTGGGATCCACGTAGCTCTACTTCCACGTTGAATGGCGGCTGCGCCACCGCCAACCATGACGTCACCGCTGCTGCCCGCGCCACCAGCTCCGCCTGTGCCGCCACTGCCACAGCACCAGGTCGCGCATGCACAGTTGCGAAACAGGTCTCCTTCATCGCTAAAAAATCATGCCGCTATGATCTGAAGCCGTAGTATGGGGGGCGCGAAGTGAAAGAGGGCCGACTGTAGTGGCAGCCTTTGGGTAAGTAGTGCTTATCTCATAGTATATCGGTGTCTTCAATAGACCTGAACTTGTTAGACATGATACTTCAAACTCAGAGTAGATTATTGCAGTAGTTTTTTACCTTAGGACATACAAATTCCATTCTACTAACTTCACTATACATAAATTTTTACGGTACCTATAAATTCCCAGTTGTGTATATCAAAGCCTGATCATGACCGAACTGTCAATAAGGAGAGTACAAGACTGTTTTGTAATTCTTTCATACTACTGGGCTTGCTTTTCTTTCCCTGCGTTTATACTATGTATATGTTGTTATAGCTGGATGAAATAGAACCTCATATTATGCTGAAAGACAAGAAAATATGAGAGCACTTGTATGTTTTGATCTAATGTGGTGCAGAATAGCCTTTCATACTTGAATAGGGCCGTGCTCTTTTGCCTTGAGCTGAGGCAGTCTTAACAAAGGAATACAGAGACTGCAGAAATTATTTCCACACACATGAGCTGCCTAGGAAATACAGGCTGAGGAAAAGTTTACACAGAGCACAAGAGAGAAAAGAGTGAATTTTAAATATGCCCAGAGGGAAAAATACCAAGAAAACAATATGCCATCTTTTGCTTGAAGGCTTAATCAGCTTTGACCTGGGATTGACAAACTGGCTTGAGAAACTTTGCATCCTTCTACCCAAAGGACTGGGCATGTGCATTTGTTACAGAAAGGCTTGCCTCATTGTAGACCACTGCTGACTGTCTGATTTCTGTAAAAGAGGGCAATGGCTCTGTTTCAGAGTTGAACTCGTTCACTGGTCTAGGTAATGAAGTGACTGTGGCTCCAATGAGGGATGGAGGAAGACTTCAAACCATGAATGAGGATGGTGGCAAGGAGGAAGCTTGTCATTTTCACTGGATGTTTCAGAGAGGGAGTAGTTTGTCTGAGAATGTGAGGAGACTTGGAAGTAGCTAAAGAAAATAGTCCATGTATAAAGTTGAATCCAGATTCTTCTAAGAAGAGCACAGTGACAGGACAAGACAAGAGGCACCAAGCACAATGTGGGAAATTCTCAGTTGTTATTAGGATTTTTTTCTCACTGGGAGAGTGATGTAGCACTGGAATTCGTGACCAGAGAGTCTGTGGGATCTTCAGGCCTGGAGATAACCAGATCTTAACTGGATGAAGCCCCGAACAAACGTGACCTCAGTGGGACCTACTCTGAGCAAGTAGTTGTCCCAGATAACCTATGGAGATCCCTTCCAAACTGAATTATTCTGTGATTTTGAGTTAGATCCTACAGCTGTCATGCTTGAGGATAGGGATAATGTGGCTGTCTGACTCATGCCTAGGCTGGAGTAACCAATGAATTCAGTGTATTCCATGACTATATGTCAGATTTTATGGGGAACCTGACAGCTACAAACTTTCTGACTCCGCAAGGTAAGAAGTTATTTACTGACTCATATCACTAATAAATGCTGGTATTTATCCTATGCAGTACTGGCAGATGATTCCTTTGAACTTTTCATGATGCTTTGGACTAGGGCAGGCAAATAGTTCCTGTGTGCTTTTTTGTGCATGCTCTGACCCAGATTTTGAAAGCCTCTAGTTCCTCAGCTGAAACTGGGTCCGCAGGAAAAAGCTTCAAGCAAATGGCAGGGGAATGGATCAAAGCGAAAGCTCTCGGCTGCACCCTGTTCTTGAGGGGTGCTCTGGGGACAAAGCTGTCTGTTGGTTCTTCATCACAGTGTTAATGCTCTAGGTTGCTGTGGATAAGTTGATAGATTGCTGTTTACATCAATATTCTCTGCTGAAAAGCAAAATTCAAGGAACAGCTTTGGCATTTTATTTGCTTTATGTGGGAACATGGCCAGTGATGCCCATAATTCATACTGTGGCATAACTAGGACTCTGCTATGTCACAGAGCATTTCAAAATTGAGACTGACAACTTCTAGATTAAGCTTAGTTGTGGATGTGTTCTATTAACCATGTTATGTACTTACAGCATCTTTTTATAACTGAAGAACAAGATGACTTCTCATTACCTATCTAGATAAATGCTACTAACAAAGGAGCAGACGTAGTTTAATTTGGACAAAAATCCCTGTTTCAGTTATATTCAAAATGCAGAATTTTATGGAGGTATGTTTTCATTTGCATTTTCATAGCAGCTGCAGCTTGTATGTTCGTACCCCCAAAACATTTTCTTGTCTTGTCATGAATGACATGAATCCCAGACGAGCTTTCGTCCTGGCCTGCATCAAGAATGGAGTGGATAGTAGGTCAAGAGAGGTTGTCCTTCCACTGTACTCGGCACTGGTCAGACCACACCTCGAGTATTGTATGCAGTTCAGGGCCCCTCTNCTTATCTATACTGTGATACTGTGATGAGTGCATGTGTGTGTGCTGCATGCAGACTGTTTGATCACACCCATCATGCACAGCCTGGCACAGACATGGTGTTTCCTACATGAACTGCCTTATCTTCCCAGCTCACGAGTGCAAGGCTAAACATTAAGCAGAGACTAACAAGATTCCAGTTCTGTAGTACATATTCATTTTCAGCAGTTTGTATTCTGCCACATACCCAACACTCTTTCCTAAGGGAAAAAAGCAACATAATAAACATGGGATAGATTCCATTCAGTGTACCCTGTTTCTTTCCATCATTATATTTGCCAGAAGATCTACTTAGAGAGAAGCTTTCTCACGGTATTGTGTACAATCCAAGTGTTTTTAGTTTGTCAGGTTTTTTTTGTTTGGATGCCTATTTTAATTTATTCTTAAGAAAGTGCTATTTTAGAGGTTGCATTTTCAGAAGCCATTGGATTTCAGCCATTTCAGATACATACTGAAAAGGGAGGAGGCAGTAAGAACTAAAAAAGTTTATTATTTTTGTCATTACTGGTAGGAACATCCTCATCTGAGTTCCATTGGAGATGGAACATCTACATGCCTACATTAATAAAATGAACCAATATATAATCACTACCAGTCTTAATGCTGGGGCTGAACGACCTAATTTAGTAACTCATTTATGCTGTGTTTTAGTAGCGTGGCCTCTCTCATGTTATCTGAATAAATAGGACAGATGCAGATGGTTGCCAAAGTTTCAGACTTTCATAAACTTACCTTTATAGGCTAGCTTGAATATGTCTTATAAATTCACTGGTCTTCACTTACTGAACTCAATTTTCAAAGAGGGCATGAAAGCTAGAAATGCAATATTTATACTTACAGATCCAGGCAAACGGCAAGAATAAGCTAAAGAGAGAAACAAAAGTGGCAGATAAATTACCTTTCTTGTTAATAATTTTCCACTGTCTTTACTGAACCTCTCTTCCTCCAATGGGGAAGAGTTACCTCACTGTATTTGTAGAGTTATTTTCAGTCTCTTACTGATCTAATTACCTAATTAAGGGACAACTGGTTTAGAAATGAACAGGACTTTTTCTCTGTGGTTTGTGTTACTTTTTGTGGTTCCCTCTCAGATTTCTGTATTTTCTATTTTCTTCTGTATGAGGGAATCCATCACCAGTGAAAGGCAACTGTGTGTTTTGGAGTGCATTTCCTGAGGATGGTGAGCAATACATGCTACGTGTCAATAGTTCTAACTAAAAGCAAATCCATTAAAAAATCCAGTAACTCAGTAATTCAGTCCTCCAAATAAAACTGATGGAAGTAAATAAGACAAATCATGTCACCCTTCAGCCCCTGCGTCAGGAGGGTTCCTTGGTGAAGCCAGGCAATGACTGTGCCTTGAGCAAATAAATCCCTGACCATGCTGGTGACTGGTCCAATCTCACAACAAATGTTCTGGGCACAGGCCACCAGCAAGTTAGAGGTCATGTGGCATCTGTGTGATAGGTAGCTGGTATGCTGGGATAGGCAGGGACATCACAACAGCCTTCTGTGCTCAACATCAGTCACAAAACTTACCAGAGGAGTGGGACCTGCCAAGCATGGCAGCACTCATCACTTTGCCGTCGGAAGAAATTATGACATCTATCTCCAGACTTGTCTTTTTAACATCAGCAATGTAATTTCTTCCTCTTCCAAAATGGATTAATATGATGCCCTAAGTTTCAGCTGGCTTTCCATGAGCATATTACTTTTTTTGAGAATGAACTCAAGTTTTCCAGTTGCCTTCTTGATTAGTCTAATGAATTTTCCTCCTTTTCTGTCACCAAACACACTTTCCCAGAAGATGGGGAGGTTCAGCTCTAAAGGAAAATTATTCTTCTCTGACACAGAAAAGGTTTTAAATTAAGATTTTAAAAGTGCCTGATGATTATGGGGCTCTCAATATTTCAAGTTCTAAGTTTATAACACTAAAGGGACACCAAATGCCGTACACTTACCCTTGGGCCCTAATAATATTTATTTGAGGTGTCCTAAATTGGCAAGCAAGACCATAATAATTCATTTTCAATCCAAAATATATCTCAGGCATTCAAAAATCTCGTTCCCAAACTTTTAGTTCTGCACCAGTTCAGAAGGCTATCTGAAAGTTGCTAAGTATGAAGTTTAAAACAAATAGCTAAATAAATACTTGGATCTTTTAATTTGCTTCGTATTTTCTGAACTTTCATGGTTCATGTTTTCAATCTAACTATTTTTGGCTTTTGGAAAGAGATTTCCTTCTCTCTTTGCTTTCTAAATAAGAAACTGACTAGGCTAAGGTGCCAAGGAAAAAAAAAATTGCACAACTGGAGGAACTTTCCTAAATGGGATAAACCTTCCTACAGCTCAGACCTGAGCACAGAGACTAGAGCTATCCTCACCTTGACTCTCTACATCCAAGCTAACACCAGCTAGTCATTGTACAGGCACAGTGGCAGATCTGTATTTGCCTAATGCAAACCTCCTCCCTGTCTTTCTGCACAGCATCTCCTGAGACACTGTGATGCCCAGCTGATCATTTTTGTCCGAACATTCTGCAGGACTTCATCATCTGTCTCACATTCTATAGTAAAGGGACTGCAGGAATAAAATTCCATGTTTCACATAGAAGGTATGAATCACATTACTTTTTACCTATCCTGCTTATTACAATTCATGTATTTCTATTTTTTAGATTTATTACTCATTCTTGCTAGAAACTGATGATGTTAATGCTTGCTTCCTCCCTGGACCTGAATACCCAAAGGCACTGTGACTTTGTACCAAAAGTTCCTTAAAGAACAACTCAATATGAGAAATCCTCCTATCAATCTTACATTGATGCATGTAATCAGCCCTGCCAATCCACTGCAAACAGCCACAGACAAGATTCCAAACAGTTAAAGTCAAATACGTAGCTCATTTTCTCTCATCTCCACACAAATTCCTGTCATGTTGCATTACTTGTAAACAACTGAGAAACTTAATGACATGCCTTTCAGTCAAAAACCCATATGGCTTTTCATTCTCAGTAAATCATTGTTTGTAACAATATAAAATGATGTGATCTGATTACAGTTTCTATTGTTCTTCGGGATAAAGTATTTCATGTGAAAATAAAGTCCAGTTTTCCGCTGGCATGACTGTTGAATTCCGTGGAAAAAAAACCCCTCATTTAAAATCCATAGTATATCATTGTTCATGTGCTGTTATAGTAAATAAATTTTATAGGCTTCTGTAAATTAGATGTGCCAGATCAGCTTCCAGAGCCCATGGAAAAGTCACTGTCAATGAAGAGAGGCGATAGGAACATTTTGCTTTGGAGGAGACACTTCTGCATGAATCTGTTAGCACTTCATGGTTTTGAAGAGGTTTCCTACATGCATTTTTTTCACTGTCCCTGTCTTCCTCTTGTAAAATCCTGAAAAAGTGTAAACAAGTGAGAAAAAATAATTACATTATCAAAACAGTGAGTTGATACTTTGATATGCATAGAAATCCTTTCTATAGAAACTGATTCTTTATCTCTTTCCATTTCCTTGAGCTAGCCTCTTTATTTTATATATCCACTCAGAGTGGGTGGGAGCTTTTAGGTTTTGATGTGAGGAATTTTGAAATATGCTATTTTCAGACTGCATGTAATAATAGCATGACTGGAAGGGCAATTGGTGCAAATTCTTTCATTTCTGGGTGTGAAAATCTCCAAAGTCAGCAGGAACCACTATTGCTACCCATGTCACTTGAGGGTTGGGGTTTTTTTGTTTTATTATTTATTGATTGATTTATTATTCATTTATTCATCCTCTCTGGTTGTAAGCCATCACTCCTTAAGAGGTACACAGTTCTAATCTCAAATTGCATGGTTGCATGTAGTTTTTGCTTACTATGAACAACTTCAGATGAAATATTACTTAGAAGTCCAATAATGCCATTTTAAGATCAATTAATTATTCTTTGGGTGACTATTACTTTGGTGATTGCTCAGGCATGGTACAGAATGTTCCTCCCATGGGAATGTTTAACTATGTTTAAGTCAGAGGTTGTTGGGAATAAACAAAAAAACCCCAAACATCTGACAGAATCAGATTTTCATAAAATAAAAAAAAAATCACCTTTCATAAAGATTTTTTTAAAGGGAATCTTCAATGCCGTTTTAATGTAACTGATAATTTGTGCAGCTGTATAAACACCATTCTTTTGTAACTGTGGTAGAGCATGAGGCTACTGGAAAAAATGTGGCTTTATATTGAATTTTCCTTAACTGAGCTTTCCCAAAGCAGTTTGGGTTAACATGTTGTGAGGTGACTGCATGGGCTAAAAAGATACATAGAAGAGAATAACAGATAGCAAAACAAAGAGGAATGAGTTTTTTCAGACCCACTGTGGTCATTTCCAAAGCTTGCCAGTCAAGATCAGTGCTCTGTACTATAAGACTGATTTAACCAGAATGTTTATTTGTAACAATCAGTTAAGTATTAGTAACTCTGAAAACAAGGGGTTATATGTAGGATTATGTATGTGGAGTGGATCTTTAGTGGATCATAAGTACCACCAGTGGTGACCAAAAGCTGTGGTCACCTAACCACCCTCTGAAGTCCCTGATGAGGTACCCGTAAGTGCGCATCTGCTATATGGAAATTCTGATGGTGGGCAGTACTCAGAGCTGTCATCAGCAACTGGTCCTTTGGTGCTTCTTCAGGCAAGTGCTGGAAGCACAATGAGGACAGGCACCCTTTCCCTGCCTCTGCTGGGCCAGTGGCATCCTANAGTCGGACTCGATGATCCTTGTGGGTCCCTTCCTACTCAGAATATTCTGTGATCCTGTGAGCTCAATTGCCCCATATTGAAAGACCAAGACCTTTCACAAACATTTCAGGAACAGCTTCGAAGGCATGCAGCTCAAACTAAGGAGAAGATGTGTCAGACTTACTATCTAGTCTTGGAAAAATCAGATTTTTTTTTCCTTTTCCTGTTTTTACCAGGCATTTTTTCTTTAAAATAGAGGAAAAAACCAGTTTTAATAAGAAACCTGGAAATTATGGCTTAAAAATCACGTGGCTTCAATTCCAGCGAATGGCCTCTCTGGAGCAGTTGGGTTTATACTCTCAAGTGAGAACTTGGAGAAGGGAAAGGTTAAAAAACAGACGTACAAGAAGATTTCTGTACTGATTCACAGATATGTTTGCCATCAAATCTATGTGGTGGTGACATGGACTTGTTACAGCTAAAAGCAAAGATTGCAGAATGTAATGGTCTTTGAACCTAAAGCTTGAAATACTCAAAGGTTTAGTCTTTTGAGTAAAGCAATGATCCAGAGCCTATAAAGGCAGAAGAAAACCAGCCTTTTGTTCAGTGGGCCTTCCATCAGGCCTTCAGAAGACTAGCAATCAGAGACTTTATTCTGTGTAATTCTTTATGAAAGGACCATTAGTTCTCCAACATATAGTCAGCTGAGGAGAAATAAGNGGAGTGGCCTGCTACACTGTGAGGGGACTAGGTTTGTGTTTACCGTTCTGGGATGTGCGTTCGGTCTCTGTATGGGTGTTAGATGG
Organism: Pitta sordida; assembly: GCA_013390025.1. Taxonomy (NCBI): domain Eukaryota; kingdom Metazoa; phylum Chordata; class Aves; order Passeriformes; family Pittidae; genus Pitta; species Pitta sordida. Next base: position 344,369 of record WEKX01002687.1, on the reverse strand, counting down.
TGAGTTGGACTAGATGATCCTTGTGGGTCCCTTCCAACTCATAATAATGTTCTGTGAATCTGTGAACTTACCCTCCTGGTCCGCAGACATCCCTGTCGCTGAAGGTGATGTAGATGTTCTTGCACAACGGATGGAAAGGCATCTAGCTGTGCTCTGCAACTGTTGCTTCCCACTAAGCCATCACTAGAGAGAGAATTAGCAGAGACTCCATTGTCACACACTCCACATCTGAACCCTGGGTTATATTTAGATGAGCACACGAAAGAGTCTGAAGACTCTATGACCCTGGTGAATTGGACGATTGCTTTTCAAAACTGGAAGTAAAATGTTGGAAGATCAAATTAGAAGTGTTTACCCACGTATTTGCACTTTGTGCTGGCTGGGTCATCTGGAGTTCAGGCTCTGTAAATTCCAAGGAGATGGCTCCAGAGCAGTTTAAGCACTTCAGCAATTCCTAGGACCAGTGGTCTCGTGAAGGATTCCATAACATGTCTGAAAGCCAAAGGCTTCTTTTCTAATTTAATAAAGATGAGTGAACCCGTGGGGAAGTCCCTAGAAGATAGACTAAATCAGCCTAATTTGTTATATGTAATCCCTTATTAATGCGGAGAATTAAGATGATGGCAAGGTGACTACATGTATAATTCTACAAATAATTACTGGAGAGTATGGACATTAAAGGTGAGAGAGACCAAGTAAATTTCTGCTTGTTGTTTTCAGCACATGTACTTCATACCAGTGAGAAAAGGCTGGAAGTTGTATGTTCCATATGCGTGAAGTAACAGTTGGCACAAATCACCAAGATGAGAAAATTAAAAGCCACTAAAGCCCAGCAACCTAAACTGTCACTTGCTGACAATTTTTTGTCCCTCTCTGCTAAAAGAAGAATACTATATCTATCTATATATGTATATATAAAAATTAAGTTCTCATTAAGGGTATTCTACCTAAGGAAACCTGAGTGTCTGGCCCTCCTCAAGGCAAATAATATACTAAGAAGGTAGCAACAGCCTCAATTTTCCAACCCTCTCCTCTATTCCCTAATGGGAAGCACTGTCATGGACAGCCCCAGAGTGGGGTGAGAGTGGAGCAGGAGAGAATGGCATTGCTTTATTCAAGTTGGTGCTTTCTTCTGTTAGTGTTCTTGGTCATGAAAAACCTGTTCTTCCCCATTGCTAGGAATGGAGGTGCCTCATGGCTAACAGTGTCTGTGTTGTTTGGGGCAATGCCACCATATGGAACAGGGTAATGGAGTTTACACCCTGCCCTTGCCAGCACTGCGGTATTTGGCCCAAACAGCTGGAGGTAGCTGTACCTGCACAACCTGCCTCTCACTCGTATGACCTTACACAGGCCTGGGATGTCTTTGGCATTTGTGCCATTACTGTCAGGGCCCTGGGTGTTCAAACTTCCCAAGGACCAGTACACTCATGCCAACCACCTGAGCCCACCAGCCTGTGATGCCACAGCAGGGCCATCCTGTCAGCATGGCCCACGTGGTGCCCTGGCAATGGCCATGGACCACACGAGTTATCTCACATGCTTTCTATTCAAGATGACATGGATTCAGTAGCCATCTAAGTCTTGCCTGTCACTTGTGTTAGTAAATAAGTGACTGTATTTATTTAGAGTCAAAACATGTATATGATACATGGGATAAAACACACGGATGTACTATGTATTGTTCACTCCGGAATCACACAAATAGATACTTTCCTCCTATTGTGTTGATGGCTAGAATATTACTTGTAAGCCAAAGCTAGCTTATTTAAAGCACTCCCTTATCTTAAAGCAAGAAATTGTTTTGCTGTTCAACATGTTTCTTGTTTTCAGACCATGATGTGGTTGACTCTAGGCTTCCTACAGCTGATAGCTTATTAACTTCCCTTATTAAAATCATGCATGACTTCTGGGAGTCATCTGGGAGAACACACAACATACTGAGAAGCTGGTACCTTCTCTCTAATTTTCCGTGTTGATGGTTGTTCAATGAACCTGCCTGAAGTGACTTGAATCTTTACAGGTATGGGACTGTGTTGTCTTTTTCTGCTTTGTTTAAATGTCAAATACTATCTTGTGTAGTGTCCTCACCCAACTTTATCTCTGGTCTAGTGGTTCCCAGATGCAGCTGGCATCACTCTCATTGAACCCATTCCTGTGCCTTCAGAAGTAATGAATGTAGGTAAATGTTCCCTCTTCCCCTTATCTCCAGTTCTCTGAAAAGTGCCTCAGTTAAAGGTTTATGCCTTTCAGTGGAGCACTTACACACACACTAAATTCTAATCACTTCATTCCTATCATTTCATTAAACAGGGATGGATTTAAATGCCTATGGCTTGTCCGAACTTCAACAGATTCTTCTGCAGTGGCCAGGTAAGACAAAACTTAGACGCCAGCCCTGACAGTCCTGTGCCTGGGGCTTTAGTTTGTTTTCTGGTAATGATGCACAACACCATTCAAATCTTTCATGATACTCCCAAATAGATATTGATGGGGCCCTAGGTTCACCTGCTCACTGTAAGGAAAAGTGCTCTCCAAAAACCTCAGTCTGACCTTCATGGAAATAGGAGAGGGAAGCATTGCCCTGCTTTGCCTGATTTTGGCCACTGGTAGCACTGTGCTCTGCTGGGACAGGTCACCCCAGTAGCACAGGAGGGAGCCAAGCCTTGATGCTGTGGTCATAATATTATATTAATTCCCCAGCACATCATTCCAAATCCTATACTACCATCCCTAGTCACCCACACAGAACTCTTCTCTGATGTGTGTTCTCCCAGGATTACCTCACCCTTAAGAGTATCTATGTTTAAGGGCAGCCCAGGAATTGAAAAGAGAGGAAAGATATCATTCATCTGGTTTATGGTCTGACTGGGCTAACAAAGTCTTAGCAACTTGTCCACACTGGGATTAAGTGCTAAGAAATAACTGATTCCCAAGAATAAGAGAAAAATAAACAGGCCATATTCATCTGACCGGTAGAAATAATCTTTGTGCATGATGGCAAAATGCAATGGGATGTGTTGAAGGGTGGCCAGTGACGGACTTCATTTTTTCACTCTAGTTACAACAGAGACAAGTTCAGAAGCTGTACCTGTCTGAGACGAGGGGTTGAAGGGTAGTACATAGTAATTTGTTTCAAACTGAGATTTTTCAAAGAGTTTTTATCTGGAACTCGAAAATATCCATGGAAGCTTTATAATCATCTCATTTTGCTGGAAATAGCATGCCTTGACATTTTTACCCATGGCAAAGAAGAAAGAGTTTGGCTTAGGACTAGTTGCCACTGGCTTCCCAAGGATTAGAAAAGCCGAGTTAATACATAACTTTGATCAGATAGCACACCTTACTCTTGCCCCTCTGTGGCTCTGTTCCAGCCAGTTTCCAGTCCAGGCAGTTGCTGGGAAGGCATGGACCATTATGTCTGCATGGCAAAGCTTGGCAGAGCTGTGACCAGCTTTATTTAAAGGCTTATAAAAACCTTTAAAAAAAAAGGGCTAAGTGGCATGGCTCTGCAGAGAGGAGCCTTGTGGCTGCTGTGATTCCAGGTGCTGGCAGTCATGGACAAGCTGTGCTTGTGCCCCTGTGCCACCCTGATTATAAGTGTGGCCATCTGGGATGCCTAAAACTGAGGCAAAAAGTGGGCAGCTTTGCTGACATGGGACTTTAACGTTGCATAAGTAATGATGGACAAGTTAAGTTGGGGAGAAAGAGCACTTGGGAATCCAAGTCAGCCACCTTGGGAATCCCTCTTTTTGAACATGAGTGGTAACTTTTGTGCCACTGCTCTGGATAGATGTGTTGTGCAAATTCCCAGCTACTTAGAGATCCAGTCGACTACCAGACAAGGAACAAAACAAAACCGCACACTGTATACCATTCTGGGTAAGTACTCGCTGTGAATGAATACAAAGACCCATTCATCACTCCTAGTGCTCACATAACTGACACATTAAATCACTCTCTAGCTGTGAAGATGACAGTGACCCAATAGCTAATGTTGTCTAACAGTCTCCATTAGAAGGCCGTGTTTCTGATTGTTTATAATTTTGCCAGACTTCAGCTGCTTGAGCTGGATTTTCCCATGCCATATGTCACCAGAAACTGAAGTTTTGTGTATGGGGGCCTAAATGAATAGTCATGGCATTGCCAAGCTCATGTGTCACTGAAAAGTCACTTGAACACAAATTTTCAGGGAATAACTGTACATTTCTCATTTCTTGAGGGAGTAGGAAAAACATCTGTAGTTATATGCTCCCCAGAGGTCTGTGCTCAGGCTGAAGTTGGAGTTGCTGCTAAACAACCTGAATGCAAGAGGTTCCATGTTCTAGGCTGTCAACTTGCTAGATATTCTTGACACTTAACCTTTTGCAAACTGACCAGTATCTTTTGAGGCTGTACTTCATCTGCTGTCATACTTAGTTCCATAGTGTAGCCCATGTTGTCTACAGAAATTGTTTTAATCAGGTTGAGATTATGCTACCTGGGAGCACAGTTCAGGAAGATGGCATCTAATGGCTTTAGTCTGAGCACATCTTGGGGTCGGGTCTGTACTGCGCCTTCATAGCTCTTCTCTGCTCACTCTTTTCTTTCTTCACTGCTGTCTGGTTGTTGTATTTCTGCCATATAGGATCAGGACCAGATTTTCAGATCTCCATGCTGATCTGAAACTAACTCGGTTCCTGGAAATGAGTTAGCTTGGCAGCTTTTAGAATGGCTTTTATTTGGTCTGCTGAATCAGTGTTGGTATTTTTATCTCGGCATTTCCAAACAGTACTGCAGAGGTCAACAGGAAGAGCGTTCAGGCTGAAAAGCACAACGGCGTTGTCCCCAGGTGAGGCGGCTGTGCTGGGAGGACATTTGGTGATCAGAAATAACCATGGGTGTGAGTCATGACTGGGATGGGGTTTAGCAGACCTAAAGTAACTCTGAGGATGATATGTATTTCTGTGAGTAGCATCCGCAGATGACAGCTCAACTCCACATCGAGTGGAAATGTGCTCTCTCATCTGCAGCCTATATAACCTTTTCCCATTCCCTATGCATATTTTTATTAAGTGAGCTTTACAAGGACCTAGAAAAAAACTCTACCTGTCACAGGATTTTCAGAAGGCTTATGCAAGGTCCCTAGAGTAGTTTTTCCTTAACATTATGCAACCCAGAAAATTTCCAGTAAAAACCGTGTGTGCTATGTTTTCCCAAACTGAGCATCAATATGAATTGTAGGAGCTATTTGCTAGGAAATATCTAGAGGCAGACTTTATAAGCACACAGAATATTTTCATTTAGCTACCCACACTACTGGACCTTCACGTGATTTAAAGCTCTGACAAACCTGAATCCCCATTAAACTAGATAGCTTGGATCCAATTAGTAGCATTATCCCAGGAAGACTGTGTTCAGAACATTCAGCCAGCCATAGCTGGCCATTGACTGTGCTCTGCTTTACAGTGGGCTTTGCAGGTGTGCTGTGCTGTGTAACAGCAGTGCCAAGGTGTTAGCAGTACCATGGATGGCTAATCTAGTGCTAGTTTGGTATGTTTGTGCCAGGCTGCAGTTTTAATAAGGTAGAAGCACATCTGCAGTCAGAAATAGTCATCATCCTGCACTGCCAGCATGGTGTAATACATTGCACAGATCTTCACGCCAACATTTTAGGAAATGAATCTGGATCCTATAAACACTTTAATGGGAGGAAGCAAAAATACTTGCATGACTTGACAGGTCTCTTTGTCTCATAGTTAGGACTTTGTATGGAGGAAGTGGTCTTTTCCCTTGATGGAAACAAAAGCACTTTATATTTTGCTACAGTGGAAAGATCATGTATTATATAGATCCCACTTAACAGTGTTCAGTAAACTGCAGATGTTTTTAAGTTTCCATTTTAAACTTAATTTTATTCCATACCTCACTTTGCCAAAATTAGCCCTATCCACCTACAACTTCACAGGCATAATCTTATTCTGGGACTGATTTTTTGGAAGAGTTGAAGGAAACTGGTCAAAGTGTTTAAGAGAGATGATGGCTAAAAAGAATGAGATCATCTGCTTGGACAGTTTCCTAAAGACTTTTTGGCTTGTCATATCCTGAAAATTCATTTGCCTAGAGATTCAGAAAATATTTCAGATCTGTTGGTCTTGGGTAGAAATGGTGCCTTTGAATAGTTTCAGACTGTCTGGTGACAGAATTATTTGATTACTGAAAGTGGTTCCTGCCTCAGTGGGTGTACATGTATGTGTTATGTGCTCTTTGGAGATCTTAACTAGTCAGGGCCAATGTGCTCATAAATTTATGATGGAATATGCAAGGTTTCTGAACAGACATGTCTCTTCTCCGAAACTCATCCTATCTGCAGGTACTGCTGTCTAAAATCCTCACCTGTGTATTTCCTGACTCCCACTGCAATCCATGCTGAAGCTGACAGCATGGCTTTACAATCCCTTCTGCAGAGTCACTGGAAGCCTCTCCCAAAGGTTACAGCATTCAAAGCTGATTCTGCTCATCTCAGTGTCTTTTCCTGGGTCAAAAAATTCACACCTGCCATGATTTGTGGCAATATGTCAGTGTATGATGGCTGCAAGCCACCCATTATGAGACTTAAGTCAATATTGTTTTTCAGCATGTGTGTTTCGTGCCTTATTTCTGGTTTCATGACAAAATATGTTCCGAGGCATAATGTTCTATTTTTAAAGAGGTTTTATTTCAAAGCATGTGCTTAGAACTTTCTCATAACCGTGTCCTTTTTAAGATGGTTCTTGAAATGTGACCAAAAGCAGAAGCAAACATTCATTAGACAATTTGCAGCATCTCTCACTTGAAGAAGGTGACATCTGGAAGCAGTACAGTTGTGCTATGGCACTGCACTAATGTGGTCTCCTTGGATCACCTACCCACTGCATCATCTCCTTCACTTGTAGTGCAAGGTGTAGTGGAGAATGTGAACAGTCAAGTCTGCCCAGCATGTACCATTGACAACAGTTAATAATGTTCCCAAACTGTAACATTTTAGCTTGGATCTTTCTGAACTCCTGACTTTAGCTGGTTTTGTTGTTGCTGAACTCAAGTCCCTGACCTACAAATTGCTGGAACCTTGTGTGCACTTGGGAGAAGTATGACACCATTCTTTCTATTATTCCATCAGTATCTGTTATTGACCACTGCTTGAATCAAGCTCTTGGACTAGATAGACCTTGGTTTTGATTCAATATGGATGTTCTTACAGTATATTCTCAGTGTCAACAAAAATAGCTGACTATTTGCTGACAACAGGGCTAGGAATTACTTTGTCATTGTAAAGACTTAACAGTCTTTTGACTGGTTTTGGGTTTTTTTAGTTGGGTTTTTTTTATGTTTTTGTGTTTTGTTTGTTGGTTTGGTTTTTAAAGAGGCTTTAGTATTTCTGCGCTGTGGACCTAGGACTTGAATCCCAAGTGAAGCATTATCTTGCAGTCAGGGGTGTGCTTTTTTCTGCTGTTTTGGTTCCAGGTGTTCCCTTCTGGCTCTTGGCACTCCCTTTTGACTGTACTCAGTAGAAACTAGGAAGGGCTTTGCACTTAGGGGCTGTTGACAGTGATCATACCCTGACAGGACTGAGCAAAACACTGCTAGTTGTTGCAGACTGCTCTGCCATGAAGCTTGGGAACTGAGTGCAGCAGGATGCCTCCAGTGCCCATTGTCTTCTGGAACTGAAGAACTGGAAGGCAGAAGTGACAAGTTTCCAGGGCCTTTCAAGGGGAAAATGGGCTATGACAACAAGAAGATGAGATGTAAAACTGGCATCTAGGTGGGTTAGGGGCAAGCTGGACTATGGCTAGCTCCATTATGATCTACAGAGATGCTAAAAAAAAAAAAAAAAAGGCTTAACAAGAGGGAATGCTGGGGACGGTCTGTGTGAATTTGTGTGATCTTGGAGACTTCTCTGAGACACAGAGCTGAGCACAGGCTTCCTGTGTTCAGTTCCCATGTTTGGCTTTCAGCTGTGTAACCCACCACAAGAGACTTCTCCCAGAACAAGTCCACACAGATAGTGACTTGATGAGAGAAAGGCGTTAACTGGGGGGAATCTGAAGAAGTCATTAACTCCACCTTTCTATCCCAAGACCAACTTGCAATTATATCATTCCAAGCTACAGTATCTTATCATTGATATGGAGGTTTTGTCCAATATCTAATCTAAAGCTCCCAAGCTGTTTGGTTTATGCTTCATCATGTGTCATTCTTCCTGATCTTTCCACCAAGAACGTATTAGTCCTTTATTCTCACATTTCTCACAGTCTTCCCTCATGTTTTCTCAGTCTCAGTCAATTTTTGCCCATATTCTCTACCAATTCTTTCATCTCTTCTTGAAGTACAGTGAATTAAGCAAGGTCTTCCTTGGTGAATCTTTAACTGCAGAGATCAGCTCACATACACTTTTCCAGTAGTCTTCGAGATCCTTTAGACATCCCAATGGCTTTCCCATTCACACTCAGCTTGTTCCACCACAGTCCCTGGTCTTTTCTCTTGTGAAATGGTTCCTAGACAGTTTTGCAAGTACAGATGAGTGTGTCTGTGTAAGCATTTTGTTCTATTGTATTTCATCCATTTTAGATGACATCTCTAAATATACAATTTTAAATTCTGTTTTTTTTAGCATCTGTAACATCTGCAGTCTTTTTTTCTCCATCTGAAATATTCATGCTCAACCTCCATATTCCGTCTTCTACGTTTTCATTGAAAACAGAAAATAAAACTTGATAGATAGCAAGGCCCATAGAATTCCTTGCAAACCACACATATTTTGATATGTTATGATGGAATTACCCTGTGGATACGACTATACAACCAGACTTGACCTCCTGCCTTTTCCCACAGCAGTTTCATTTAGATCACAGTTCATTAGCCTGTTCATGAGGATATTATAGGAAGTACTGCTAAAAGCCTTGCAAAAACTTGAATGAAATAAATAAATTCTACCTATGTGACATCTGCAGCTAGTACTTCAACCTCCCTTTAAGACTTTTAGAGTGAAGTTTCTAAGGTGACTGGAAGATATCTAATGTAACTGGTTACTCTCTAAGCAAGTTTTGCATATTTTAGGCTGAAATAATTGCACTGCCTGCTTGCCGTTGATATTTTTGGTAAAAATTGATGAAAAAGAAGAAATTAAACTCTTCCACTTCCTTAACATTCTCTGCTAATAGCACATCCCTATTGTTGAGTACTGGCCCAAACTTCCCTTTCTTTTCCCCTTAATACCTTACCTGCAAAATTTCTTTTATTTTTGTTAAGTTTTTCTAGTGGCATCTAGTGCATTTTGTCTTTATGAACTGTATACAGCCCCTACCCCCCCCCCCCCTTCC
>WEKX01002687.1:324191-335013 GCA_013390025.1 Pitta sordida | reverse complement strand
TGAATGGAGTATTGTGCTGGGTTCTCAACCAGCTGTCCTAGCTTCTGCTTTACAGATACATGTATCTCTCTCTTGTGCTTGAGGTCAATTAAAAGGCTGTGAATTACCTGATTTATGGTGAATTTCCTTACTTTTCTCTAAAATCACAGAATATTCTGAGTTGGAAGAGACCCATAAGGATCATTGACTCCAACTCCTAAGTGAATGCCCATACAGGCATTGAACCCATAACCTCAGCGTTATTAGCACCATGCATTATCCATCTGAGTTAATCCCAGGGTCATTTCTTATTACAATTTCTTGAATGAACTCACAGCTCCCCATAATCTGTTTTCCCCTTTGACTTGCCTCTTATGAGATCTTCCCTACCCATTCTCTGAGTTTATTGACATCTGCCTTCTTGAAATCTAGTGCTGTCAGTCACTTGGATCAAGTGGCAGGAGATGATGCTGTTTGCTGCAGTGCTCATTTCTTGTAAAATGTCATATCTGGCAGCAGACTTTGAGTCATATGTTACACTGCCCTCTAACTATATACAAAACTGCCATTCAGCAGAGGGAGGTTGTGATAATTACTGTATGTATTAGCTCTTAAGATCTAGGCTGATGTTCAGAATTTATTGTAGAGTATGGGAAGAATGTAACTTGACAGAAACTTTCTGTAAGGCACTAATAACTGCCCTTATAATGGATCTCTATCAATGTGGACAGAGGATCTGTGCTAATGAAGTATTTAGAACACAAATTCCTTGTGATAATAAATAATCCAGAATATGGTATGCAATGATCCTTGCCCAACTTTGTTTACTAAAAATTTACCATATTATGGTGCTATTTCATGGTGCAATGGTGCAGTGAGATCATAATGGGAGAGAGGAAGAAAAAGCAATAAACTTCACCTTAGTAAAAATGGCTGATCAAACCAAACTAGACCTATCTCTTGTAAGAACAATGACAGAAGCTTTCACTGACACCTAATACAAAAGTTGTAAAAGATTTCAGGTCCTACTGAAACCCTCCAATATTCTTTAATGTTGACTGAGACCACTTTAGATACCTCATGGCCCCTCTCATAGGTCAACTAGAAATGATCATGAAGTCAGGCCAAGCCTGGTGCATGTATTAGAAAGCCTCCTGTCACACAACTATTTTTACTGACAATATTACAACAGGGGTTGCTTTATTATCATTTCAAGTCGATTTGAATGCCCTCAACAATGAAAATTAACTACCAGTAATCAGTCCCAGCTGTAGTCAATTTTTATGGCAGGTGTGAACTGATAAAAATGTGGGCATCATAATGCTGCCAATACAATGTTGGAAGGCAGAGGAGCAAGTCTTTTCTATAATTAGCATCCTGGTGATGGTTTAAGAGAAATCCAGGTTGTTGAATCACTCTGTAACATGCCACAGGGAACTGATGTGTGGTGTCCATACGCTATCTAGTGGCTCTGTCGATTATGACATTGTCCCTGAATTACTCTTCTGTCTGTGAATTGTGGTACGTATTACAAAATACATTAGAAGAAATCAAGATCCGTAAGTCTGTAACCATTCCCTAATGAAACTAAGACAGTTAGAGGTCATAAGTGATTAATGAAAAAAAGAACCTCAAAGGTAGTAAGGCCTGTGTGAATATGCAGAAAAAACACTTGGCGAGTTCCAGGCAGTCACTCCTATAATTAACAGCATTCCGATGGGCATTGGTCAAGCAGTTATGATCTATTTACCTGGTATACAGCCTATTTTCTAGATCAACTACCAAAATACCTACTTGGTTTAGGAGTGCTTCAAAACCAAATTTAAGTATTTTCTTTAGTTGCTAGATTATACAGGATTTTTTAAGGTAAAAGCAGGTAACTTAAATATGTACTTTAAACTGGGCGCATAGTAAACAGTAACGCAAGGCTAGATGTGTTTTCCTCCAATGGGGAAAGCTCACCTCCATCCCCTGAGATCACAGGCTAGGAAGATGCGAAGATCATGCACAACAGCATTCTCCCAGTCTTGTTTCTGGTAGGGATGTGACTGACCCTCAGTAGAACTATACACCCTTTCTGCTCTGCAATTTTTCTCTGAAATGGAAGTAGTACTGCTCTCTGGAAGCTGGAACAACTTTATAGTTGATGAGTACTTCTGCTGTAAAGGCTGTATTTTCTGTACCTCATATACATGAATGAAACAGGACATACTGTATTTATGTATGACCTGTACCAGCACATTTAGGGGTACCACATCAGTTACAACTAGCACACAAATCAGTTATATTTAAAAAAAAAAAAAAAAGTCTGATTCATCATTGGCCTCAGCAATTTTGTGCTTTTCTGCTTCGTAACTGAGAAAGCTCCCTAGAGAGCTGTTAAACCACTTATCTTTCAGTGCACTTAATTACATATGTGTATTTGTTATAGGGGGCTGAGTAAAGACATGATGCTATAGGTTTCATCTTGGGTAACATTTTTTTAACTGTTCTTTCTAGGAAGGAAGAAATTTTATTTTGATCTTTCTTCATGCATCAAGAAATCAAAGGTACCTATTTTGTTCCCCATTTTCAGTAAATAATTTTTCTATTTATACATCATTCCAAACCCTTAAAAATAAATTACAAATTGTTGGCAAACAAGGTTCACATGACCTGCATTTATCATTATTTCAAACATAAAGGTTCTATGATGCATGTCTTTTGCCACATAAACCAGTGGTTAATAAATATGCATATAAATACAACATATGTATATAAATGGTGGTGGTAGCACTTGATAAAAAAAATCATGATTTTTAAGAGCAGTGCATAAAAGTCAGTTCCTTGATCATGCCCTTTCATCCCAAAGAAACCCAGAATCCAAAGCCAAAGTGCTAATTTTGACTGGGATAGAGTTCATTTTCTTCACAGTGGCTAATACAGGTCTGTTTTGGGTTTGTGCTAAAGCCAGTGTTGATAACACAGGGATTTTTCATTACTGCTGAGCAGAGTTTATGCAGAGTCAAGGCCTTTTCTGCCTCTCACCTCACCCCACCAGGGAGAAGGCTGGGTGTTCACGGGAATAGGTGTGGGGACACAGCCAGGACACCTGACCCCAACGGACCAAAGGGATGTTCCATACCATATGGTATCACACCTAGCATATAAAGCTGAGGGGGATAAAGAAAGAGGATGTTCAAAAGTGATGGCATTTGTCTTCCCAAGTAACCACTATGCATGATGAAGCACTGCTTTCCTGCCACACACTAGCCCATGACAAGTGGTGAAGGAATTCCTTATTCTGATTTGCTTGCATGCATGGCTTTTGCTTTACTTATTACTGTCTTTATCTCAACCCACGACTTTTCTTATTTTTACCCTTCTTATTCTCTCCTCACTCTGACCAGGGAGGGGTGAACAAGGGGCTGTGTGGTCTCTAGGTGCCAGCTGGGGTAAAACTGCAGTAGTAGTAACCAAACAAGAGTTGGCAGGTCTACAGGCAACCTGCTTTAAGTGATAAAGCTGAGGAGCTTAACCTCTGCTGCCCTCCTACCCACCAGCATTTTTCTACACTTTTTTCTGATTCAACACTCATTACAGATTAATCACTCTCAGAAGAGATATTAAAAAAACCCAAACAACTGTAATGGAAAGAATTTCCTGTTAAGGTGACTGTTAGTAACAGAGACCGGGTTAAAAACACATCAGCACATTTCTTGTTAGGACGTCCAGCCTGGTGTATCCTATCTCCAGCATGCACAACACCAATTTAATTTTACTGCTTGTACAACCAGCACAACCCTGGCCATAAAGGTTTCTAAAGAAATAATTACTACAAGAAAGAAAGCCCAACACTCAGGATTCATTGCACAAACATTTAAACAGAGAAAATAATTTTTACAAACATGTTTTTCTTGTATAAGAATAATTTTGTAGAGAAAATAGCTCTTTATACATTTTACAGAAATAGGCTAACATTTAGATTCTTTGTTAATGAATAATGATTGAATGCAACTTAAGATTTCAGCTATATTTCAGTCACCAAACATCAATAACACAGCAACACATCACTGCTCTAGTACCCCTAAGCTGCTTGACTTGCCAAGTACTGAGTCAAGATAGTAAAAATGTTCCTAGAGCCATAATAATTCACTCAAGCATCTTGAAACTGTTAAATTATGAAATACCTCCTGAAAGTAATACCATAATTTAAGTGTCAAGGAATATGAACTTAAACCTTAACAAGGCAGCATTACTTGCTTACTTAGATTATCCTACTGGCTAATACTGTAAAACCCAAACTGAACAAAAGATTTAACATTAAATTGGTTTACTGTTAACATGACCTTCAAACCACCCCTGAAGGATGGGATGCCATCCACAGGGATCTGGACAAACTTGAGAAGTGGCCTCATGGGGTTTAACAAGACCAAGTGCAAAGTGCTGCACCCGGGTCAGGGCAACCTCAGTGACAGCACAGGCTGGGGGATGAACAGATCAAGAGCAGCCCTGCCGAGAGGGACTTGGGGGTGCTGGTGCATGGGGGGCTGGACGTGACCCAGCAACGTGTGCTCACAGCCCAGAAAGCCAAAAGTGTCCTGGGCTGCATTAAAAGCTGCATGGCCAGCAGGTCAAGGGAGGGGATTCTGCTGCTCTGCTCCGCTCTGGTGAGACCCCACCTGGAGCACTGCATCCAAACAGGAAGGACATCAACCTCTTGGAGTGAGTCCAGAGAAGGGCCACCAAGATGATCAGAAGGATGGAGCACCTCTTCTAGAGAGATGATTAAAGGGATGGAGAACAGGTTGAGGGAAATAGGATTGTTCAGCTTGGAAAAGGCTTTGGACTGATCTCATTGCAGCCTTCCAGTACCTGAAGAGAGCCTACAAGAGGGATGGAGAGACTCTTTGCAAGAGCATGTAGTGACAGGACGACAGAGAATGGCTTCAAATGACAGAAGGTAGGTTTGGATTAGATATTAGAAAAATTTTTTACTGTGTGGGCAGAGAGGCACTGGAACTGGTTACCCAGAGAAGTTGTGGATGCCCTACCTCCGACAAGGGAGAACCTGTGCAACCTGGTCTAGTGAGAGGTGTCCCTGCCCATGGCACAGGTGTTGGAACTAGACGATCTTGAAGGGCCTTTCCAGCCCAGGCCATTCTATGATTCAAAATGAAATAGCTATACAGCATTAATACAACGTGTAATAANAGACTCTTTGCAAGAGCATGTAGTGACAGGACGACAGAGAATGGCTTCAAATGACAGAAGGTAGGTTTGGATTAGATATTAGAAAAATTTTTTACTGTGTGGGCAGAGAGGCACTGGAACTGGTTACCCAGAGAAGTTGTGGATGCCCTACCTCCGACAAGGGAGCACCTGGGCAACCTGGTCTAGTGAGACGTATCCCTGCCCATAGCACAGGTGTTGGAACTAGATGATCTTGAAGGGCCTTTCCAGTCCAGGCCATTCTATGATTCAAAATGAAATAGCAGAAGCTACTCTAGTAAATGCTNGGCACAGGTGTTGGAACTAGACGATCTTGAAGGGCCTTTCCAGCCCAGGCCATTCTATGATTCAAAATGAAATAGCTATACAGCATTAATACAACGTGTAATAAAAATACTTTGATATTCTTAAGAAAACATAGAAGGTAGATAAAAAAAATCAGTAAATCAAGATACAAAAGGTAAAGTTGTGGAGGATGAGACACTGAAAAACACATTATATATATTTATATGTAAGGGTATGCTAGGAAGTACATAGTATATTTAAAAATGCTCAGTTTCTTCAAATGCTGTGTTTGAGTGCATGTGGTATCATGTGGAATTCAAACATAAATCCACATTCAAATGCTTTTCCCTACAATTGCTGTTTCAAGCACCTGTACTCATCTGCNACACTCAAGCATCTTGAAACTGTTAAATTATGAAATACCTCCTGAAAGTAATACCATAATTTAAGTGTCAAGGAATATGAACTTAAACCTTAACAAGGCAGCATTACTTGCTTACTTAGATTATCCTACTGGCTAATACTGTAAAACCCAAACTGAACAAAAGATTTAACATTAAATTGGTTTACTGTTAACATGACCTTCAAACCACCCCTGAAGGATGGGATGCCATCCACAGGGATCTGGACAAACTTGAGAAGTGGCCTCATGGGGTTTAACAAGACCAAGTGCAAAGTGCTGCACCCGGGTCAGGGCAACCTCAGTGACAGCACAGGCTGGGGGATGAACAGATCAAGAGCAGCCCTGCCGAGAGGGACTTGGGGGTGCTGGTGCATGGGGGGCTGGACGTGACCCAGCAACGTGTGCTCACAGCCCAGAAAGCCAAAAGTGTCCTGGGCTGCATTAAAAGCTGCATGGCCAGCAGGTCAAGGGAGGGGATTCTGCTGCTCTGCTCCGCTCTGGTGAGACCCCACCTGGAGCACTGCATCCAAACAGGAAGGACATCAACCTCTTGGAGTGAGTCCAGAGAAGGGCCACCAAGATGATCAGAAGGATGGAGCACCTCTTCTAGAGAGATGATTAAAGGGATGGAGAACAGGTTGAGGGAAATAGGATTGTTCAGCTTGGAAAAGGCTTTGGACTGATCTCATTGCAGCCTTCCAGTACCTGAAGAGAGCCTACAAGAGGGATGGAGAGACTCTTTGCAAGAGCATGTAGTGACAGGACGACAGAGAATGGCTTCAAATGACAGAAGGTAGGTTTGGATTAGATATTAGAAAAATTTTTTACTGTGTGGGCAGAGAGGCACTGGAACTGGTTACCCAGAGAAGTTGTGGATGCCCTACCTCCGACAAGGGAGAACCTGTGCAACCTGGTCTAGTGAGAGGTGTCCCTGCCCATGGCACAGGTGTTGGAACTAGACGATCTTGAAGGGCCTTTCCAGCCCAGGCCATTCTATGATTCAAAATGAAATAGCTATACAGCATTAATACAACGTGTAATAAAAATACTTTGATATTCTTAAGAAAACATAGAAGGTAGATAAAAAAAATCAGTAAATCAAGATACAAAAGGTAAAGTTGTGGAGGATGAGACACTGAAAAACACATTATATATATTTATATGTAAGGGTATGCTAGGAAGTACATAGTATATTTAAAAATGCTCAGTTTCTTCAAATGCTGTGTTTGAGTGCATGTGGTATCATGTGGAATTCAAACATAAATCCACATTCAAATGCTTTTCCTTACAATTGCTGTTTCAAGCACCTGTACTCATCTGCAAATTTCCTTGTAAATTAGAGGGAAGGTAGGGACATTTATCCTTGGAATACAACTATATGCAGTCACAATTTCTTACTTTCTAGATTTGTATCTTCTTTTTAAAATTATAAAATATAAGTTCTATATAACCCAATGACTGAAAATCTGACATTTAGATGCTAACGAAACTATTTAGTATTCATATAAAGCTATTTAGGATTTTGCCAGTGGCATCCCATGTGACTAGTTGACAATTCCATGCTTTATGGTTCAAATGTGTAGCTATGTTTAGTCAAACATGGCTCTGAGTCCAAGTTAGCCAGTCTCTTAACACACACAACTTTCCAATTTCAGTACAAACATCTAATTCAGCTGGAACTGGTAGACCTCTCCTTCTCACAGCACAGAGGTTGATACAAGACAGTAAAAAAAAAATTAAAAATCACATTATACTGGTTCACATTTCCATGTGGTTAGAAGAAGAAACAAAAACCCTGCAAAACTTTATTCCAGAGATTTTGCAAATTCTGCATAGTCAATGTATCCGTCATTGTTCTTATCATCATCTCTTAAGACATCATCTATTAGGCTAATCAGCTCTTCTTCTTTCATTGCTTGGGTATGCTCGCCACCTTCCTACAAAAACAAAACCAGTTGAACAGTTTAGCAGTCTTTCCTACCCAGTGGGACATACGAGAGACTACTGACAACTGATTTTCTTATTAAGCTGATCATGTTTGGTGCCCAATTTGCCACTAAGTTTTATGTAAACACTTATACCAATAGAAGGAACTTCTGCCAGGTAGAAGCTATGAAGTCCAAATACTCTGGACTTCAGAACAAGCACTCTGTTTGCAGTTAATATTCTTAGTCAAATGTTCCAAAAGCTGAATAGCACAATGTATAATGATGGTTAATCATCTAACAGATGTATTCTTACTTTGGATCTTGATGTAGTGTCGACACAATAGTTTCTAAAACACAGAAATATCTTATAGTAACAGAGTAGTGAAAAAATCCAGTACTGTAGCTTAAAGTCAGTAAAATTCTTAGTAACAGCCATTATATACAAATGGCACAAAAACCAGCTAGTCATTATTCTGTTCTCATTTCAGTATTTTTTCCCACAGGTGTATGCAAGAAGTTATGCCACTCTGAGTTGCAACTTCCAGAGGTTAGTATGAGATAATATATTCATATTGTCTTCCTCATGACTCTATCTTCCTACTTTGTCCTAAAGTGTTCCTAGCTGCACAGAGAATTTGTTTAGAAAGAGGCAGATTACAACTGGTTCTTCTAATAATGATTTTGTGCCAGAGGTGTCTTACACTGTGTGTATCCACAGCAATAACCATCTGAAACTGCAAACAGTGCCCTATGAGGAGCGACTGAGGGAGCTGGGGTTGTTCAGCCTGGAGAAGAGGAGGTTGAGGGGTGACCTTATTATTCCTTACAACTACCTGAAAGGAGGTTATAGATAGCTGGGAATTGGTCTCTTCTCCCAGGCAACCAGTGACAGAATGAGAGGACACAGTCTAAAGCTGCACCAGGGGAAGTTTAGGCTGGATGTTAGGAAAAAATTCTTCACAGAAGGAGTGATTCGTCACTGGAATGGGCTGTTCCGGGGAGGTGGTGGAGTCACCATCCCTGGAAGTGTTTAAAAAGAGACTGGATGTGGCACTCAGTGCCATGGTTTAGTTGATGAGATTTTGTTAGGTCATAGGTTGGACTTGGTGATCTCAAAGGTCTTTTCCAACTTAGTTAATTCTGTGATCACATGCTATTTCTATAAACCATTATGCCCCATTTCGGATAATTTCCCATCCCTGCCTACCCAAGCAAGCCCTCTGTAAAATAATTTTCACTCTACAGCCATTCCTCATCTTGAAGCTTAAATTACAATGGAGACTTTTAAAAAAGTGAAACGTGGCATGAAAAGCTGTGAGAAACTGCACTGCAAATGTGTTGCAACTGTTGTATTGTAAGTAGGTGTTAGGGCCAGAACTATTTCCAAACACATATTCCATTACAAAATTACACCTACCTCTTTGTGGACATGTGATATAGCAGTAGCAAGCTCTAAGCCATCTAACAAATTATTGCCATCATAATCATGCATTTTGAAGTAATGGAGCTGCAACTCTTGTGGAGACATCTCAGATTCTGGTTTCTCGATAACACCTTCCAAGTGTTCCATGATGTGCCTAAGAAAAACAAGGAAACCCCAAACACAAACAAAACCATTTAATCAACATTAACTCACATCAGTTAGTATTTAGTGCTCCACATAAATCCAATTTAGTCTTTGACTAAATATTGTCCTTCTAAAAGTACCCTGGACAACTAAAAGCTACAGTTTGCTATTTAGATGAAGAGGGCACAAAGGGTGTTTGTTACAGGTGCTGTAGTGGCCTCTGACACATTAGATAGCTATTTCCATTTCTTCTGGCCTACTTAACAGGCTATCAAAACAACTGAAGCAGTGCCCAAAATCTCCTTTTGGCTGCCTCCCAAAGCATAGGACCTGGAGGATGCAATCAACCATGAAGTGTTCTAGAAGTTTTAGTTGCTGCTAGAACTGTTCTACAGGCACAAAGAAGCAAATGAGAACCCCCCACCCCCCCAACTCTACCTGTTAAGAATATGAATTTTGTCTAAAGTATGCTGATTTGGGTAAGCAGGATTTCTGTAAGAAATTCTTTATACATGGTATGAGTAGGGCTAAAGGTTCTCGAGAGACCTCTCTAGATCTCATATCTCTACAAATTCAGGTAAGCATGTCTCATATCTGGCTTCATCTAGTCATACAACATTCAGAGAAAACAGGCTTAAGTCCAACCCACGTAACAAGACCGCCGAGATAAGAAAATCATTAAGAAGTAAAGTTTACATTTTTAGAACATGGAACACATACTCTTTATCTTGTACCAAATTCTTATCGAGGCGAATGTTTGCGTGTTGACTCTCTCCTACGTGTTCCTCAGCTAAGGCAGGGACGAAGAACGCAGCCAGAAAGCAGAACAGTAAATGTGTTCTAAACATCCTTCGGGCCATTGTGATCTCCTACAAAAAGGAAAACATTCCCCCCCAAAAAACAAAAAAAAAAAAGTCATCTACTTTCAGCAGATTCACAGAGTGCTTAGAAGCAATCTTACTGAGTTTTAGAACAGAAGAACTTGCTTCATTTCAAACCCTTGGCAAGCAGAAAACCACAGAGCTCCAATTAAGGATTTTTATGCGGGTCCCTATTTCACGCACTCATGCAGTAATTACGCAGTAATATTCAGGCAATGACTTTTTGTTCCTTTTCCCCACACAGCAAATGAGCTTGGGTTTCGTACTCCTTGCAGACCCCCCAGCTCGCCAGGCTCGGGCAGACGCGCCCCACAGCCGCGGGAGCAAAGGCTGCCCACGGTGCCCAAGGGCCCGCACCGCACCCGCACTGCCGCGGGGACCAAGGACGGCACAGCCCGGGAAACGTCCCGCAGCCAAACCTGGCGGGCGAGTGTCAGGGCACAGCGCACCCGCGGGCCCCTCTGTACTCCCAGCCCCAGCTGAAGCGACCCCCGGTTCCAGCGGCAGCCAGCCAGCCTCCCACCCCCGGCCCAGCCCCCTGCCCGCGGGATCGGGATGCACCGGGGCT
>WEKX01002687.1:274319-322747 GCA_013390025.1 Pitta sordida | reverse complement strand
GCGGGAGCGGCGGCTGCTCCGCGGCTCCGGGGGTTGCGGGAGCGGGCTGGGCAGCGCTGAGGTGCGGGGTGTCGCTCGGTGCCCCCTGTCAGCGCCCTCGCCCCGCAGCGGGAGGAAGGGAGGGATGCCTGGGAGAGGCGGTGGGAGCCCAGGAAGCGGCGCTCGGGAAGATCACGGTGCGCTGCTTCTTGGTGTCAGCGCTGCCGAGCCCGGCGGCAGCGAGGAGGGGCGGCTGCCGAGCGCTGGGGATGCAGCTGCCCCGCTGCCAGCCTGCCCCTGCCTGCAGCCACCCACCGACATGGCACTCATCACCTTCTCCGTGCCTGTCATGCTGGTTCCCTCTTGCCCCCTGCCCTGCCCTGTTCTGGCAGCCTTCGTGTTACCGCCCTCCATTTCTGAAGGGCACTGCTTGATTGAAACGGCTTGGGCTGGTCCAAGTACCCCTTCACATGTAGAACAGGTTTCGTAAAGAGCAACATATATTAATATCTTTTTTTTTTCCCTGTTGCAACACGCTACTTTGCTTTTTTGGCTTTTTTTTTTTTCCAATGAATTTCTTGGGTAAGTGAGGTAGCCTAATTTAGAAATAACGTAAAAAATTCTGCGTCTGGTCCTATCCACGGTGCTGGTACAAAAGATTGTGCCGCGGAAGACCCCCTTCTTCAGAGGAGTGTTTCTAGGATGTGGCCCTACAGTTAATTGAAGCTTGCTGGGGCGCCTTAAGTTTCACACCGGGAAGCATGGTGGGGGAGAGGTTGGTAGCTTAGTACATGTTTCTTTGTGAGTGTGAGGCTTTCCGAGTGTGTGCATGGTACAGGTCGAGCCCTGTGTTGAGAACCACAGGGCCAACCTTTGGACTTCAGTCAGGTTTCTGCAGTGCTTCCCAGGTGCAGAGATCACCCTGCAGTTTAGGGGCATAAATAGTTGAAGAGTTCATATTAGTTTCTTCTCTTGTAATTGTGAGTCATAACAACAGTATGATTGCTCTGAAAACACAATTTGTTGATTTGCTGGTATGTCATCATAACTTGCTGGTTATGAAATACTAATGCTTTGTTATTGCTACAGAACTTCTCTTTCAGCAGGAGAATGGGTACAGTTTTATGCTTCTAGAAACCATTGTGCATCTGGATTGGATTTTTTTCAATAGTAGCGTTTGCCGTTTGCTTCAGTGTGTATTTATTTCCTAATTGTGTATAGTTTTACCTAATTCCTTAAGTTTGGTTAAGGGATTGATGACCACCTGAAAACTCTTTAGTGTGTAGAAATGATTGCTTGCAACTTTGGGTTGGAATATACTTGAATGTTTATGCTTGCCATTTTATGTACCATTACTTTATTTATGCAAGTTAGTTGCAGACCTGCAAATGAGCAGTAAGAGCTATGGTTATACTTTGATATGCAGCTGAACACTTAGGTCACAACAACAAAAAAATCGAAACCACCCAGTTGATTATTAATGCTCTATGTAGTGTATAGGTAAAAAGTAAGAATAAATTGTCTCATGGACTGAAAATATAGAAATAGGTACGCTATCGTGTTTTGAAGTGTGGGGCTCGGCTCTTTGATGTACAAGATTTTCTTACCCTGCCTGACCCACTAGTCTGCTGACTGAGCTACTTCTATGGAATAATGAACTGCAGAACTGGGCCCATCGTGCAAGAAATCAAAGTACTCCAACAGACAGAACTTTTTCAGCATGATTGCTGCAGTGCGCGGTGCTTCATGCTGTATCCAGTGCTGCTACCTGTGTTTGTGTTTCTCTTCTACAGAACTGTGAAATGGAATGGATTTTAATGTAGAAAGAATGTGGCGTGAGAGTTATGGCAGAGGATCAAGCCTTGTGTGTCTTTAGTGTCTGTTTTTTTCTGGGAACATTCAAGAAAATCAAGAAAAAGTTTTTGATGTAGTTACTGTTCTGCAGTGAAATTCATGGTTCCCTGTAGTCCAAAGCATTAATTTTGTTCTTGTACATTTGTAAATCTAAAGCATGCTCTGACATGCTTGCAAAGATTGGTTTTATAGTTTTGAAAGTGAGTTTTGTGATGAAAATTCTGAACTGTTACATTTGTGGCAATGCAAGAATGAATGGTGTTGCCAAAATTAAAGGATTCATTAAGGAAAATATTCAAGTTACAAGGAATTGTCGTGTCATTTTTTTAGGGAACATACTGTTTCTAATAGATAGAAGTTAATGGAACTTTTTTGTGTATGCGCTGCAGTCGTACCTCCACTTTTGCTGGTTATGAGTCTCGTGGGGGTGCCACAAATTGCCCAATCAGTGAACATGAGTATGCACATAGGCCACGCTCATCTCCCCACCCCGTGCCACCCCAGAGCGCTGGGGAGTGCTCCCCGTGGCCTCTCACAGCACAGGGGAGCAAAGGGAAGTGTTTCTGAGCCCACTCTGACTGGGGAGACCCCTGGAGAATCCCTGGGCTTCCCTTTGACCACGCTGCTGCTTTCATTGCCACCGCTGCCGGGCCGCTGCCACCGCACACAATTACTTTGCTGCCATGGTGGGGAAGCTCGCCCCAGGGCTGCGGCAGGGCAGGGGCTTGGCTCTCACTCTGCAAGTGCTCCCCAGAAAGATGCTGGCAGGGACAAATTCTTGAGATCTCCGCACACTGGGACACCCTGGTATGCATCACATGTTATAAACCTTCCCCGCTGCATTACCTCTGCAACATTCATAAGGGAGCAAACTTTGGTTGTCCTCAGCGAGTGAGAGGTGACGCACCTCTGCCCCACGGGGGTGTACTCTGCGAATAGCCAATTAATATTTGCTGAGAAATATTCCACGAATCTGTGAAGACACGAATATGCAAGGTATTACTGTAGTTGTTTATCCCCGAATTTGAATTACTGTTTGTATGTTTCAAAGTTGTGTTGTTGTGCTTCTGTAATTCTGTTTATCATCACTATGGCACTAAGCAATGTTTGTCGTGGGTCGGTGTGTGCTTTCAGAGGACCAAGGAAGTATGCTGCTTGCAGAGGTTCTGCTGGAAGAGTGTTTGAAGGAAAACTTTGCCAAACTGAAGGACTCAATTCCACTTACAGAGAAGAATGAGCCAAAACTGAGTGAAGCTAAGCAGTATTTGACCAATATCTTAAGCAGAGGAAAACTAAGAGTAAGTGGGCCCTGACATCATAATTCCTGCTAATGATGTTTCTTCATATGATCATTAGTCTGATACAGGGTGTGAGTGTTGGCTGTTCATGTTCCTCATTGTATAGTGCTGTACTGTAGGTATTACTAAGAGACTGCTAATTCCCCTTGTCAGTATTTTCTGCCATGAGACTTTTTCATGTGCAAAAAAATTGTGCATTACAAGTTCATATCCTGCTTTTTTTTTTGTTAGAAAGAAGCAGGATGAATATTTGGGATTTCTCTGAAGTGCTGGGGTGTGGCCACATAACTGTGCTGTCAGGCCGGCGCAGCTGAGCAACCTACTGCTGCTCCTGATCTGAGGGAGTTGCGTTTACTTACTCACCTCCAGATCAGAGTAAAATGTGCAGCAAGTTGCTGTCAGGAATTTAGGGTTGTGTTTTGAGTCCAGGATTACAGCCTTGCACTGCTTTCAGCCTCTGCCAGAGAAGTTACACTTTTATGTTATGGTCTGGGTGCATAATCTGCTTGTCAACTCGATTGCAGAGCTTCAGGAGTGTTTTAATACTCTGCCTCCATGGCTGCTGCTGTGTTGGTGTCTGAGGATATACAGTTGAATAACTGGGCGTAGAATTAAATGAATTACAACGGTCTGTTTTAGTCTTGTCTTACTTTTGGTTCTGAAGTTGACAGGCTTGTTAGCTCAGAAGTGTATATTACACTTTCAGTGTTAATTTCCAAAGAACAAGTGTGCAGCTGCTTTTCTGGAGGAAAACCTGTTTAGAAAGTAAAATGGAGGGAGTAAGGAAGGGGAGTTTGTACAACCAATTTTCTTTATATATGTGTAGGTTTTTACTGAGGTTTCTGTTAGATGTGTTTTTAGTCCTTAAAACAAATCTTAGAAATAACAGGTGTGCCTTCTGTTCCTCTGCTGTTGGATGAGATTTTTTTTGTCAGCAAGAAAATTGGGAAGCTTTCTCCCTCTTTAATGAAATGTATACAGGAGAGGGGAGCACTTGCCTAAAAAGTGGTGCTTTCTGCTTAGCTTAAAAGCAGGGGGGTTTCCATGTTTGTGTGTAGGTAGTTCTGACAATGCCAGCCTTTATGTGATGTCTATGAATTCACTAGCCACAGATCAGGTCAGCTGAAATCAACGAGGTGGCTTGGAACTAAATGGAGCTCATTTCTAAATGGAGCTCCAGAGTGCTTACCTAACCTTTGTTGTCTGCTGCTCTCATGAGCATAGCCCTAAGATCTCTAGGCACTTAAATCCTTCCTACTCCAGCCTGCAGAGCTAGCATTTGTGAGAGGAAATAGTTCTGATTCTGTTTAGTTTGTTCTGGAGTGCTTCATTCTTTCTGTCTGGTATTTTATCATGTAAATGCTCTTTTTCTCTCCCTGCTCCATTTCAGCCTAAGTATATGACAGAAGCTATGCTGATCCTAGGAAAGCTTTACTATGTGGAGGGATGCTACAGAGATGCCATCAGCATGTATGCAAAAGCAGGAATTGATGACCTCTCAACCAAAGATGAACCTCTGTACATGCTGCGTTTGATAACTGAAGCCTTCGTTATTAAAGGTAAAGGACCATGTGTGTGTATTTTAAATATGCTGGTTTTAGGTTGAAGTTGAAGGTGTTTCTCCAAGTGATTTGATTGGAGCAGAGATAGGGGAACGATGTATGCGATAGAAAATCCTACTGGTATGGTCTGTGTAGTTTAAACTAAAAGGCATTATGGAGTCTTAGTCCATGGTTTTTAAACTTGGCTGGCTTGTAAAGGAAAGCTAAAAACTGGAAATCTTGTGGAAACTCTTGGCTGTCGGTCAGCAACGTGCTTGAGCTTGTGTGTCCATTTTGGGAAAATCTAAATCAAGCACTCAGCAGAATTGGGGCCTGTGCTTTATCTTAGAGAAACTTCATCTACTTGAAAATGTAAGTGATTCCTGTGCGTTAAGCAGGAACTACCTCTCCAAGTTTCAAACTCTGGACTAACAGAATATGTGCTTTCAAAGTAGATAGTATATTTTTGCAATGCATGTCACACAGTATCAGTATGTACAAACAGGAGTCTCTCCTTCCCCTTGTAACTTTACAGACATTACACTGTGAGAGATTCTAATAAAAAATACCTCTATGGGTAGTGAAATTCCATTTCCTTTTAGAGTTGGGGAAAGGAGGACCCTAGTCAGTTTTTGACTTGGGGGGAGAAAAAGATCAGTAATCTTCTTCATTTGCTTTCAGTTCCTTTATAAATGTTGCTCAAGTACTGCTACCTATCTACTGCTTTCTACTCTTTTCAGCATGTCCACCAGCTAATTAGGTGAATGAGAACTCTGATGATCAGATACCTTCCACTGGTATGTAAAATAGTGAAACCAAATCAACCCAAAATACTGTTTGACTGGGCTTGCTAGTATTACTGATAACAATTTGAGTGTTTCGTGGTCTCACACAGTCATTCCGCTTTTCTTGAAACCCTGTTTGTGCTGCTTTGCTTGCTGTTGATTTTTGTTCTTCTGTGATGCTGATGGAATCTGCTTCATTAATGAGCTTTTGTGAAGCAGGACTAATTAACCTGTAACTCATGCTCGCACTTGCATGGCGCAGAGCCGCGGGTAACTGCCAGTGCGTTCTCAGCAGCGTATCTGAGAGGAACTCTTGGTGCACTCCAGAGTCTGAAGGAGATGCATTGGCCTCGCTGGGAACTGGATAAGACCCTTGGTGAGGTGTGAGTGTAGTGAAAAGAGGTGTGTGGAACTAATGGAATAATACTGTTCCGTAAAAGACCTCTTGTGTCATATTGACTGCCTAACTTGCATATGAAGATGTGGAGGTGCTTGCCTCGGAGCATGATGCTGCAATTTTTTTGGTTTTTCCTCGTGGTTTTTCCCTCATGTGATTTAGCATGGAATGTAAATACTGTAAATCATGTGAAGCTCCTGCCATTGCAGAGCAACCTTTGTGCTATTACTGTTCCACAGTCTTTATTCTTTCTCCAGGATGATTATTTTCAAATTAGCCAGGATATCGAGGGTTTAATAAGTCACTCTGTGTTCTACCAAAGCTTTGGCAGAGAAAACTGCAGCAGAGTTCAGCTTGTCCAGCGGAGTTTGGAGAGGGTACTCGTACTCGCCGCTAAGATCACTGTTCCCTCATGCCATGTGCTCGACTTCCTATTCTTAGAGAAATAGTTCCTTATGTTAGAATTTTGCACAGGTGCCTATGGCAAAAGCAGTGTAGATTCAATTTTTTATTTTAAAACATGTCTGCCCAGGCTATCTCTGCAGGGCAAGTAACAATACAGAGTTTAATTATTTAAAATACATTTATACTTTATGCTATAGATTTTTCTTATTCCTTTGTTTAATTTGGTATCTCTCTAAAAATATGTTGATTCATCCTGTATTATTGCCTTTGGTTGAACTATTGATCACTTATGCAACCTGAAACCTTATTTAAAGATGTTCTTGAAGTAAAATTCTTGCAGAGGTCATTTAGGCAAAAATCCAGAAGAGCCACAGCCCTGTCTGTTTCAGGGCAGAAGTTAGGTTTCCTGCTTAATTTCTTATTCACATTTTCGGAAATGGGAGAAAGCAGTTCCGTGTTCTTCCAGTTCAACACCAGAACTTTGTATCCCCTGATAGTATGAACTTGAAACTACCTCGTTTTTTTTGCAGTTAGTACTGCTGCGTTGTGCTTGTATGCAGCGTGGCAGTGTAGGTTCTCAAGCACTCAGGATTAGGCTGGAAAGGCCACAGAAGAAAGAAAAGTCAGAACAAAGGCTTATTTTTTTAATGCTGACACGTATCCTTTTAATGTTGGAAATGAACAGCAATGTAACCAGAAAGATGTGGGAGACGCTGGGAGGAGCTGTGTAGATGAAGTCAGTGCTAGAAATGCGAACCACCAAAACCGAGTTTACTTCTTTAGGGAACCTTTCAGCTTCTACAGCACTGATGGTTGGACATTGTGCTAAATCTCTGTAGCCTTCCTCTGAAGGTCCATATGATGTGGTAGGTTCATATTATGTTAAGAAGCAATATGGATTTGCTCCCTTGTGATTGGAGTGTGCATGCCAAACAGGGAAAAAGTGTCTTTCTTGCCTTGCTCAGCAAACTTGCACTCAAAATGAGTGTAAGGAAGTAAACATTGAAGTTCTTTATAAATGTGGGGACTCGTGCAGTTTACAAGTCACAGGAGAAATTAGAGAGAGGACAAGACTCTTGCAGTTTCTCTGCCGCTTCCTGTCCTGTTTCTAAATCTCTGTGTTGTGAGAATACAAGTTCTGTGAACGTCGTGAGTGGAGCCCCGACAACAGCTTGATTTTTTGCTATGACTAATTTTACTAGTTAATAGGTGTCTGATTTATACTTGTCTCCTTCCTCCTCATCATCCATGAAGTTAATCTATCCTTAAAACCTCTGCTCAGTTCACAATACTGCAGGTAATCTCTTGATGCAAGCAGCTCTGTGTGTTGCATAAAACAGCCATAAAACACTTTATGGCTTTGTTCCCTGTTGTTCATTTCAAACAAAAAAGCAAAAACCACTTCAGAATAACATGTCTTGCTGTCAGAGTCCACTGATTTCCATCCATGCTTGCTGCAGAAACCCTGTAGAGATCTCTGTTCCCTGTGGGTAAATCTTCCTGGTAGCGGGGTAGGTCAGTACCTCAACGTTACAAAGCACATACAGCTCTAGCGAGGGCTTCAGGATACCTGAGTTTCGAGAAAGACATTTCTATGATGTTGCAATGTTTGCTGTGCTGTGTGAGAGTGTGAGGAGTGCTGTGTTAACTGAGGCAGATGTTGCTGGCCTGAGTGATGGAGGCTCAGGCAGGGCTCATGTGTTATATGGGTCCTGGGTTTGTCATGTCTGAGAGGGACTTTGCCTTGTGGTCAGGGTTGTGTAGCATCAGAGCTGCAGCAGGATGAGTCAGCTCTGTGCTGAGGAGCTCCCTGTCAGACCAGGCGCTGCACTTCCTCAAGTTGGAGTGGGGTAGCCTGGAGATAGGAAGAGCTCAATCTGTGCGGCCCTGAAATGGGATTGCAAAGGGTATCTTGTTTACAAATGGGTTTCCAGTGAGTTTAAGGTTTAAAAGTCCAACTGCCTATTTTTATCCTTCTTTTGAAGTCCATCCTGCAGTAATGTTTGTAATGTTGGCCATTTGCAGGCCAGGGTTTGTTAATTTGTGAAGCTTCAGTCTGAACTCTCTGCACAGTCAGAAGTTGGCTGTTCTGAGGTGATTCATCACCTCTGCAGATGGCATCTGGCATGGATGAAGTGCACGGTGGTGTCAATACAGCTTCCTCTGTGGTGCCTGAGAGGAGGCTGTGGACTAACTTGAGAGGAATCTTGTGTAAATTTTTTTCTAAAAGTTTTTGGGTTTTTTGGTTGTAGGGTTTTTTTAACTTTAGAAAAGACATCTGTTGTATCAGAAGGCTAAAGTGTGAGCTTGGTCTTTTGAAATCTTAGAAAAATACATGTGGAAGAGAACAAGGTCATACTATGTCTGTAAGAAGCCTTGATCATAGTCTGTGTTTTATTCTAACAAGTCTGACCACAAGTCACACACATGAGGAAATGAGACTGCATTAGTGCAGTGGCTCGAAGTGCTCTTGAACCCATTTTAGTCTTTTAAAGGTGTTCAAGATCTGTTGAACACCTTTAAAAGTTTTCAGAAGTGTGACACTTCTGAAAAACCATAAGATCATGAGACAAACACTGCTGGATTGAGCTACTAATGTTTAGAGCACTCCTAAGAGCTTTGAATGGTATTACTGAAAGCAGAACCCTGAATCTACCATGTGAAGGTTTTTTCTGAGTTTAATAATCATAAACAGACGAGCTTGCTTCCAGGGTCCTGTTGTTGTCCAGCTTATTGTGAATTATTTTATGTTCTTTCATTTTTAAGACAAATTTCTGAGCTTACGTGTCTTCCTGTTTTTCTTGTGGTTATATGTACGTATCTTTTAAAACTTCAGTGATAGGTCAGTATGCTTGGAAGTACATTGTTCTTCTTTTTCCCCATGTGAAATCTTTGTCTTAGGTTTGTAGTACTGGAAGTGGTTGTTTGGAGGTTAAGGTGGTGATAAATGATGATAACACACAGAGATAATAAACAGAGAACCTGATCTTTTACTTGGCTGGTTTGAAAACTACTTGCTTGGTTTTAACCATGGTTTTAAATTGATCAACTGAACTCAGAATTTGAATAATTTGGTTTAAACTTCCCAAGTGTCGTGGTTTGACCCTGGCTGGATGCCAGAGACCCACCCCAACTTCTCCNATCTCTGCCGAGCTCTCAGCTAGCTCCAGGCTTCTGTTTCGGGGCTTCAAAACCATCAGCAGTTTGTCCAGCGTTACCTCTCCATCTTCAGTCTTAATGCTTAGACGGATTCTGCGGTCCTGGTTCTCTCTCTTTGGTCCATAGGTTTTCACCATGGTCAGTCCAATTCACAAGCAGCAGCGGGATGCCTGGAAGAACATCTCTACCCCTTCTCTCGTGGGCCTGGGGGCCTTCAAATCTCTCAGCCTCCCGACACAGGTTCTGAGCTGGCACGCTACATCTTACTACTGAACTTTTTTTCCTTCTCTCCCAAGTATGTTATTCACAGAGACGCCTGCCTTTATCTCTAACCTTGAAGGCCATGGCAGCACGGAGAGCTCAGGCCAGAACTGAGCTGTTAACCCCCTCGCTACCAGAGCAGCAGAAAACCCCCTAAACCATAACACCAAGTGATTGCTTAATTAGTTTCTCATTTTGTTGGCTTGAACTCCTGTTAAAAAAGTAGGTTTGCATTCAATAAAAGTTGTTTGTTCTAGCTAATCAGAGGATGTATCATGCAGTTGTTTATACATTTCATTGGAGTGAATTGACATTTGCTTGTCATTGATTTTTCTAATATGGTTTTCTACATGATGATTCATTTCCTAGGTGAGGTTTGTATTCAGCTGCATTAGTTTGGAAATTAGAATAAAATGTACAGTTAAGGATAGATTTATCAGAACACTGCTTTGCAATAAAGCTACTTGCCTCTTCTCTCTAAAGAACTTGATTAATGATCTTTACAGTTTAACAAATGAATTTCATTAAATTAGTATTTCTGATAAGCATTAAAGCGTATAAATTTCTTGTCATGTGTGCAGTTTTTAAAATTTGTACATTAAAATGGGAAAAATAACCTTGCCTGTTTGGTTTTATTTGGTCAAAGCTTTGTTGGTTCTTTGAACTAAATTAGTGGAGAAAGTGAAAGGGAGAAAGGTAGGTGGGTTTGGATTTTTTTTTCTTGTTTTATATTTGTCCTCTCTGGAACAGAGCAACTCTGTTTTAAAGAGTATTTCAATATTTCATCAAACTCTTATTTCAGATCCTAAGCCACTAACTTTTGCAGTTCAGTTTTTTTACTAGATGCTGTTGATCTCATAGTGCGAGGATGTATTCCATTCAAATAATGTTAATGTGTTATTGTGTGCTACTAGCTTAGCTTAAGCAGCCTTATGGTTAGCTAGAGTTTCCAGTTAGCTTCTGTGGGGTGAGTTTTTTTCCACTTAGTTTTTGATAAGTGAGATGGTAATAGCGAAACTGTGGAGCTTTCTGGAATACAGGCTGTGCAATGATTTTGAGTGCTAGAAGTTTGAACAATTTCAAGTGCGGATAAACTGAGTTTAGACACACAGTTTTGCAGTGTCGTGATTTATTTCATAATCTTCTTTTAAAAGTGAATTTACACTTCTTTTTGCAGGAAGCATTTTTAATTCAGGTCATGTTTTATAAACCTCTTAACTTCTTAACCGGCTGCACATGCACTTTCTGAGCCTACTTCTCATTTCAGATGGCATGTTTTCTGAGATGTCTTCTCCTTTTTCCAGACAAGTGTTTGGAATACTGTTCTGCTTCTTGTATGCTAGAAAATCCCCTCCTAGTGTTTATTCATACTCTTGTGCTTGGGATTTTTATTACAGGCTCATATTTAAGAGTTCTTTAAGTTCTTTAAGAAAAACTTTGCTGTAATACCTAAGTAGAGATAGTGTGTGTGCCTTACTGTGTAAGAACATAAATTGTCTTGTCAAGTGGGACAAGTGTAGGAAATGGGTTAATGAAAGGCTGATGAATTTTTTTGTACATTCAAGTAAGTAATTCACTTTGCGTTCTCTCTGGGCACTACTGGGGAAAAGTTAAAAAGTAAGAGCAGTTGTAATTGGACATGTCAAGATAAAGATGATTAATTTCTCTACTGTTGTTTAGGAGCCATATGACTATGAGGAAAATACTCACATCTACTAGTGCAGAAAGAGTAAAAAAGAGGGAACCCAGATCTCCCTCCTGTCCTTCTAGCACCCTTGAAGCTGAGTTTTCATCCTGCCTGCATTGCTATTACGAACTGACATGATTTAGCAGAAATGGGCAGTAGGTTGTAAGGTGCAGGGGAAAAAATCCCGTGAACCTTAATTTCCTCCCTCTCT
Source organism: Pitta sordida (assembly GCA_013390025.1). Taxonomy (NCBI): domain Eukaryota; kingdom Metazoa; phylum Chordata; class Aves; order Passeriformes; family Pittidae; genus Pitta; species Pitta sordida. Next base: position 311,170 of record WEKX01002687.1, on the reverse strand, counting down.
CTCCCCATTTGTTTCAGTATCAAGTAGGGTGCTGTTTAGGCACTGATGCTTATTATGACATGTGTACTTAAGGCTTTTACTTGAGAGTCAAAGTCTTCTCTACCCTAATAATCCTGTTTAAACCAGAAGGGTTGTTACCCTAACACGTGACCCCCCTTCCCAGGGGTCCCAATTCACTGCTGTCTGGAACCTTGGAAGTGACAAGGCTGGCTGAGTGCTTGAATTAATTGTCATGTTGAGGAGGGCAGCTAAAACTTCCCTAAAGATAACACCAGTGTTCTCCATAGTCTTTAAGAAAGCTTGTTGATTCTGGAAAGCCTGAATTATACTCGGCACATCGTTAAGATGAGAAAAGCTTAATTTGGGGTGATAGGTGAGGGAAAAGTTATGTAAAACTCTGAAATTGCTTTTTTCATACAAATACAGTTGGGTCTCCTGTACCATGGTACCACGGTCTTGACCCTCCTCCGGGACGCCCAGCATCTGTGTTAATTGGCACCTCGTTAATGTGCAAATTTGTCCTGCACCCTCACACCATCCCCCGGTGCTGTTGCTGAACTGCTNCATAAATTGTCTTGTCAAGTGGGACAAGTGTAGGAAATGGGTTAATGAAAGGCTGATGAATTTTTTTGTACATTCAAGTAAGTAATTCACTTTGCGTTCTCTCTGGGCACTACTGGGGAAAAGTTAAAAAGTAAGAGCAGTTGTAATTGGACATGTCAAGATAAAGATGATTAATTTCTCTACTGTTGTTTAGGAGCCATATGACTATGAGGAAAATACTCACATCTACTAGTGCAGAAAGAGTAAAAAAGAGGGAACCCAGATCTCCCTCCTGTCCTTCTAGCACCCTTGAAGCTGAGTTTTCATCCTGCCTGCATTGCTATTACGAACTGACATGATTTAGCAGAAATGGGCAGTAGGTTGTAAGGTGCAGGGGAAAAAATCCCGTGAACCTTAATTTCCTCCCTCTCTCTCCCCATTTGTTTCAGTATCAAGTAGGGTGCTGTTTAGGCACTGATGCTTATTATGACATGTGTACTTAAGGCTTTTACTTGAGAGTCAAAGTCTTCTCTACCCTAATAATCCTGTTTAAACCAGAAGGGTTGTTACCCTAACACGTGACCCCCCTTCCCAGGGGTCCCAATTCACTGCTGTCTGGAACCTTGGAAGTGACAAGGCTGGCTGAGTGCTTGAATTAATTGTCATGTTGAGGAGGGCAGCTAAAACTTCCCTAAAGATAACACCAGTGTTCTCCATAGTCTTTAAGAAAGCTTGTTGATTCTGGAAAGCCTGAATTATACTCGGCACATCGTTAAGATGAGAAAAGCTTAATTTGGGGTGATAGGTGAGGGAAAAGTTATGTAAAACTCTGAAATTGCTTTTTTCATACAAATACAGTTGGGTCTCCTGTACCATGGTACCACGGTCTTGACCCTCCTCCGGGACGCCCAGCATCTGTGTTAATTGGCACCTCGTTAATGTGCAAATTTGTCCTGCACCCTCACACCATCCCCCGGTGCTGTTGCTGAACTGCTCTGCTGTGTGTTGGCGTTCATGTCAGTGCTTCCCGGTGCCTGCAACCACCCCATGCTGGGAAAAAACCCTTTTCTGCTCGGCTGGGAACACTGATGCGAGGAACCGCCCGCACTGCTGTCCTGGTGTCTCTCTAAGTGGGTAGACCTGATCTCTCCATACTCAGAAAGTCTCGGACACCGTGTCTAACCTGAAAGTGTGTAAATCTTTCATAACTGCGCGCGGCCTCTTCGCTCAAAGCTGAGCCGCTGTGGGAGTGGTTTGTACCCAGCTTGACTCTGCTGCGCCGCGGCGGCATGGGCAGCTGCCCCGAGCCAAGCTGAGCCAAGGGGGGGAAGCAGAGCCGCCGCTGTGAGTGAAGAACCTTTTTCTGATATCTGTCTTAAACCTCTCCTGACACAACTTCAGGCCATTGCCTCAGATCCTGTCACTGGTTACCACAGAGAAGAGATCAGCGCCTGCCTCTCCTCTTCCCCTGTGTTTTACCCTGGCTGGATGCCAGGAGCCCAAACACTTGCTCAGTCCAGTCCTGAATAATTAGATGATATATGAAGAGTGGGTTGGAATACGGCAGTTTAGTAGAAGCAAAAATAAACCAAAGCACACGCAGAAGCAACGCAAACGAGCTAATCTCTACTTCCCATCAGCAGAGATGTCCATCCACATCTAGGGAAGCAGGGCTCCTACATGTATGGATGGTGTTTAGAAGGCAACCGTTGAGAACAAGGAATGCCCCCCACTTCCTGCTCTGTTCCTCAGCTTTTATATCTGAGCTGATGTCATACGGTATGGAATATCTCTTAGGTCAGTCTGGGTCAGCTGGCCTACTCATGTCCCTTCCCAGTATCTTGTCCTCAGTGGGGGGGAAGGGACATTAGTGCCCATGTGTGCCCGGCTGTAGTCAAAACACTTGTGTGTTATCCACACCCTTCTAAAGCACAGCATTGTGAGGGCTGCTATGGGCTCAGACAGACCCGATATGTCCCCTCATGAGGAAGTTGTAACTGCAGTGAAGTCTCTCCCTCAGTCTCCTTCAGGCTGAACAGACCTCAGGGTAAGACATTTTGTTGGCAGAACCTGTTTTCCCTTTTCTTGGCGAAAGATGCATCTTTTAAATGTTAATCCACATCAGAGAGAGGGAGTCTTTGTTCTATACCTGGTATGCACTTCAAAGTGCTGGTTTTCACAATTCTGACAGCAAGACAGGGAGCATGCTGTTAATTTGTGTTGATATGAGAGTAGCTGTCTGATAGACAAAAGCCCCATTTTGTAGATACTGATGTCTCGATATCATGGTATCTGTATGCCTTATTTGGGGTTTTGGAATAGGAATGTAAGAGTTTGGAGTTGCTTTTAAGTTGTAACAGTGATGACTTTGGAAATGTTGCATGTTGGTGGATTGTATACAGTAAGCCCCTGATAATTTGTCGCTTGCGCCTCTGTGGTTTCAGTTTTTCACAATTTATTTTTCAGCGAAAAAGCATGGTCCGCACATATGCAGATAACACCATGAGCTCAGATACCTCATGAATATGGAATGAGCACATGAATAAGTAAGTGAGGCCCACATATCGGCCCTGCCCCCTGCAGTCCTGGAGCACCATCCATTTTGCACCATTTAAGGGGAAGGGGAACTGCCACCATCACCCTGTAGCCAGGACCACTGTCAGGTGGGCAGTATGGAGGCGGCAAGGCCACAGCACCACTTCTGGGCACAACGGCGTGGTAGCAGAAGTGGAGGCTCCTGGGCTGATGCAGTGATGTAGAGGGAGTGGGCACCAAAATTAAAGCTCCCTCAAGGCAGTGCTATGTACTTTGTTTTTAATATAGGAGATGTTTGTGTAAAAATCTCTTGGATGTGGGTGTGGGTGAGGGCNAGTGTGTAAATCTTTCATAACTGCGCGCGGCCTCTTCGCTCAAAGCTGAGCCGCTGTGGGAGTGGTTTGTACCCAGCTTGACTCTGCTGCGCCGCGGCGGCANGGGTGGGCAGGGGCAGCAGATGGAGCTGCCGAGGGGCGGGCAGCGAGGCGCAGGGCTGCGGGAGCCATGCTTGGCTCTGCTGGGACTCTGGGAAGCATTCTTTATGTGCAGTGCATGCAGTGTCTGCTGCGTGAGGCAAGTGGTGCCGCTTTGCCCACAACCAGGGAGGGCTCCCTCCCTCATGAAGGCAGCCTGAGGGACCATGCCAAGCTGTGCAGCACCATTGGAACCAAGCTCAGGCTGACATGGCCTCTGAGAGCCACACCGGGACTTAATGCTGGTCCTGTGGGCTACAGCGCTTTGTTGAGGCTGCTGTGCTGGCCGAAAGCGGGGGGAGGGTGGCAGGGCTGCGTTTGGTGGGTGGCATTCAGCCCGCCCAGTTCCTTCCCTTTGGAGCTGCTGCCTTGCTTTTATATGCGCTGCCACAGCCCAGATGTTTAAAGTAGAGTTTCAAAGACTGCACTCAACACTGGCATCCCGGGAACACTCCGAGTGCTAGGGCTGGCTACAGAACAGTCCAGTCTCGNGGGCAGCTGCCCCGAGCCAAGCTGAGCCAAGGGGGGGAAGCAGAGCCGCCGCTGTGAGTGAAGAACCTTTTTCTGATATCTGTCTTAAACCTCTCCTGACACAACTTCAGGCCATTGCCTCAGATCCTGTCACTGGTTACCACAGAGAAGAGATCAGCGCCTGCCTCTCCTCTTCCCCTGTGTTTTACCCTGGCTGGATGCCAGGAGCCCAAACACTTGCTCAGTCCAGTCCTGAATAATTAGATGATATATGAAGAGTGGGTTGGAATACGGCAGTTTAGTAGAAGCAAAAATAAACCAAAGCACACGCAGAAGCAACGCAAACGAGCTAATCTCTACTTCCCATCAGCAGAGATGTCCATCCACATCTAGGGAAGCAGGGCTCCTACATGTATGGATGGTGTTTAGAAGGCAACCGTTGAGAACAAGGAATGCCCCCCACTTCCTGCTCTGTTCCTCAGCTTTTATATCTGAGCTGATGTCATACGGTATGGAATATCTCTTAGGTCAGTCTGGGTCAGCTGGCCTACTCATGTCCCTTCCCAGTATCTTGTCCTCAGTGGGGGGGAAGGGACATTAGTGCCCATGTGTGCCCGGCTGTAGTCAAAACACTTGTGTGTTATCCACACCCTTCTAAAGCACAGCATTGTGAGGGCTGCTATGGGCTCAGACAGACCCGATATGTCCCCTCATGAGGAAGTTGTAACTGCAGTGAAGTCTCTCCCTCAGTCTCCTTCAGGCTGAACAGACCTCAGGGTAAGACATTTTGTTGGCAGAACCTGTTTTCCCTTTTCTTGGCGAAAGATGCATCTTTTAAATGTTAATCCACATCAGAGAGAGGGAGTCTTTGTTCTATACCTGGTATGCACTTCAAAGTGCTGGTTTTCACAATTCTGACAGCAAGACAGGGAGCATGCTGTTAATTTGTGTTGATATGAGAGTAGCTGTCTGATAGACAAAAGCCCCATTTTGTAGATACTGATGTCTCGATATCATGGTATCTGTATGCCTTATTTGGGGTTTTGGAATAGGAATGTAAGAGTTTGGAGTTGCTTTTAAGTTGTAACAGTGATGACTTTGGAAATGTTGCATGTTGGTGGATTGTATACAGTAAGCCCCTGATAATTTGTCGCTTGCGCCTCTGTGGTTTCAGTTTTTCACAATTTATTTTTCAGCGAAAAAGCATGGTCCGCACATATGCAGATAACACCATGAGCTCAGATACCTCATGAATATGGAATGAGCACATGAATAAGTAAGTGAGGCCCACATATCGGCCCTGCCCCCTGCAGTCCTGGAGCACCATCCATTTTGCACCATTTAAGGGGAAGGGGAACTGCCACCATCACCCTGTAGCCAGGACCACTGTCAGGTGGGCAGTATGGAGGCGGCAAGGCCACAGCACCACTTCTGGGCACAACGGCGTGGTAGCAGAAGTGGAGGCTCCTGGGCTGATGCAGTGATGTAGAGGGAGTGGGCACCAAAATTAAAGCTCCCTCAAGGCAGTGCTATGTACTTTGTTTTTAATATAGGAGATGTTTGTGTAAAAATCTCTTGGATGTGGGTGTGGGTGAGGGCAGGGGAGGAGAGGGAAGGGGAGAAAGAAGCTGCGGACAGGGTGGGCAGGGGCAGCAGATGGAGCTGCCGAGGGGCGGGCAGCGAGGCGCAGGGCTGCGGGAGCCATGCTTGGCTCTGCTGGGACTCTGGGAAGCATTCTTTATGTGCAGTGCATGCAGTGTCTGCTGCGTGAGGCAAGTGGTGCCGCTTTGCCCACAACCAGGGAGGGCTCCCTCCCTCATGAAGGCAGCCTGAGGGACCATGCCAAGCTGTGCAGCACCATTGGAACCAAGCTCAGGCTGACATGGCCTCTGAGAGCCACACCGGGACTTAATGCTGGTCCTGTGGGCTACAGCGCTTTGTTGAGGCTGCTGTGCTGGCCGAAAGCGGGGGGAGGGTGGCAGGGCTGCGTTTGGTGGGTGGCATTCAGCCCGCCCAGTTCCTTCCCTTTGGAGCTGCTGCCTTGCTTTTATATGCGCTGCCACAGCCCAGATGTTTAAAGTAGAGTTTCAAAGACTGCACTCAACACTGGCATCCCGGGAACACTCCGAGTGCTAGGGCTGGCTACAGAACAGTCCAGTCTCGTTGCTGAGGCAATGGTGGTGAGGCAGTGCTCTGTCTACTGATAGTGCTCTGTCCGCTGGCAGTGCTGTCAAAGGCATCGAGACAGCACTGTGTTGGCTTTCTCGGGTCATCTTGCCAAGCTGCACTGTTCTTCTTGGAGCCACAAACCTGTGCTGGCCGATGCCCAGTGGTCGTGTGGCAAACACGGTGCAGCCACCCCCAGCACCTTGAGACGGTTGAGTGGTCACTGTGGGGTCGGGGGTTATGCATCTCTTATGTATGCTTTACACATTGTGTTTCCCTCATCAGTGGAGCTGCAGGGAAAACCCATGGGCACGGGGTTAAAGCCCCGTTTTCCCTGGCAACGCAGCATCACAATCTGCTTGCGTCACAGCCCACGCGACTATGTTCTGAGGAGCCTGGGCTGCCTAGCGGTAACATAGCCCCAGCCCCTGGCTGCGTTGGCAGTGCCCACAGCTATATCAGGGGCTCTGCTCAGCATCCCTGTCAGCTGGGGTGAGGGAACAACAAGCGTGGCAGCATCAGACCGGCAGAGTGCAACAGGGGCCATAGCTNTCAGTGGAGCTGCAGGGAAAACCCATGGGCACGGGGTTAAAGCCCCGTTTTCCCTGGCAACGCAGCATCACAATCTGCTTGCGTCACAGCCCACGCGACTATGTTCTGAGGAGCCTGGGCTGCCTAGCGGTAACATAGCCCCAGCCCCTGGCTGCGTTGGCAGTGCCCACAGCTATATCAGGGGCTCTGCTCAGCATCCCTGTCAGCTGGGGTGAGGGAACAACAAGCGTGGCAGCATCAGACCGGCAGAGTGCAACAGGGGCCATAGCTGTGGCAGGGTCCCCCCACAGGGAGAGGCAGTCTGAATGTTCCTGCAGGCTGGGTGGCACCACTGCACAGTGCGGGGTGGGAGCTGGGACAGCCAGTTCCATTGCATTGTCAGAAAAAAAGCCCTGCAGCATAACTCCCTCAAAACTCTCAAGCTAAACAGCCAACCAAACAAAGAAACAGAGACTGACACATGGCCAGCCAAGCTCTGTGTAGGCTCATAGATATGTAAATAAGCCCTGAGCTGGATGGGGAAGGGTTACCATGGTTACTGTGCCGGGGATGGGCTGGCAACAGTGAGGGCATGCGATGCTGGCACGTCCTGACCCATCCCTGTGCCACCCACCCCGGCTTGCCCCAGCATGGCCACCAGCCCTGGGATGGGCTGCCTGCTCCTGCTCTGCCACAGCAGTGGCGCCAGGGTCCTCCCCCCACTGCCATGTTTATCCAGTTGAGTTGACGTTAAAGACACACACCTCAGTAAGCCAGGGATTGCTATGGCAGCAAGAGACAGGAATCCCATGACTCTCTGGACGGGACTGGACAGAAGCCATTCCCTCAGGTCTCCTTGGCTGGCTCAGAATGGAATGGTGGGTGGTCCCAGGAACACCCTCCCACCCCCAGAGCTGAGGGGGGGGGGGTGATGGGCAGGGCTTGACTCCATATTCATGAGTTTGCTCTCTTCATGATTCACTGGGTTTGCAGTGCTTGGTTGGACCCCTTCACCTGTGAAAACGGGGGCTGACTGTATCTTGGTGTCACTGTTTTCCAGCTTGGAAGTGAAAGAATTGCCAAGCCCAGCCTTGGTGGTGTTCTTGGTACACATAGGCTTTGCTGTTGTACTCTGAGGTGTTTAAGAGAAAACTGGATGAGGAGCTTAGTGACATGGTCTAGCTGGGGGGTGTAGGGCTGATGGTCCTGTGGGTCTCTCCTGGCTCGGAGTGGACTGTGAGCCTGTGAGGGATCTAGGTTTATGTTTAGTACTCTGGGATGTGCATTCGGTCTCTGCACGGGAGTTAGATGGTGAGTTGGACTAGATGATCCTTGTGGGTCCCTTCCAACTCATAGTATTCTGTGATTCTGTGAGCTCTTCTCTGCTGTTGGATCAGATATTTTACTTTTTTAGAAGTACATGTAGTTTGTTTAGCACAATCAACTATGAATGAATGTAGCATGAGTGTGACTTTAGACTCCTGAGAGGAGTTAGTTGCAGATTACTGAAATTTGCAAAGTGGAAAAAGGAAGTAACTTCCAATTCCTTTTGTTAATGTGATTTGGTTTGTGTGATGATACAGTTTCATTATTCTTCCGCTGCCTTCTCCACACAGGTGCTGATTGTAAAAAATGTGTACATCCTTCTCCGTTTTCTACACTACGATTTAGTTCTCTAAAACTGTGGAGTTAGTGGCATCAGGAGATACAAGAATATTTGCCTGTGCTTTTCTGAGTAAATGGAGAGAGGAATGCACAGTATTTTGCAAAGTTACATGGGACAAGATGCTGCACTCTTACTTTCAGTGGAAGGAAACAAAATACAAATGTACTCCCAGATGGCCTAAGCCAGAGGTAGCTTTTGGATGGCTGTGACACCAGTGTCTTGCTGAGGCTATGCTGTGTACCATAGTATGTGTCCAGTGGTTATGGGAAATTTTCATGTGCCGATTTGCTCTGGAGTAAGCTTTGAATGTCTCTGATCATCTTTTAAATGACAGGCCAAGAACTCCGTTAGTCCTCACTGGCTTTGTCTGTTCCAATAACTTTAAGCAGTATTGGCTTGAGTGCTTGATATGAGTCACCATAGTAAAATAAGGACTACTTTTTCTCCCTCTTGCTCCCAAAATACACCTAGAATCATTTAAGTTGGAAAAGACCTCTCAGATCATGGAGGCGAATCATTAACCCGGCTCTGCCAAGTTCACCACTAAACTGAACCCAGAGGCCCAAAACTGAAAACTGAACACAAGATTTGAGAAGTAGTTTGACTCTGTGACTCTGATTACAGCTAGAAGAGAACTTTCTTTCTGGTGATGCTGTCTGACTATGGTGCAGATGAGCTCAAGCTGAATAAATTCCAATATTTGGTCATCAGCACCATCTCTCTCCCTTGTGCTTCCCACACTTTGCATTTTTTCTCTTCTGCTTCTTCCTGTTGTATTTAGACCAGCCAAAAACCTGTAATTTTTACAGCATGCCCTGAAAGTGGATTTGGATGATATTGGCCAGGTCTTTAGATATGGGGCTGTAAGAGATTGCTGATGTTTGATGTACCTCAGAGCACTGATCCAGTGGATATATCTTTGTGTCATGGACAAGAAGTGGGCTCTTGTTCCAAGACAATAGTTATAGCAGTGGTCCCCAAAGTGGGGGGGTGTGTGACCTAGAGGGTGAGCAAGATTGTCCATTGAGGTACAGAAGAAAAATATAACTATTATTTTTTCTTAAACCAAACAAAATACCGACCACCACCACCACCCTCCTGCCACCACATTGAAATCTAATGTGTTGTATTTACAGTGGTGCCTTCTCTGTTTATGTGTCAGAGGGTCTCATGTCATGTGGATCCTGTGAGTGGCTTGCAAAAGAGAGGATGTTCCAAGTGCAGAGGGGCTCACAAGGGCATCATCACCTGTTCATTCATTTCCAGTGTATTGCAGTTCACCTCTGCCTAGTTAAGTGCGTTTATGTATTATGTTGTCCTGTTTAACTAAACTAACCCTTGTGAAATAGACGGGTAGCTTAAAAATTGCCTCAAAGCAACTGTGGATTTAAGGTAATACCAGCAATAGGGGCGCAAGCAAACAATAAGAAAATGGCAGACCTTGCACTACTTCTATCAGGAGCTCTTCAAGCAGGTGGAAGCAATGACAGCCTAGTTGGATGTAACCAATGATGTTTTAAGCCAAATAATACTCATTTCAGTATTTCTAAAAAATTCATGAAACCTAAGTTTTTAGAAACCTCTTTTGAGGTTTCTTGCATGAAAACAGAAGATAAAAAACCCACATACCATTGGGGAAACACTTGTTCTTCCTGCAGTGAAAAAATGTCTGAAATAATAGGCAGAAAACAGTATGGCAGCAAACTGAAATGCATTCCTTTGAAAGACACACAGAAAACATTGCCAAAGATTTAAAAAAACAAGTACAGTCAGCCCTCTTGCACTTCATGCCCCCCATGTTGTGGCTTCAGATCTTAGCGGTGTGATTTTTTTTTTAGCAATAAAAGAGACCCATTTTTGCAACCGCGCATTTGCGACCCACCGCGGTGGTGGCGCAGTCAGCAGGGGTGGCGTGGGTGGCAGCAGTGGTGGTGCGGCTGCCATTCAATGGGGAAGTAGGGCTTCACAGACCCCGATTAAGACCGTGGGTCCACGATATAGGAGACCTGACTGTATTAAAAGAAATTGTGCAGTGTGAGAGGCTTGGTATATGGTTGCATGGAAGTGTAAGTGTTTCTAACGTGTCTCAGCTTAAGGACTTTGTTGGATTCTGATTCAATAATGAAATATGCTGAGAACTACTTCGCAGCACAAGGGAACCCAGGTGGGCACCAGGTGATGCAGGATGTCATCAGTAGGGTTAACTTTATAAACACAAGTCTTTCAAATAGAATTTTTACAATAATTTGTAGTGAGATGGGGAATGACAATGAAAATCTTTGTACCACACCAAAGCTCAGTGGTTGTTTCCTGGAAAATCATTAAAATTCTTATCAAACTTCAAGGCAAATTATGCCTTTTTGCTTTTACAAAGAGTCAAGTGTGCTGACTTTTTTATGACTACGTGTCTGTCAGTAACCTGTTACTTAGCAGTGGAAAAAATATTTTGAAAAAATAAACACAAATATAAAATAAATAAGCTGTGAATCCATGTATATATATAACTCTATGTGTATGCTCAGTGCTTTTTTTCCTTATAGAGTATATGATCAAAGAAGTTTGGAGATCACGGTATTGCAGGTTCAAGCTAAGGTTTAAAGACATGCTACGACTCTTTAGAGCAGCCAGCTGATAGGCAGCAAGTGTGGATATGCTCTGAAAAGTGAATGTCTTTGGATTAAGGTTGCTGATTTCTGCTGTGCATAAGATAATGCTGTGTGACGCAGAGCCTACATGGCGTTGATCAAGGGTAGGTGTCTGAGGCGGCATCTCAGGGGAGTGCTTGCTGTCTTTTGGCTTCACAGCCACTCCATCAAAAAGCTGTCCTAGTTTCAGCCTTTAGCTGTAATTACAAGCCTAACCAGATAGAGTTCTTAATTTGAAAATAATGGAAGTAACATTGTTGACATTGCTTCATTACATGTAGTAGGGAGACTGGGAGTAGGGGTCTTGAGTTCTGCATTGATGGAACTGAGCAGCCATGCACAGGTTACTTAAATTTTCAGCTTTGTTCCCAGTTTATGGACAGAAAAGTTTTCAGTTAGTTTCATTAGGGTTACTGGAATTGTCTGGCTTTTTACTTTCGATACTTCTACATAAAAAAGTACCTCAGGATTATAATAGATTGCTGGGAATATACAATCATCCTATGTAATAGGAAGCAGCAGTGAAAGAAGTATGTACAGCTTTCTTGACAAACAAAATTTCTCTTTCCCACCTTTCATGGCGTGCAGTATGACTAAATGTGTTCAAACCTAAGGGCTTCTAGGCCTTTCTTCCCCTCCTCTGTTTGTATTGTAAATAAGCCCTGCTGAAAAAATCATAGTTTGATTACTGGAGGGATGAGAGTCAAGACCAGGTTGTGAATTTAACTTAAACTGCCGTGAATTGTGGCAGAAATAATTGCTGGGTCTTGCCTATGTCAGCCTAATCCCAACTCCTACTTTGGCTTGCTGAGGTTGAGCCTATTTTGCTTTCCAAGACACTGTAATGGAATAGCTTGGTTGAGGGCTGTGCTTTTGAGTTTAAAGCTTATCCTGGCAGGGCAGGCTTGTTGTAATGCCATCTCTAGTATGGTTTGGTTGTGAATGCTGATGAAAGTTATGTGCTGCTGTTGACCCCAAATTTTTCCACCTGTGAACCCACTATTCCCCAGTTGTCTCAATTCAACTAAATACAGGTGCCTTGGAGTCCATGTAAAAAGGAAAATTAAAAGAACCTGTGAGAGGAGTGGTATATTCCGCCTACTTGGAGGGAAGAATGCTGCTATTTGGTGAAGTAGTTTATGAACCAGAGGAAAGTAAAGCCGCCTTAACATCTTCTTGTCCCTAGTCTCCATAGATGTGTTAAGGCTTTCAAGACTGGGTTGGGTAACACCCTGAGCTGGCCCTTTTTTTGAGTAGAAAGACTGTGGACCTCCTAGGATTCTTCCAGCGTGAATTTTCAGCTCATCTGTATTGCTGAGAATCAGACACCACATGTCTATGTGCACATGAATGTTCCTGTTCTGGTACGTATCTGATATAATGTCTTCCTATTAGAAGGACTGAGGGAAGTTAAAGTGGAAGAAAGCCTTCGTAAAACTTCCACTTTCAGATTTCCATAAATGAGAGCAGTGCATTTCATCTCTAGGAAAAGATTAGTTCAGTGCTGTATCTTACAAGCTTTATGGATTTGGATTTTTTTTCTAACATAAATGCAGTTTAGATTTGGGAGCAGAGAAGAAGGGGCAAAGATTAGGGAAAGATCAAGAGCCAGAGATGCATCTTTGGGAGAACTAGAGGAGGTGAATAAAAGCCTTATCTTTATGCATTGTTTGCATACATAGAAAGTTACTGCCTCTGAAATGAGTAGAGTTGAACTCCACTTTACCATAGTGGTGAATGTCCTCATCTCTCATGCGGAAGACCCGGGTTCAATTCCTGCCAGGGAGGCAGTGGTGCCATTTAAGAGTTGGACTTGATGGTCCTTGTGGGTCCCTTCCAACTCAGAATATTCTGAGATTTTGTACTTTTAAAAAAGGATAATCTGGAAACATGTCTGTTTTGATATCTTGAGCTTGGGCCATACTCTTTAGAAATATGCATCTCCACTACATAAAAAAATTACTCTGACATGTATGTATATATGTAAATTTGGGCACCTGGTTCATATGAGAAAAATCATACTAAGAAAAATCTTAGCATAGATAAGTTTTAGGTTGGTATTCTCTTACCACAACTGGTTGTGAAAAAGACCCAGAGTCCCTTTACCTTAACCAGCTACCAAGAAAGGATATAGCTTTATGCTTTACTTGGAAGCTAATTTTGTCTTAGTAATAGCTCTACTTGTCTTGGTAAACCTAGTGTGGAAGTACACCATGAACTTTCATGTCTTTCTCACACTTCTTGGAAGGAATGTTGAATTTAAAACAGGTGTTGTGCTGCAACGTTTTTTCTGTGTTGATAACTGGGGTATGGAGAAGAGTTAGTGGAATTTGTACTCTCAGCATTGCAGGGCTTGTCAACAGTCTTATCCAACTGCACTCTAAGCAAATCCGTGATTGTTTGGGCTTTTTGTTGTGAGAACTGAATTGGTGGTTGCAATTCCCATTTCCCGCTGTGTACTGTATTTGCAGTCTTCTTGCTCTAATTTTTCTTTTTATTGCATTTCTGTGGTAGGGAAGAATAGCCACGTTTGGCCAGTGCATGTGGTATTAGCAGGAAGACCCGTGAGTAATACTGCATCATGTGGATCGTATTTCCTTCTTGCCCTTTATAAGTAGTGCAGTGTGGCACAGTATCTGTTTTCGTACGCTGTTGACTGCTGTATATTTACTGTGGCAAGAACCCTTTTGGAGATGCTTGTTCCCCTGTCTCTCTATGAGCAGGGACTGGCGTGTGTGTTGTCAGTACCTGATGCTGGCAAAGGCTGCCTTCTTTCCTTCCCCATGTCAGAGCTTAGAAATAGTAACTCCTTGCAGTGGGGTGTAGCACATATGTAAATGGATTTTTATCAGTCTGTTCTTGCTATATGTCATCTCCAGTGATAAACACCCCCATACAGACTGTGCTAGGATGGCTGTTGCAGTTTGATTAAATGCTACATGTGTGTATGAATGTCAGATATACTAGGTTTTTTCCCAGGGCCCTCAGCCCCACTTTGCACTTATGGCGATGGTGGCTATCAAGTGCACACTTCTTAAAATTTATTTTCAATTAAGTGCATAGACTAGAAATTCAGAGGTAGATAAAACTGAGACGGATCTAAGAAGATTATTGGTAGGCTGTTTGTTCTGGCCATAGCACTGGAAACTTGTGGTTTGGGTTTTTTTCTGTAGAGGGAGTTAACATACTCTTTCTCCCTTCATTACATAGTGAGTGACAGGGTTGGGAAATAGAAGCGTTGAAGTACATAGGAAAACAACCTACGATATAAAGGCAGAGACTTCATAGATGGACTAGAGACAAAATCTGTTACGTCTAGTTGCTGTACAAGGTTTACATCAGAAGAAAGGAAATAACAGAGAATGGACATTAGTTAAAAGCAGTAAAACTATTGTTGTCCCTGTTCCACACACACGCTGTTTGAAGTAAATCTAGTCCTTCTGCTCTACTCTGGTCCAGATTTTCTGAGGTGAGGGGTGCTAATGTGTTCCACCAAGATACAGGTCTTTGAGGGAACATGCTGTGTACTTCTGACTTGGGAGAGGGCAGGAGGAGCTGGGACCCTCCTCTTCAGCTTGAACCAATGAGGCATCTTCTCAACCCACTGAACTAGCTGCTCATGTCTGGCTCAAATAGCGGACATGAGATAGGGAAACTCCTAGCAGAGTTACCAAGGGGACAAAATAAGTGTTGAACATTAGAAGTAAACAAAGCTAAGACTGCCTAGGAACCTCAGGCTCTTCAGCACGAGTGCCCGTAGTGTATTGTACATCAGGGGGAAACCGAAACCTGGTTGCTCACTGCTGCCTCACAGCCGTTTCTTGCCAAGTCTCCCAAAATGAGCACTGCTGAGGGGCCGTGCCTCCTGGTACTGCCAGAGCTCATGAAAATGTGTCTCTGGGTACACACAGTAGCTCCTCACATGGAACGGAGTCCTTTGCTACATGCTGCAATCGAAATAGCTTCCTAGGAAAGGCTGTCTGGACACCTGAACTCTCTTCTTCTTTTGTCAACTCTGTGGATCTGTGTTAGGAACGCTAGGATTTTGTATTACATCTTGCACATTTTTCATTATTATTACGGAATGCTGTTATGTATAAAATTCATTGTAATGTATGTGCTGAACTTCTTAACATCTGTATTGGGTGACTGGGCATCAGTGCAATTGTGGTTGGTATAGAAGGCTCGAGTTTCCAGGCAGTGGTGTCTTGGAGAGATCCAATGTGGCAGAATTACCCATACAGATCAGAGTAAAACTGGTATGGGGATGTGTACCCTTTCTAAATACATTTGGAAATAAAAGGAATGTCGTAGCGTCATGCCAGATGAGGAGCTGATAGTAAAAGATTTTATGGGGCCAATATCTGTGGATCCCCAATTAGCATAGTCTTTGTCAGTGTGTTGGATCATGATACAAGTAAGATACAAGTAGCACAAAACCCAGATTTTTTTCCTTTCTTTGGAAAAGAGGGTGATCTTGTGGTTAGGAGTTTCTTGTGCCTTGCCAAGACCTTGCTGTGAGTCCATGTGCAATTTGTGTGTGCTCAGATTTTCCAAGAGAGGACTCAGATTTTCTGGCTTTGTTCTGGTATCATTTTCCAGTTCCACCCCACCCTCCAATTCCCGCTCCAAAACTGCTGCTTATTGGAAGCTTTACTTGAAGTAGCATATGCCTAGAAATATTCAGATTCAGCGCCAGGCTTACACTGAATTGAAGCACCCAAAATCTATAGCTGTCTTTGGAAATACAGGCCTTAATTTCTCTTACTTTTCTCATTCCCACCAGAAGGATTGTATGAACTCTCTTCATAAAGTGTGTGAAACATGCTGTAGGAGTTTGCAGAGCCACTGTGTGTTTGAGCAGCATGACAAAAATGCCTTGCATGTGTAGGAATTGTATTTTTCTTGGGGGTGTTATCCTGAAAGTCATCAAAACAAGAGGGAAACCCATATGTGGAAAAACTCCTGTCAGATGGTAAATTAAGATTAATATGGCCCTACTGCTGTTAGTTGGCATCAGTTAAAGAAGGTGTTGCCATTTTGCAGGTATGTCACTGGAGCGCTCAACCAACTCAATTGCCTCACGTGCTCGACTGTGTGAAAGGGAGGAGGAAGTCATGGCTTGTTTTGAGAGAGCATGTGTCATTGCCCAGGTGTACTTGCAGGAGCTTGAGAAGGTAAGCAGAAATGTACTTAAGGTTTTGCCTAGTGGCCTGCGTGAAATTTTCAGGGGTTTGACGGTAAAAATGAAAAAAATAATGGGGAAATGTCAAGTGATCATAGACAGTGAGGAGTATGAGAACAAGCTGGAAAGAGTGAGATTTCTCAGAAAAATCAGCCACAAAACAGCAGTTTAGCTGGTCTCTTCCTGTTTCCTCTGAGGATGAGTTCTGGAAACCAATTTTACCTGTGGTAAAACACCAAATATTTCAGATATACTCAGGTTGTATCTCAAGTTTAGAGGGACTTACTAAAGAGGGACTATAAAATTTGCGTGGGAAATGCTGGCATCAAAGAACTCCAGACACTTTATATACCTGCTGTGTAAGTGATGCAGAGTAGTAGATACTGAGATCCTTAATGATCTGAAAGGAACCTTTTTAGTACAGCAATAGGAGTTTAATTGCTGGTGCTTCACATTCTCCCAAGTGAACCAGGAGGAATCTAGAGCATTTAGAACCTACATCTCCTGTTCCTGAAAGTGTTCAAGGCTAGGCTGGTTGGAGCTCTGAGCAACTTGGTGTAGAGGAATGTGTCCCTGCCCATGGCAGGGGGGTTGGACCCAGATGATCTTTAGGGTCCCTTCCAATCCAAACCATTCTATGATTCTATAATTAGTAGCAGTAGTAGGTTTACTGGCATGCTGAGTAAGATGAGTACTGCGAGCCCAGCGCTGAGCCATGCAGGTAATACGAGCCACTGATTTACTGGGAGCATGCTTAGTGATCTCTGACTCTGCAACTTTGCCGAGCTGATTTTAGAGGACATACCATGTACTTCCATGCCCTTCCTTTGCCACATGTGCTTGACATCAGCAGTACTGAAGGCAATGCATATTATCCATTCTGCAACTTAAAGGCCTTTAACCTTCTAACTGGATATTTCAGCGCTTCTCAGTAGCAAAGATGTATTTCTCTTTCAGGTTTTGTTTTTAATTGCATTGAAATAAGTAAAAATGAGCTTAGTGCATGTATAAAAATTCATTAAGAAAGCCGGCTAACAAATTGTTTGGTCTTTTTCTTTGCAAGAAAAAACTGAATGGCTTTTATATTTCAAATTAAGTACTTCCATTACGAAGTAAGTACTTGCATTGCAGAAGGATGAATTCTTCCAAGTACTGAGCACTAAATTTTTTACTGACAGCAAAGAGGGGAAAGAGTTTGAACTGTAATTCATCCATTTGGAATCGTAGAATCAGTAAGATCGGAAAAGATCTCTGAGATTGTCAAGGCCAGCCATTAACCTATGTCCACCACTAAACCCTGTCCCTAGGTGCCATGACCACTTGCCTTTTGAGCACTTCCATGGTGTTTCCACCACTTCCTGGAAAGCCTGTTCCAATGCCTGACCACCTTTTCAGTGAATAAATTTTTCCTAGTATCCAATCTAAACTTCCCCTGGCACAACATGAGGCCATTTTCTCTTGTCCTGTCATTTGTTACAGCAGTGGAGTCACTGCATTTAGGAAGACACTGGATGTGGCACCTAGTGTCATGGTCTAGCTGACAACATGGTGTTAGGTCAAAGGTTGGTCTTGATGATCTCAGAGGTCTTTTCCAACCTAACTGCTCCTGTGATTCTGTGTTACCTGAGAAGGAGCTGACTCCAGCCTCGCTACAATCTCCTTTCAAGTAGTTGTCTTCTAGACATAGAGATAAGAATGCAGGATTACTGATACACATGTGCTAAAAGTTCATAGTCCTTCTCCAGGCCTAGATGTAAAACCCTACTTTGAAGAATTCACACAGGGCAACTTCCAGCAAAGTGCTTGCTACCAGTAAAGATGCAAAAGCAAAAAGGGTTTCATAGGAGAAACAGAGGAAAGGCTAAGATTCTTCCATTAGTACTCCTAATGGTTTACTAACTCTTTACAAATATTTATGTTACATAAAACTAGATATACCTACTCAAACATTGCGTTAATATTTCTGTGCAAGGTGCTGGATCATTGTAATTTGAGTAGTATTTCTGAAGCTGTTAGTGTTAATGTGTAGCTTTCTACTTAATTTAATAAAGATTAGAAAGTAATAAGGAATGGTGTTTCAAAACTCATATTACATGCAGAATATTTCAGGGCAGTTGTATAGTTTATTTTAAAATTGACTTTGAAAAGTTTTTGCATAGCTAATGAAGGTAAGTTTTCAAGTAGTCTGAAGAGGAATCGGATGGCAGAAGCTAACGTTTTATTGTTGGAAATGTCACTGGCTCATGAGGACATGGTTAGTTCAAACAGTTGTCTGTAATCCCAGATATTTCTTTCCTCCCCTTACAGACCTTAAACAATACACATTCAAGGAGTATCAAGGGCAGCAACATGACTTACTCCGAGTTTGAACTTTCCTACTTTCTGGAAGCAGCTCTACAAAGTGCCTACGTGACTCATTTAAAGAAGGGGTAGGTGGATGCAGATGTTAGTAAAAATAGACAATATTCCATGGTTTGTCTCAGAACAGATGAAGGCTTTTTCTTGTATGTTTTTTACTACTTTTTTGCTGCTGACTCACCTCAAGTCCCCTCAGTGTCCTTCTGTTTCTCTTATTTGTGTGTCTCTGTCTGTCTTAAGAGCCCAAAGCCTCTTTTTTCCAGGCTCACAAGTAGAGTGGAGTAGAACAATTTCCTTCTCTTGACTTAGCTCTGCTCCCTGTGGAGATGAGGACAGTTTGACCATAGAGTGGAATTTACACTGTGTGCTCTTAAAATGCGTTGCCACAGGGCCTTTTTTAGAGTTCAGCGAAGTCTTACAAGTAGTTTCTTTCATTTATTTATTTGTTTGTTTGTTCATGTTCTTAAATGTTGCAATCAATACCCCAAATCTGTGTGTTTTTACTAGGGGGAATACATCCAGGAACAGTGCTGCTGTAGGGTATAACTATCATACCTCAGTATTTACGGATTACGGGTCCCGTAAAACCTTTAATCTGCAAATATGGGTCAGACCTTAGTATGGCAGACTATTGCCAGAAGTATGGCAACTTTGCAACACTGCAGCATCCTGGGCTCTTTGCAGCAGTGAGGAGCATGGGAGTCAGGGTTTTTTCCCTTTAACTGCAGCAGCTAGCACTGGCAGGAGTGCTCTGCCTGAGGCATATGCACACATGCAGGTATGAGCTGGCAAGTCCAGGCTGACTGCCATGCCAGATCAGCCGGAATGGGCTCCATGTGGGTCCCTGTGTTACAGTTAAAGACTTCCAGACTCCTGACAGGACTGGCCAGGGCCACCCACAGTGGCAGTGTGGGACCACACTGTCTCGCGGAATTATGCACCTCTCTGTGAATAACTGAGTACTGAGGGAAAATTTTCCACAAATACGAGAAGATGCGAATATGACAGTGCAAAAAACTGAGGTATGACTGTATTCCTCTGAAACACATCTCCCAATGAACTTCAGAAGGGCAAGAGGAGTTAGGGTCTGCAACCTACAGTGAATTTTACCTATGGAAAGCCCTTTCAAGACCAGCAGAAAAGACATGGTCAATGCTGACTTCCAAAGGCCATCAAAACCCCAAAGCTTTATGTTGTGACCCCTTTAGTCAGATAAGTACAAGTTTACATGTAAAGAAAGTATGGACTTGTAAAGCATAGTCTCAGTATCAGCTTGGCAGTAGGAGGCAGGTATGTGATTTTCCCAGGTGAGCTGGAGATTGACCAGCTGTGGCACAGCAGGTGCTTTCCTAACCTTTTGTTGTTCTTACAGCAAACAAAAAACTCAGGCCTTGCTAGTAAGCTCATTGCATATGTAGTGAAATAAAATCTCATTTAGAACATATGGCACTGATGTCCTCTAGGCACCTTTTGAATATCAAACTCACTCATGTTCATTTTATTCCACAACATTTTAAATTCGGTCTTCATCGGTGACAAGTTCATTATATCTAGTGGGATGTTTTAGCTATTACTGGGGGCCCTACTTGCTGACTTCCCATGTTACTTTAATGATAACCTTAAAAAAACCCCACTAAACCCAAAGAACCCCCCTGCAAAAAAACACTACAGGAAAACAATCTGAAGCCAAATACATGTGTGAATTATGCTGTGCTTTGATTATAAACTGAATTGCTACATTAGCAGCAAAATATTCTCTGGAGCTGTCTCCTGATGAAAGAGCATGCCAGTCAATGCAGTGGAGCTCCTGCAGCTGGGATGGGAATGGAATCCCACATGCTCCTCACCTCCTGCAGTGCTGTGAGAAATGCCAGCCAGGGGTGGAAAGTTCTGTGGGATCAAAGGAGCCCAGATAAAAGGGACTCCACAGCTTGTCTCTGCCACCGCTGCTGCTATCAACATGTGGTTTCTGCCACGAGAGGGCATAAGGAGCATTGTGATATATTAATGAAAGAGGAAGGAAGTAGGAAGAAGCTTTTTAGAATGCTTCCCGAGTATAATAAGTTTTTCCACTCGATATTGAACAGCTTAAATAAATAAATAAATAAATGTTCCCCTTATTCTTTCTAGCATGTTCCAGTAGGAAATAAGCTTTGGATGATGACTGCTCAAGCTGTTGAGGGGTAGATCTTATCGGATGGAATATCCTTCCCCAGTGGCACATATGTACCACACGAATAGTAAGTGCTTTATTCTGGCCTCAATAGGCAGAAGAGCTGAAGGATATGAGTGGTGGTGCTATGCTTTTGTTCCTGCTGGCAGTAACAAATGTTATCTTCTTGGACTGTGGTCATGGATGCCCTTTTCTCTTGCAGTGTGCAGTGGAAAGAAGGTGCCAGTACAAAAGAAAGATCTGGTTTGCCCTTCAGATGTTGGGCTGCCAGCTGTAAGAACCCGCAAGTTTTGCAGCTGTACAAGTCCCAGATGCTTTTTAATAAGATGTTTACTTAAAAATCTTGTACTGCTGAAGACTCATTTCTTGCAGTTGTTTGCCCTGCTGCAGCCAAGAAAGTTTTCTTTTGTTCTTCCAGTGAGCAGTGTTGATACTGTGGATGCAGCATGTCGGAAGGCAAATTCTGTCGTACTGTAGGAGTCAGCCTTTCATGGCAGCATTTGCACTAGGTTTTGGTTTTTGGTTGTTTGGTTAGATTTTTTTCCTATGCAGATATGTGAAGATTAGGCTAATTTCTTACTGCCTTTTCTTTCAGAGTATTGAACAGGTATTACCACTTTATGCAGTTATGGGGGCTTAGATCAAGATGCTTTTCCTCTTTTCAAGCAGGCTTCACCTGTGTGAAATAATGGTTATGTGTACTGCTCTCGTAACTGTAATTGAAGTATGCATGGAGTTTCACAGGCAAGACAGTGTTAGAGCTTTCTGAAGCATGTGGTTGGTTTTAGAAGCTCTAGATGTGACACTTTTGAAGAAAAAGAATTTCTGAAAAATTAATACAGTAATCCCTTGAATATCATGGGGGTTGGTTCCAGAAAGATGCTGTGCAATATGCAAAATCCGCAAAGTAGCGGTAAATAGGGTAAAGATGGGGAGAAAAAACCCTGCAGTGTATTGAACCGATGAATGGTGAGCTGTGAAGTAGCAAGAGATTACTGTATTAAGCCTTTATTAGAACTTGGGTTTCTTTATGAAACCTCAAGTTAAGACGTAACGTATTTCGGAAAACCCAGAAAAAAATGCTTACATGATTGTTTCTCTTCCCTTCTGTCAGTTTTCTAGAATGCTAATTCCCTGTTGTGAATTTTGTAGACTTCTGTTGCAATGGCACTTTGAAAGAGTAGCTTCATGTATGTGTGGTTTTGCAGTAGTGTCTTACCTACAGAGGCAGGTAGGACAGTCTCTGCCAGACTATTCATCTCTTCTGAGGAATTTATCTGGGCTTTCTTGACATTTATCTCCTCTTCAGTCGCCACCATCTAGCACCTTATCCAGGATACTACAGCTGGTAATTGGGAAGTGAGTCTTACTGTCTACTGATGTAGATAAGTACTAAGCTTTTGGTTTGTATTGAGTTGGGGGTTTTCTTGAGTACCTGTCTCAGACAGAGTGCTATCAGGAAACTCGTAATGCGCTTTGTTTTGGTTGCTTGTCTTATATTTTCATTCATAGGAGTCTGAGGCTCACTGCTTCAAGTGTGTATTGTGTCTATGCATAAACAGCCGTTTAAAGAGAGGGTATGATTTTTTAGGAACCTGGGTGGGATGCAAAGATGCCAAAGGAGGTGGGCAGAGGCAATAGTGTTGCTGCTGTTTCTGTGCTTTGAGTATTGCTTTATTCTGTAGAGGTGACTCTGCAAACTGCCCTGTAATCTTCTCGAGATGATCTATTCCATTTGTTAGCAGCTAATTGTCTCAGCAGTAAATCAGTGGGGATAAGAACATGATCTTCTGGTGTCTATGTTGTTGGAAGACTGTCTTTGCAGACCTCTGTGTGCTCTGATTTATTGTCAATATTTTTCCCAACAATTTGCATAGAAAACAATGTATTTCTGTATTTCCTTGTATCTTAAAATTTTGTGTGGTATTAGCCAACTGATTTGACATAAATGTGGTATGGCTGACTTTGATTCATGGACTGGTAATTCATTACTCTGTATTAACAGAGTGCATGTACAAATGAAATATACAGTCACGCTTCAATTATTCACACTGTCATATTTGCATCTTCTCATATTTGTGGAAATTTTTCCTGCAGTACTTACTCAATTATTCACGGAGCGGTACGGTCCTGCGCTGCTCGGGTGGGTGGCCCCGGCCCTGGCCGGCCCTGCCAGGAGTCAGGAAGTCTTTAACTGTAACACAGAGACCCATGTGGGGCCCATTCTGGCTATTCCAGCTGTGGCAGCCATCCTGGACTTGCCAGCGCGTATGTGCATTTGCAGATATTCAAAGCCTCAGGCAGAGCACTCCTGCCAGTGCCAGCTGCTGGAGTTCCAGCGAAAAAACCCTGACTCCCACACTACCATAAGGAGCCCAGGATCTTTCAGTGTTCCAAAGTTGCCATATTTCCTGCAAAAATTTGCCATATTTATGTCCAACTCGTATTCGCAGATTAAAGGTTCCATGGGACCCACAGAAGACCCATAATCTATGAATACAGAGGTACGTATTTACATGCCAGGTTAGACTGACTGCACTGTCAAGGTGCTCTTGGTCAATTTTTGCCCACGATTGACTGAGTTCTTCATTATTAGATTAGCTGTAACTGAATCCTCATCATGTTTTTTCAGATAGTGCTCAGGCCACTTCTGTTGCCAGACAAGACAGTTTAATGATCATATGCTTTTCCCTTCCTGTTTTTCCTCATTTCTTTTTCTGGCATCCTAGGAGTCCATGGACCAATGGACTCTTCCAACTCATTTAAATTCCATGATCTGACATTCAGTTATGATGCCATGGCTTGAGGCAACAGTCCCTGGGATTTCCAGATAGTCTTCTATCCAAGTCCTGCAGAGGTTCAGTGTTTTTTTAATTTCTCATCTAGATGAGATCAGATGGTATCACCATGGATTACCAGAGTTTTTATGTTTGCATCTTCATCCATTCATTTGTGTACACGGATTTCTGTTCAAATACATACTTTATGTTAACCTCTTCTGGTCCTAATTTAAAAAAACCTCTTGGAGTACACTGTTAGTGTATGAAGGGCATACATTAATGGAACAATAAGTTCCTTATCATTATGAGTAGAGCAATTCATGTGCTCAAAATTAAATGTATGCTCAAATGATCTCCTTACTTGGAACAGTTGAGTGAAAAGAGAAACTCCTGTACTGAGTTATGTTTGCAGAATGCTGGCAGGTCTGCTCTGTCTCCTCTCATGGCTCAATAATGTTCGATAGTTCAAAATATACCAGCTGCCAAAGCAAATCCTCAGTCCTCCAGAACTGGTATTGTCGTCAGATGCTCTGCATGTTTCAGAATTTAGAACTCGAGGAGTGGGTGCTTTTTGATAGAACCTGACCAAATGAGCACATCTCTGGGAGGTGGTAAGTGCTGGGTGTGTTCCTCCCATGCTTCCCATTTTGCTCTCCTATCTTTTGTTGAAGGCATTCCTAGGCATTTATCATGTGCTTCATAGTTTCAACCCTGAGTACTTGCAAATGGGCAGCAATTTGCTATTTATTCTTTCATTCACTTCAATGTGTCAGTATTCCTTCCTGTGCTTCTTCCCCACAGAGCAAGGTGTTTCTGCCATGAGGCTTAACTTGGTTTATGGCTGTGTCTAAAAAAGGGAACTGTAATGGTGCTCTAGTTCTCTGGCAACAAAACTGTCTCTCTTTATCACATTCTGTAGGTTTTTCATCTCTTAAGTGTGTGCCAAATGTGAAATTAATTGGCTTTGGAAGTGGTCACTAATCTTCTTTCAGAGGGTAGTTAATGAAATTCATTGGCACTTTATTAAGACAAATACCAGTATGCTAACAAGAAATCTGAACATACGAATTTTTGAAAATGTTGTAGAACCTGTTATGCACCAGAATTCTTCTGTCCAGCCTCTTAAACGGCCCATGTATGCATGGGAAATGCCAGTAGTTTTCAATAACCAAGAAGAGCAGTTGGGCAGGTGCATTATGTTTAGGTCAGGGCAATCTATTGATTTTGTCGGTCTAATAAATACTACCACGTGAACACTTCTGTTGGATTTGGTGTCACTACATGTGCATAAATAACAGCACATGCTGTATTGCTTTCCTCAATTTAAGGTCCAGAACTGCATCTTCGTGGATATATTCTGCTCTAGACCCCTTGATAAACTCAAAGTACCTCTTTTACTTGGAAGGGAGAAGGAAAGAAGAAAGACAGCATCTGACTTTCTCTATAGGGACAAGTTTCCAGTGTTTTTGCTCTTGCCTTACTGTCTTGCTTTCTGCACGTTGCCCACAATTAGTTAATCTACAGAATACCTCACAGTTTAAAAGTGAGATGTGTACACATTTGCATTCCATGACCTCACCACAAGCTTTAGGGTGGCATTTTATATAGCCAAGATTCATGGTAAACATGATTTCCACACCACACCCCCCCTCCATAATAGCTACCTTTTTCTTTTCATCAAATGTTTGCCACTGATTCTGGGGTGCAAGAAAGTTTACAGTAGTACATCAAAGTGGGCACAAATGCAGTCTGTACTTCTTACTTTAAAAATCTACTCAGTTTGACAGTGAGGGTTGTTATGTTTTTTAAATGAAGTTTAGTTTTGTTTGCACAGAAAATCCTCCTGGATAAGCTGAGGTGGCAGTTAATGTATCAGTACAACTCCTTGTTTTTTTGTCACGTACAACATTGCTCCTTTTCCTATGCCGTCGGCCCTCTTCCACTTCGTGCCCCCCAGATAGCGGCTTCACATCTTTGTGGTGTGATTTTTCAGCAGTTAAGGAGGCCTATTTCACAACTGCACACGTGCGACCTGACATGCATGAATATTCAAAGTAGACAGTCATGAATATGGAATTTCCCCCCCTACGGCCACCTGCACTGTGCTGGCTTGGGGCAGATGCCTGCGCCCTGGTGGCGTGGTGGCGAGCTGGGCCAGACACCCACCCCAAACTGACTGCAGGAGAGCCGGGCTGGGCACATGCCGCTCCCGCAGTGGCTTGGCTCGAGCACCGCCCACCCCGCTTCACTCGGCTCTAAGCAAGGAGGCTTCATGCAGTTATGACAGATTTACACATTCTCAGGTTAGACGTGGTGTCCAAGACTTTTTCGGGGTAGACATCTACCTGGAGTATGGAGAGACCAGGTCTACCCACCCGGAGAGACACTGGGCAGTGCTGAAATAGCGCCAGAGCAGTGGGGGGCGGTGTGAGGGTGCGGGGCAAATTTACATGTTAATGAGCTGCCATTCTGCGCGGATGGAGGGTGTCGCGGGAGACGAACAAGACCTGCAGTACTGTGGTATAGGAGACCCAACTGCAGCTTGTATTTTGGGTAGCTTTCACCCTGCAATGAATGTGTGTTGAACCATTTTGCAGTTACCATGGTGGTAGGGCCGTGTCCTTAGCCTTGAACAACTTATAGGCTGACAGTGTGTTAACTAGTATGTCCAATGTTTAATCTTTCCTCTCTGCATCTTTCTGAGCACACAGATGTGATTAAGATACCATTTCGCAACTAGTCAGATTTAATTGCTCATGGTGTATGCAGAGTAATGTGATATTTTTAAAATTTTTTTTAGCCTAACCCTCTTATTGCAGGGTAAGCTGTGTTTGCAGACAGTTACTGCAACTTAGCTGCCTGATAATAAGCTGTTTAAACCACTCTTAACTTCATCATGTGCCTGGACCATCAGACACAAGGCATTTAACCACCACCTAAAAGGAAACGTCATTTAAAAACATCACGTAAGCTCAATATAATTCAGGCAAGTACAATCTGTGTATATGAAGAGGAGATGTGGATGATTTTAAGGAGCAGCATCTGCTTCATAAATATGAGCTATGAAAGGCTTCCAAATGTCCCCTCTGTTCATCAAATGTGAATGTGATCTTGTCTTAGGAAGCCATCTGGAGCAGCCTTGCTACAGTTTCTGCCTTGCTCTGTGCCATTGTCCTGTCTGCGCCTCAGAGTGACTTGTCTCGCTACTGCACACTCAGTATTACTGATGGTTTCATGGGTTGTTTAAATGTCAGGTTTGTTGCCAAGCTTCGGCACATCATAAAAATATTTTGCATCCAATGGGCTGGTTTGGGGGGGTTTTCATGGTTTGGTTTTTTTTTCCTGTCTTTCCCCATAGAAATATTGTGAAAGGAATGAGGAGTCTGCGAGAAATACTACGGACTGTGGAAACAAAAGCTACTCAGACCTTCAAAATGGTAAGGGAGTGGGAGATGGGAAGGTGGGGCCATCTGGTATGCAGGAATTGTCTCTGTTGACCAGAGCAGTTGCACGAAAATGTATTTGCCCTCACTTGATGGATTGCTGCCTTTTTTTTTTTTTTTGCCTTTTATATTCTTTTATTTTTTGCCTTTTTCCCCCTTTTTTGGGTTTGGTGGTGTTTTGGGGTTTTTTACGCTTGGAAGTGGTATGTCAAGTGATCCCAGAGAAACAGAGATGTATTTAGTTTGACAGTGTTGTCTTCAGGTGATGTCGTCCTGTTTTCTTTCTCAGTTTCAGTGTGTGCTTGCACACCTTTCTGCATTTGCATGTGGAAGCATTAAGTACTTCTGGCTCTTGCAGCAAGTGGGGCTGTTTTAGACTGAAATCCTTCTGTAAAACCCTCTTCAATACAGTACAGAGTGATTTTAATTGTTTTAATTTTTTTTGGTGTTGGCATTCTGCATCCTTTTACCCTGAATGCCTTTGTTAGAGAAATCATGGAGAGACTTATTTATGTGCCTGTTTAACTTCTTAGACCTTTAGCTGTTTCTTCCCTGTCTCCTGTTTAAGAGATCTTGTCCTGAAGTTACTCAGGAGGTGACAAGGTCTACAGCATGAAGAGCAGCAGTTTTGAGAATGTGAATGAGAGCTTTACAGCCCTAAAAGTGTTCATATTCTTACAACTAAACTTACGCTTGGTTCGTCTTTGTGTTTTGTATAATTTCAGAGCAATTTGACAAGAGAGGGGAGTATGGGTTTGCATAGCATTTTTGAGAATGCAGGTGCACGTGGAAGGTTATCCAAGGAATTAGAAGAGATGATCAGGGTTCAGGGGTATTTTCATGTTCACCTGTTTTGTCATTTTGCTGAAATGAGTCTAACCTGTCTGCTGCTTCTATACCATGACAGAATGTGGCTTAGTTTCTCCTGTCCCTGTGCAACCGGGGGAATGCTGTACAACACTCCTGGGGTATTTTTCTGTAAGGGTAACTCTGAAGGTGTTTGTTTCTTTGGATTTCTATTTTACTGCGAGTTACATTTTCATTTTCTTATTTGTTTTTGAAGAGCTGTCAAGAGGGCAAAGGGAGGAACGTGCTTAATTAAACAAGTTTCTCAAGCATGAAAGTAAAACATATGATTTTTTTTTCCTGATTTGTGGGATCACAATGTTCTTCAAGCATAATAATGCTTTTTTTAGCGAAAGGCATTAATAACATAAATCAGAGTCTTGGCCTGTTCGGGTTTGTTTGGTCTTATTCAAAACAAGAGTGAAGCTAATTTACACAGCTACTGTACTGTATGTTAAAATCAAAGACACTAGAAGTATTGCGTGTTTGCCTTTTGAAAAGCTTACCACAAACTGTACTCCTACTTCTGTGTGAACCAGGCGAGATCTTTCTACTCCTGGCATATTATTTTCCCTCCCCCCTAAGACTGTAGGGAAAAATATAGGGGAGTTGACTCCTCAGGGTAAAACTGACTGATTAATTACACACCGAGACGATAAATGATACTGGCCAATGTTGCAGGGCCCTAGGCCATCTTGCTCGTAGTTATTTGCTATAAAAAGCATAGAAAAGCCTAGTTAGAAGCAGATGGCTTTCTGTAACTTGTCAGTAGGAGTGCATGGAAGGTCTTTGTGTTTCCAGGGAGTTGTATGTGACAATATTTCTTTGAGACACTGTCATACATTCCAAATCACTGCCATGTGCTGGATACACCTGTGAAACCTCCCATTATCATGATTAAGAAACACAAAGCACACTACTGCGGTTGCATTTTAGACTAATTCAGTGAATTAATGTGTGAGGAGGTGGATGAAAATCAGAACTTTACATCTAAAGAAGTTGTTTTTCTGAAACTGATAGCAGGAACTTGAACCTCAGTGTGATTTATTTGATCCCATAGATGTTGAGGTATGACATGTATAACATCCCTGTCCTGGTACGTATTTCATAGAATCACAGAATTAACAAGGTTGGGAAAGACCTTTGAGATCATTAAGTCTAACCTATTACCTATCACCATCCCATCATCTAAACCATGTCACTCAGTGCCTCATCGAGCCTACTCTTAAACATCTCCAGGGACGGTGATTCCACCACCTCCCTGGGCAGACCATTCCAATGACGGATCACTCTTTCAGTGAAGTTTTTCCTAATATCCAGCCTAATTTAAAACACAATGACTCTTGATGGCCTTGTAACACACCCCAAAGAATAAATTGCGTATAAAATACATACGTGGTAGTCAGAGAAGTTGTGAAATACTGTTTACAAGTATTAGGAAATAAGGGCTGAAGTTTCAGCTGTTTCAGTGTTGTGCAGCATTTACAGCTTAGAGTGGTAGGTTGCTTAAAGTTCACAGAAGATGCTGCCCATTTTGATGTCTCTGAGCTTCTTTGCATGCTCATCTACTTACAGTGCAAAAAATTAGAGGTTTGTTGGGTGGCAGACAAGGACACATGTCAAAGATAATTAACTTGACTTGGCAAAATTTGCCCCCTTTGAGCCTCGTTTGCCACTTTATGGTCGAAAATGTGCATGTGATGTCACTGTCTCAGTATAAAGCTCCTAAGCATCTTCTCTGCTCTCTCTGTTATTGCAATAGAAACAGAAAAGCGGGACTGAGATGAAACTATAAAAGGCTACAGGAAAAGCAATATTAACAGATAAAGAGTTGACCTTTTAAACCTAACATAAAAATAGCCTCTGGTCTGAGAGTTACATACGAAATTCTGAACCTGAGAGCGCAATGTAGTGTTGTCATATTCTTGTATGTGGTAACTTCTGTGAGACTCTCTTAGCAGTCTGTGTGGCAATCGGTTGTCATTTGCCAAAGCATCCCTGACTGTCAGGTTTTCTTGATACTTTTTTCCTGTGGCGTCACAACAAGACTCTATAAAGGCAGAAGTCTGGCCTTTCCAAAAAGAGGGAAGAAACTGCCACATCCGTAGCCTCTAGCAGCTGATTTAGCTTCTCTAGGTTTCTAAAAAGTGGTACCGTCATGCTGGTACATCTCACTCCCAAGGTGGAACATACGTCTTCTGTGTTGGAGAAGGCTTCACTGATACATGACTTTTTCTGTACTGTTCACTGATCTCTAGACGGCAGCCAAACAGCTTGCCCAAGTACTTCTCCATTCCCTCAGTGAAGACTGTTATTGGAGCCCTTTATCTGATCCACTTCCTGAGTTCATGAACAAGGAATATCGGTCTTACATTAGCAATCTTCTTTGTCGGAGGCCGGAGCTATACACAGAAGAGAAGTGAGTGTTCATTTTCATTTCATTTTACTGTCAGGAGGAAGGAGGGTATTTGAACAATCATCTGTACTACTAATTATGTCACTGATTCATGTTGTAGTTTTGTGTCTTCTTGTTTACTAACTTCCCATCAAAAAGTCTACTGGAAAAATAAAACTTAGAGTGTTTTTTCCCCAGAAGAAGAAAATTCAACCAAATAGCTGTCTTTTCTAGGAAATTGAAATAATCCATTTGTGTTTCAGTATAGCTCTTCTAAGATATATTGCAGAGCTTTTAATTTTGTGAACCTGCAAAAGAAAGTATTGACTGGCAAATGAATTATGCATGAAATGTTTCAAGTTACCGCTTCTCTTGTGAAATGAGAAAGAGGCTGACAGGATAACTCTTGACCTTCCTCAGAAAAATGTGTTCTGTCTTTCAGTGTGTACTGCCCTCAAGACAACGTAGAAGAGGCTCTTCTTCTCCTCTTAATCAGTGAATCCATGGTAAGCTAAAAATGAGTTTGTAATATTAATAGTGCAGAATAGTATCTAGCATTTCCATGTCAAGTCTTCTGGTTGGTTTTGTTTACAGAATCTTCCCTAAATAAAGAAAACTGAAGGTTTGGATGCTGAATGGAAAATTTTATCCTTTTATTAGTGACACCACTCTTATTAAATGGAACATCAGGGAAGGGTTTTGGGAATTGTCAAGAAGAGGAAGTGACTGCATTCATTTTAGCTGCATGCAGGTTCTGACATCCAGATACCCTGTCAGTAGACAGATGTTTCCATTCTAAACATCTGTATGGATTTATGAGTCAAGAGTGGGAGGAAGGGAGCCTTGCCTAAAGCCAGGCATGATGGTGGTACCCACTGTCTGGCATTGCAGGGTACAACATTGTGCTTATGTGCCTTAGTCTGGAGTCCTTAGCTGTTTCAGTCCTGACTGATCTTCAACAATTTCTGATGCTGGTGATACAAGGAATTTTGCCACATGAAGAAACATTTGTAATAAGTTACAGTGAATAGATTTCTTCTATTTATAACATTGGTGGCTTTAAAAAGTCCAATTAAGAGGCCAGCAAAACATTGGAGAAAAAATAACTGCATGGAAAACTGTGTGATAACCTTTGAAGATTTTCATGTTCTGAGAAGACACAAACATAGAAAATGTGTAAGGAATGTTTTCTGAAAATGTGTGAGGAATGTGTATTTTGCACAAGTGTGTTCACTTTTATTTCTGAGTGAGATTTCAAAACCTTGGAGCATCAATGAGCCTCTTAAAAACTTTTAAGCAGCTTTCAGACAAGTTGAAAAGAAATAATGTGGAAACTTCTTGGGTTTTGCCTCAGTCAGCTTTTCTTTGTCTAGTTCTTCTGGCCCAAGTCCTTCCTCTTTCCTACGAACTACTTCAGAATTTAGTATTGTTTGCTTTTAAAATTGTAGAAATATTGAAGAAGTGGATCCACCCCAAAACATTAAATTAACTTAACAATCACGTAGGTCTGAGTATTACTACGTTCTTTTTAGTGCTTTCTAGATTAAGCCTCTACAGTACATCTGCTTTGTGTTTTCAAGGGCTCTTCATATGTGCAAGTGGACTGAAGGCTTGTAGAATATCATGTGCACTTCTCTTAAAATCAGAAGGATTGTATCAGCATGGCTGATCCAAACAGGAGGAGGATTGAGGTCTGAAGCAGCAACAGTACTGACTGCTCCGACCTTTTCTGGGGCTGGACCTGTAGTCAGGAAGGTCTTGTGGGCCCTTGAACTCTACAGTCCTCTTCTGCTCAGGAGAACGAAAGTTATCTCTGTTTTATCCAATAGTGTGTGAAATGGTGAACTAACTGAACCTATAACTAAGTTATGTATGAAGCAGTGTGAAAATGCTATTGATAAAAACTGGACTGCTGTGCTGACTTCAAGGTTAAATCAGTAAGCTTGTGTATGCTCCAGTATATACGAACTTTCTTGAGGTAGATGCAAGGCATTTTGATCTGCTACATGTAAACCACTTAAATAATCAAAGATCCTGTAGTAGAGCACTGTAGGAACCAGGTAACTATCTTTCTGATTTTGAGGAAATGGAACATCTGAGTCTTCCTCTTGCATTAGCAATAGCCTTGTCATGTTATTTTCTACATAAAATGCAGGATGAGTGTACAGAAGTACAGCTGTGTTTAGAAATATACTTAGGAACCACAGAAATGGGCTTCCTAACTGAAGGAACAGAGGGACTAATCTGATTTGTACATAAGTTTGCGATCCATAGATATTTTCCTGTAGTTTTACTATCGTGGTGCTAAGAAGGGAAAATTTTGTTTAATTTATTACGTAAGATATTTTTCCGTAACAGCATTGCTGTAGACTAGTTAGTTTTCTCATTTGCAAGTTTGTTGTTCGTTTGAAACTTTATTTTTTGATTTAAAGAAAACCAAAACAACTTACTGAAGCTCATGGAATGATTTAACAAGAAACAGATTTCCAGTTGAGGCCTCTCCCTAGTAATATAATGTTAACAACTGAATAAAACATACTTTCCTTCCTGGAGAGAGAGTCAATGGCAAGTGATAATGATATGTTTCTTTAAGCCAGTAAGCAGCATAGTTGACGTTCCTGGATTTTGGCTGGATTAGGCATTCTCTCAGTATTTACAATTACGAGCCCCTTAAAGTGAAACAGAAATACGCAATTAGGTTGGCTTGCTGGGAGCTCTCCAGCTTCTCTGACACTTTGCTCTATCAGAACAAAACTCAGCAGAAGTCTGATTTTTAAAGGGACCAAGAGCAGCCATACTGTTGTAACTCCTTTGCAGGACCATAAAGCCAAACAGCTGCTTTACATGCCTGTTTCCTACTTCTGCCACTCCAAAATGACATTGAAGGGGACAAAATTAAGGGAAGGATGGACAGACCTGTCAACCTTTGGAGGGGACACAGAGCAAAGATGTACTGAGGGGGAGCATAAATCATCAGAGAACCTCAAAGTAAATATGTCATAAATTTGATGAAACGGAGACGTGATAGTTCTTTCAAGTAGTATACACCTGGAACACCTTTGCTGCTGAATTTCACTTTATTTTCTGTTTGACTTCCTTCATAAGGTGGAGCTGACGTCTACTTCACTGGGATCTGTGTGACTCTCCAGAAGTTATTATGGGGGAGTAGAACTGTTCCTGTAAAAAAAGAAAGACAGAAATTGCCTTCAGGCTATTGTGAGCCAGGCCCTATTTCTTAGCAAGCCTTCTCTGGTTCTTAGTGGTGCAGGGCTGTGGCTTGTGATTTCTTCTTATCCCTTTCCCTTGCATTGCAAGGGAGTCACTTTGCATGTTCTAGTGGGATGAAATGAGAATATATTCTAAAGGGGCAGTTAAGGGTTTCTTCTGTATTTCACTTGCACTGCCTCTGAGCTTAAGTATGTAAAAAAATTTCAGATGACCGAGTAACATGGTAGCTTCTTTCATAGCTTTGAAGAGACTTCTGTGGGTATATTAACACATACAGTAAAAGCTCTTGCCTGTTGTGTCCCGGCACTCTCCTGAGTTGCCTCCTGTATTCTTTCTGTCCTATTAAAGATGGGAACATATTTTCATAAGCCAAGGCATCTCAGTAAACAATGAAAGGCATCCCAGTTGTTGAGTGTGGCTAGTGTTTCTCCTGTGTGCCAGCTGTTACTTAGTCATGGTCATTGACTACAGAGTTCTCATGAAAAAATCCAGTGAAACAAATCAGGCAGCCTGAAGATTGGCACAGTTAGTCTTTTAGGGGAGTCTGTAACCTCCTTGCTACTATATAATTCCTTAGTCTGAGTAATGGTATGGATGGGGCTGTGTTTGTGAGAGGAGGAAAATTCTCTCCTTCAGACCAAGAAGGCCAGCTGGGGAGAGCCTTTACAAGTGCACTTTACAAGTGCAGCCTTTACAAGTGCAGGCTGTGGTAGAATGATGTGTTCCTGTCACATATTAGAAAATAATGTACTGGCCTATTTTTAAACCACTAGTCCACTTTCTTACTGCATTTAACCCAGCTAAACAAATGCTACTGTGTTTTTGAGGACAACTGAGGACATACTGTGTCCTGCTGCAGTGTGGTTTCTCTGCATCACACTACCAGTGGGAATACCACTGGTTCTGCCGTCGGGGTCTCTGGTGCTTTGAGCTGTGGAGTGTAGGGAGGAGGTTTGGCATGACTAACCCTTTGCTGCAATTTTGTTTATTTTAGTAGCCGTTCTCAGGGGTATTCAGAATTGACTGCGCTGCCCTTAAGGTTAGCCAGAAGTTTCTCAGAGCCAGAAATGGAATACTTTCTATTACTTTTTGTATTTACTTTTGAGGTTTACAAAAAAACCCCGAAAAACCAAACCAAAACAAAAAAACCCCAAATGAAAAAAAAAAAAAAACCCAGAACAAAAAAGTTAAAGAACTTAGAAACTAGAACTAGAAACTTAGAACTAGAACTTAGGAACTAAGTTTGCACTTAGAAACCTTCGCTTCTTGAATCTGAGGGCCAAAGTGCAGTCTGAAATCCATTTATGCAGTGCTAGCAGTGCTGGCTCTTACAATAGGGTATTTTGGCTGATGTGATTCACCAAACATACCAGGCAACATTTGATTTTTATTTTTTTTTGCCTCTATATTCAGTAGTACCTGAAATGAAGCTTCTTGTATCCAAAACTATTAAATTCTGTGCCTGTGTAACAAAGATTAGAAGTGTCATCCCCATCTTATCTCTGATTTGAATCCCTAAAGGCGATTTGACCTTGGAGAGCCTGAGAGCATGGAACAGATGGTGAGGGGGAAGTAAGATACTGGAACTTGTCCTGTTCTTTTTACTGGTGAGAACAAACTCATGACTGTGAGCATGCCTTTAACAGAATAAGATTAAACCCATATTTGTAAACACAGAAATAATTAAAGCCTGTTAGCTACATTTCCTAGTGTTATAAATAATGCTGTCCAACAAATGGGTTGGCAAATGAGAAGAATCTCTTGTTACTTTTGTAGGTTGGTTTGTGGTGTGTTATTTTTGTTTTTAAATGATGCCAAGCCCAATGATGATACAACAGCTTGACAACCATCATGAGTATTTTCTTGAGGGCTATCATACCGTGACAGCTCAAAGAACAATTGGGGATGGGATTACCTGTTCTGTTGGTTCCTGCTAAATCACAATTAAAATACAGTCATGCCTCACTGCATTGCGACTTCTCCATTGCAACCTTGCTGGTTCACGAGAAATTTTCCCCATGAATCTGCCTCAGTGATTCATGGAGCTTCCCGGTTGACTCAGGCGCAGTACCTCTGCGTCGCTGAGGGCCGGTGGGGCGGGACTGGCTTGGCCCCGCAGGGAGGGCGCGCGGTGCCTCCTGCTCGCCGTGGCGTTTATAGCCCCGTGCCTGTGTGACTCCACGCCCTATCACAGTATCACAGTATTAGCAAGGTTGGAAGAGACCTTGGAGATCATCAAGTCCACCCTGTAACCCAACACCAACCCATTGTCTAAACCGTGGCACTACCCACAGGACCCTCCAGTCCAACTCCCCACCTACTAGACCATGTCACTGAGCTCCTCATTGAGTCTTCTCTTAGACACCTTCAGGGATGGCTACTTCACCACCTTCCTGGGCAGACCATTCCAATGAGCGATCACTCTCTCTGTGAAAAACCTCTTCCTAACATTCAGTCTAAACCTCCCCTGTCGTCCTCCCTTTTGAATGCTGCGAAGGTTCCGTTTATAGACCCGCAGGGCTAGGCCATGCCACTGCCACAGCTGCTGCACCAGGAGGAGGCTTCTGTTCCCCCATGACCTCCCCCCCACTGCAGCAGGGAGAAGTGCTGTTTGGCTGGGTCCATACGGCCAGCGCTCCTGCTCCCGGGACCGGTGAATGTTAAAGGGAAAGAAACTCCGACACCGATGCCGCTCCTCCACCATAAGGGGCCCTGGGTGTTGCAGTGTTGCAAAGTTAAGGCTTCCTAGGCTCCAAGAGCACTTACCAGAGCCCAGGGACACCCCTTCCCCACCATGGCCCTGGAGCTTCCCCACCATAGAGGCAGTGCAAGCATGCGAGGAAGCGGCAGCCCAGTGGCAGCTGCAGAAGCGGCAACGTGGACAAAGAGAAGCTGAGGGAGTCTCTGGGGGTGTCTCCAGGCAGAGCTGGATCAGAAGTACTTCCCTTTGTTCCCCTGTGCTGTGAGAGCCTGTGGGGAGGAGCAGAAGATGATTCCCAACACTCTGGAGTGGTGGGGGGTGGAGCGATGGGCATGGCCTGTATGCATATTCATGACCCGTGCATGTTTGTGAATTAGACGTTTCATGAGACCCTCAGGAGACCCATTCCTCTCAAATTAGGAGGTATAACTGTATTACCAAATCTCACTATCTCTTTAACTGGTTTGTAAGGCAAAGCTGTGTGTTTGGGATCTACAAAGATGGATTTCAGCATGTTTCTGGTGGGAAATGCACTACCGTTGTTAACTGTGTCTTGAATTAATACTTCTAATGTGAGTTGCTGGAGAGAGAGTAGAGAGCTTTTTTTCTTCTGCTTTGCTGTAGGAAATCTTGTTTCCAAACTTGCAAGGAGGATGTTAATTCTTGGAAGATAGCTCTCTAAATCTAGATTACTGGTAGCAAATACATATAT
>WEKX01002687.1:255901-274217 GCA_013390025.1 Pitta sordida | reverse complement strand
TGAGGGAGTCTCTGGGGGTGTCTCCAGGCAGAGCTGGATCAGAAGTACTTCCCTTTGTTCCCCTGTGCTGTGAGAGCCTGTGGGGAGGAGCAGAAGATGATTCCCAGCACTCTGGAGTGGTGGGGGGTGGAGCGATGGGCATGGCCTGTATGCATATTCATGACCCGTGCATGTTTGTGAATTAGACGTTTCATGAGACCCTCAGGAGACCCATTCCTCTCAAATTAGGAGGTATAACTGTATTACCAAATCTCACTATCTCTTTAACTGGTTTGTAAGGCAAAGCTGTGTGTTTGGGATCTACAAAGATGGATTTCAGCATGTTTCTGGTGGGAAATGCACTACCGTTGTTAACTGTGTCTTGAATTAATACTTCTAATGTGAGTTGCTGGAGAGAGAGTAGAGAGCTTTTTTTCTTCTGCTTTGCTGTAGGAAATCTTGTTTCCAAACTTGCAAGGAGGATGTTAATTCTTGGAAGATAGCTCTCTAAATCTCGATTACTGGTAGCAAATACATATATATCTTTGTTACCCAAGTTAGTATCCATAAACAAATTTCCTTACTTCCTGTCTCTCTCTCTTCCTTCTGTGTAGCGTTAGCATTGTTGGGCTATTCTGGATGGGTGGGTGTGTCTGTCTTGCTTTCAGTGATGCTTCCAGAATTAGTTCTTGTACAGCTGAAGACATTAAAATACACCTGAAACACATAAGGTGTACCTATATGGTCATATTTGATAAGCAGTAATAATGGGTTAATTTGATGAGACATCTGAATTGGGCAGCAGTAGTTCGTGGTTTGTTGCTTACCAGAAATGAGACAGATGCCATGTGGTTCACATTTGCTTCCGGTCTGAAGTGGAACAGATTATGGTATCTCTGTCAAAGGAGTTTTGTGAGTTCCTGGCATATGGTATGTCCTCTCTGTTCAACGTAGTTGCCATTTTCACAGCAGCTTTGCAGTCAACTCTGTATATTTTCTTTATGTATATTAATGAGGGAAACCTTCAACTGCTGTGTAGAGATGATCAATAGCTTAGGCCAAAAGTCCATAGCTTCTTCCATTTAATTGGTTCTTGCCATTGTGAGAATTCATTCATTTTGTTGACCATACAGGCAGAACAGCGAGAATGGAGACCCAAAAGATATGGGCTAAATATTTCCCAACTCTTAGCAGTAAAGGCATCTATTGCGTGGTTTCAAAGGCCTGTTGTCAATCTTGCATTTGTTTTTCTCTGCTAATGCTAGTATTGAATCACACCAATTGCATTATTACAGTACACTGTGTAAAACATGCTGCTATTCTGCATAGATGGCTTGCAGTGGATCTGGCAATTATGTCTATTATGGAAAGACACAAGTTAAACATTCGAATGCCCATGAATTAAGGGGCAGGCAGCAGGCACTCATTAAAGATTTTAATTGTTTTCTTTTTCTTCTTTGGAAGAAAGCAGGGGGAGCTGTGTTTCAAAGTGAACAATTAAAGGATGCTTCATAGCTAATTGCTGTGAGAAGGGACTGCTACATGGAATATGGTCAATTGCTTGACATTTTATTAAGAAGCACATCTTTGTACTGTGGTAAAATTTAATTTTCTGCAGGGTAACTGCGTGCGTAATAACTGCTGAAGCAATGGCTGTTTGGATTTGATGTGACTATTTTCCTTTCTTTGTGAAATAAACATGCTATAAATAAGGGTCACTGATGTACAGCAAATCCTCTGTGCATAGGTGGTATATCTATTTTGCGGGTAAGTATACTGTATATGTGAGTAGGAAGGTACAAGCTGTCTGTTGCTCAGCCAGATTGTTAGTTACACTGCAAGTCCTCAGAAAAGCAGATCTCTTCCCTGCTGTCAGAGCCAGCGTAGGTCTGAAAGTCCTGTGTGCTGGTATTGCTGTGGTTTGGAGCCAGACCTGAAAAGCCCTGCTGAACCTCAACTGATTCTGTGCTCTGTCAGGTTGAACACCTGGACTGGGTTTCCACCATGATGCAGAGACACAAAATGGCTGAATGCTCAGGGGTGCTGGCCTGGGCCTTTTCGGTGTGTGTGGCCTACAGATGGGCTGTCACTGGCCTGTGGAAAGGGAGAGTGAAGATGCTTGCCGTCCTGTGTCTGGGTGGACTATGAAATGTGTTGAACCTCCCCAAATAGGATTAGTGTCACGTCTGAACTACCGACATGTACAGCTAATTGTGCCTAATGCATCCCCAAATATGCAAATACGATACATCTCTGAGTTGCTCCATTATCTAGGAGTACCTCAAATAAAGGATCATTGACTGTATATCTTTTCTCTCTGTAATCTATGTTACACTGATTCACAGTGTTGTGTTGGTAGCATTGGTGACCTTCTCCGTCCCACAAAACAGCCTTGAACAGAGGTTCTCTTGATGGTGTGACTCACCATTTCTCTCCATCCTGCTTGTGTGATGTGAGGCATGTATGTGTGACAATGGGAACAGTCATGCTGAGGGTGTTGAAAATGTATTTGCAGCCATGTTTTACTGCTGCTTATATGTTGTGGAGGAGGAGGAAGTAATGTGGTAGGACAAATGGAAATTGCTGCTTATGTTATTGATATGCTGCTTGAGACCAGTGTTCTACAAATACAGTAAATCCTCACTGCATTGCGATCTCTGCATTACGACCCCACGGATTTGCAAGGAAAATTTCTCGTGATTTTGCTTCAGCCGTTTGCGAGTCTCGCAGGCCGACGCATCCACCGAGGGACGGTGCTGGAGCTCCCTGTGGGGCGGCGTCGGCCACGGAGAGGGCGATGAGTCAGGCTGTGTGATGCATGGTGCGGGGCCGGGGAGGGGGCGAGATCAGCGGCGCGGGTTTTGGTCTGCGAGCGCTCATGGTCAGCAGCTGCAGAAGCGGCAGCACGGCCAAAGAGAAATCTAGGGATTGTCGGGGGGTGGTCTCCCCAGGCAGAGAGGGCTCAGAAATGCTTCCCTTTCCTCCCCGGTGCTGCGAGAGCCTGTGGGGAGGAGTTGAAGAGGCTCCCCAGCGCTCCTGATTGGGGATGGAGTGATGGGCGTGGCCTGCATGCATATTGATGACCTGCATGTATTTGTGAATTTGACGTTTCGCGAGACCTTTGACATGACCCGTTTCTCTCAAATGCGGGGATATAACTAACCTTTTTTCCTTTTGTATTTAGGAAAATTAGTGGTCTGAAACAACAGAAACACAAGTGTTTAAAAATACTGGTGTAAATAGCTTAGAGTTCTTGCATTTTTGAATACAAAACGTAATATCTCTGTACGTGTCACTAAGTAAGATTCCCTATCCAACAGAATTGTTGCATGCTGTGCTGCAGTAATTCTGTAACTGCTCTGCACCAGCAACTGTCAGAATTCTCACTGACTAACATTTGCAGAAACATGAACATAGATAAAGACAAAAAAAGAAAACCCTCTAATGGTTATCTGGGTCACAGCATCCTTTGTTTTGTGAGGCAGGCCACAGTAACCTGCCAGTTTCCCTGAGTGGGTTTCAGGAAAGAGTGATTCACATTCCCTTTTCTGTCCTCCTGTATGTAACACTGCAGTGGTAAATGATACCTTGAGCCTTGAGATGGTATATATCTTATTGTGTTTGACACGCTCATATTCTTCCTCGTGTTCAATCAGTATCCGAGGAGATTTTTGCCTTTTAGTTTTGGGATTTGTTGCTTTTTTCATATCTCTCTGATAATGTGGGATCTGCTTGATTAATTTTTTTTTAGGGCAGCTGGAATTAGCAATTGTGAATAGATTCAGTATGAAAAAAAATGTTGGGATAGAAGTAATGATGAATCTGCTAGTGGCAACTTTTATGCATGCAAGCATAGAGAGTGATAGATTGCAGAAACCTTCTTTCTAAGCCTTTGAGAGATGAAAGCTTGAACAAAATTAGCAGGTTTATGACCTTCTTGGAAAGAATATTCATCATGCCTGTGCATGTGTTGTTTTTAACTGCTGTCTGCTTGGGTAAAGTACAATATGTACAATATGTTCAGTATGACTGCAATTTTAGAATGTTGCATCCTGGTAATGTCCTATATTTATGTTTTGCATGATTGGGGTGCATTATTTCCTCTGTGGCAGAACTTAATGGGCAGTCACCAGTTCTGATTAATTTTCTTTTTGTGCTAATATATCCACTTGAAAATCATAGCTTGGTACTAGATAAATACCCCCCAAATTATCAGACTATAGCTGACTAATGGGAGGTTGATGATGAGATTAGAGAGCATGGGGGTGCTATCTCAGTAGCTGTTTTGTACAAACAATTGTCATAACAATGTAACAAGTGCAGAAAAAATTGTTAGCGCTATTCTATCTACGTAGGAGGATTCACTTGGCAATGATGATCATTCAGTATATGCCTTTAACTCCTTTTTTTCCTTTTAAATAGCAGTCTTGTGTTAAGTCTAAATAGAGCTTAAGCATATTTTTAAATTACTGTTATGTATTAGGTATTTCTGCTGATAGAGGTAGACAAGCCATGTTTCTGTTCTCTGATTGCAGCATTATCTCTCTGAAGTTGTTTTCATTCTCTCTTGCAACCTATTGTTCTTAACTAGTTTTTTCATCACAAATTCTGTCTTTTGCAGTAGCACAAAACCGAACAATACTTCTGTGGCTGCAGATGTTGGTGTAAATGTATTTGTGCAAACACTAGACATTCTGATCTCTAAGCTTGCCTTTAACTGCAGTCACCATTTAGCTCTTGGTTTTGATTGTGTTAGTTGTCAGTAATTGTGTTTGCAGTCTCGACTGGAGGCTGTGATGAAGAGTGCTTGGAACTGGGGCATTACACAGATAAAATCATGATGAAACAGCTGCAGTTTAATCATAACGAAATATGCGTGGGCTTTAAGGGCTGCATATTCTGGAAATTTTTATTACACTTAATTCCAATGTTTAACCTTTTTAGGAAAAAAACCCATCCCCACAATTAGAAAGAAATAGATGTAAGATTATAGTAGTAAGTATTATAAAATAAATCTCATAACCTTTCTGTTTCAGGAAGGGAACATTTTGTTTGTCTTTGCCTGAGGTGAAACTGCTGGCAATTTTCCTAATTTTTCTGATCTTTTAGATGTCTAGACCTGAGTGTCTGGTGTTGCATCCCTTTC
Organism: Pitta sordida; assembly: GCA_013390025.1. Classification (NCBI taxonomy): domain Eukaryota; kingdom Metazoa; phylum Chordata; class Aves; order Passeriformes; family Pittidae; genus Pitta; species Pitta sordida. The sequence continues at coordinate 269,092 of WEKX01002687.1, read as the reverse complement.
AGCTGAGGATGCCAGGACAGTTTGTCTGGGCTATCAGCAGATGCTAGGGCTCAGTGGTGTCCAGCACTGCCTCTCTGAGGCTGTGAAGTCTGGGTGAGATCTTCTTCACTTGGAAATCAGAGGGCTGTTTCAGTTTACTGTGGAATTGTAATCTCCCTCTTTGGGTTCAGAAAAGCATAAAGGGCTGGGATGTTGAGATAAATCTGTGTCTGTGTCATGTGGTATTTTGGGCCAGCTTAACAAAATGTTAAAATAATAATTTTCTGTCAAGAGTAGGGCATCTTACAGATCTAGGCCCAGCAATGCACTGATAGATTAGCAAAATTAATACATAATTAAAAAAAAAAAAAGTCTGGTATTGCATTGCTCAAATCTCTAATTGCTTTAAACTGGTGACAGGCAAACCTGATGACTCAGGCAACCTACTCAAATTAAAAGGTAAAAAGCGAGTAGCAGAAAAGAGCAACAAAAGCACATGCAGTTCTGAAGTATAGACAAGTATAGACAGAAGATAAATTATCGACCATGGAAGCAGTTATCATAGTTGCAGGCAGTTGAAGTAATAAGGAAGATGGTTTAAGGATGGCCTTGAATTTTAATTATTGAGGAAATAAGGAAGACGGTTTAAGGATGGCCTTGAAATTGCAATTATTGAGGAAATGGGATCTGGAAGGTCTGTTTCATAGTGCTCTAATTCTGTGACACGAATCTACATGAGGTATTCCTGGCAGTTCCTTTCTATGCGTACAGCTATCTTCTTGAGTTTGCTTCATGTAAAATACCTGTGTGGAAACACCATCCTTGTGTTGGGATGAGTTTAAAAAACAATAAAAACCCTGAGACGATTTTAAACAAAAGGCTATGTGTGATGGATGTCGCTTGCTATGGAGGAGTCATTTTTCTTTTGCTCTTTTGGGGTATGATGCTTCATTTGTGTCTGTGCCTAGGCGAACCGGGACGCAGTGATCAGCCGAGCCCCAGACCAGCAGGATGATCGAGCCGTCAGCCTCCAGGATGCTTCTGCAGTCTACGACCTCCTCAGCATCACGCTAGGCAGAAGAGGGCAGTATGTGATGCTGTCTGAGGTACCTCCTCTGGCCTGTGCCGAAACTGCTCCTTGAAAGCTCCTCTTTGCAGTGGCTTGGTGGGGAACGTGAAAATGAAGCGCACTAGTGGGCATTTAGTAGAAAGAACTACAGACAGCAGCACAGGCCAGAAGTGCATACAGAACTGTTTGAGATATTAATATAATTTGTATGTAGGCACTTGAACAAAGTGGCTGCAGTCTGAAGTGATAATGTATGCCAGCATTATCACTTCCATTAACTGAGAAAAGGAAAATGGTGTCATAAAAAAATCACCTGACTCTGGGGTCCTAACAGATATTTTCCTGGCCCAAGCAGCAGTCTTCATGAAAAGTATAAGGAGAAAAATAAATAAAGAAAAAGTCTGATATTTCTCCCATCATTTCCTTCTCAGTGCTTGGAGAGAGCCATGAAGTTTGCGTTTGATGAATTTCACCTCTGGTACCAGCTTGGCCTGTCCATGGTAGCTTGTGGAAAGGTAAGGTTCAAACAAAAAGACTTTAAAAGGGCACATTTTCCTCTGGCAAAGTGTATCTAAATTACTTGTTTGAATGTGCAGATTCATGTATGTTGTGGCATCAGGCAACTATGTGGAGGGACAGAGCTCTCCTTTTAGTCTTTCACTGCACTTTGTGGTCAGGTGCGTGCATTTGGTATTGAGCACTGTTCTTTCCACATAGTGTTTGTTTTTCATTATCAAGGAGAAAATGGATTTTGTGCATAGCTGTAGGTTGAAAAGCATTATACAGCTATCCATTCTCTGCAGGTTCAACGTAAATGTGTTTAGTTTAAGAGGGAACTGGGTCTAAGACTGTCATCAACTCACTTTGTTTCTTCAGGCAGTGAATTTAAGCTGTGGTTTCTCTTTATGTTACTGGCTGTTTTCATAGAGAGCTTGCAAGGTTTAGTAATTCTGAAGTGCTTGGTGCAAAATATACTCTAGAAAAAGAAACCGTGTGTGAATGTTGGCATGGTCATGTTGCGTGAGTATTGCTTTAAAATTGGTGTAGTATTTGTCAAAGTTATCAGTAAACCACTGAGATGGATGAAGTCTGGTTGTGAAAGGTAGGCAATAGCAGCAGGAGCTTTTGCTTATTACTGTTAAAATAGTGGACTTCCTGTAGGAGATGTAGATGCTACAAAATATAGCCTGTTCATTCTGGGAGTCCCCATCTGCACTTTTGGGAGATACGAGCAAACTGATGCTGTGCACTAGTAGACCAGTTAATATGGCCCTGTATTTTATGCCCATAGAGTGTACAGAAATCCATGGAGACCACCAACCATCAATCATCTGGCAAATTACAGCTACTACTGGCCTTTTAGTACTATAAGCTGAGCTGGAATCAGTGGTTTGGGCATGGAAATGGGAGGTGAATCTACAGTGGTATGCTTTTGCAAAGAAATTGTCATTTTGTGATGTTTAAGTGGTGGCAAATCTTGAAATATGTCTGAAGGGATTCGTTGACTTCTGTGACAATAGGCACGGCCTTAATGTAGAAAACTGTTAGTTGTTAAGCATTACACTTTAAGAAAATGGCAGAACAACAAAAGTCAAATAAAGAGCTAAGGGTATAGTAAGTAGGACTGTGGAGAGACTGAAATTATTTTTTTACTTTAAAGGGAGGAAACAAGCCTTCAAGAGCTCTTAGAAGGGACTTGTCTGTTATGGTTAGGACAAAACGATGGCTTCTAGATGCAGGAAGATAAGTCTATGTTTCCTATTAAGAGTCAAAAAAAAAAGTAGTGGAATATTGGAAAAAGATTGCCCTGTGAAGGTTGTGTGGAACCTACATCACTGGACATTTGTGGAGCTCTGTAGGCAAATATTAGTGACCCCTCTGTGAGGCACCAGGGGTGTACTTGGTTGGACCTTGCAGACTGTGACTCTACAGTTGTCTCCTTTTGAGTAGAACAATTCTAGCTAATTTATACCAAAGCTTTGGCAATGCATATTAGATCAGCGGGGAGCTGAGTGGAGAAGTTTAGTCAGAAAGAACCTCGCAGATTCCTATGGAAGTTTAGTATAAGCATCTCAAAATCAATTCAAAGTATGAAAACAATGGCTAGACTCAATCATGTATGAGGAAAATTGAAACTACTAATGGAAACAATGAGCTTGGTGCCATGGTGGTAATAACTTGCACTGGCCTGTGTCAGCTGCAAGGTTTACAAGTCATGGCCAGCTCTCCTGGGCATTCTGCTGGAATTAGCACAGTCCTGCCCTCTATGTCTTTTGAAATCCTCCAGATACCTGAGCTCTTGATACTGAGGACAAAATTGACTATGTAGGCTATGATGGAAAGGCGCAGTATCTTCCCATAAACACAGAGTTTCTCTGGGAACTTTCTCATCTTTTTACAAGTTGTATAACCTGTTTCTCAACAGCAGATAATGTAGCTCTAGTAAGCTACTGGAGAGCTGTTATGGTTTAGGGGTTTTTTTGCTGCTCTGGCAGCAAGGGGGTTAACAGCTCAGCTCTCGGCTCAGTCACTGCCATGGCATTCAAGGTTATAGAGATAGAGACGTCTCTGTGAATAACATATTTGGGAGAGAAGAAAAAAAAAATTAATAGCAAGATGTAGGGGCCGGTTCACAACCTGCGTCGGCAGGCTGAGAGATCGAAGGCCCATCCAGGCCCACGAGAGAAGGGGTAGAAATGTTCTTCCAGGCTCCCGCTGCTGCTCGTGAATTGGACTGACCATGATGTAAACCTATGGACTACAGATAAAGGAACCAGTGATGCAGAATCCATCTAAGCTAGCGACTGAAGATGGAGAGTTCAAGCTGGGAAAAAGCTANTTGTAGTTGCCTTGCTTTTTTGCCTGTGACCAGTTTTATTTTCCAGCTTTATTTTCCAGTTTTTCCTCCAGGAGAGGTTGTGGGTGAATCTCTGGCATCCAGCCAGAGTTAAACCATGACAAGAGCAAATCTAGAGTGTTAACTGCCAGTGATTGAGTGTGAGTGTATCCAGAGAATAATTGTGGTTCAATCTTACTTTAGTATGGTGAAAAGAAATGTGGCCTGATCTTCAGCTTCTAACAACTTGCATGGCAACTCTGTCCTTGTCCTTATATGTTTGCATACCTCTTCACATTCCATAGAAGTTTCTGAATATTTGGTACTTAAAAAAGAAAAAAAGAGCAACACAAGTATCTATGACTGTGCTATCTTTTCAGGTTTTCAAGTACATAATATCTTTTTGCCTGTACTTCAAATATTTACAAGGTAAAATGTCTTGATCTTCCCTACTGTTGTAAAAGCTCTAAATGTTCTGAGCCCTATATAGGTCAGAGGGAATTCCCTTACCCAACAATCCCATCTGTGCAGTATTTCACGTCTAATCCCAAAGTATTCCCTGAGGATTCCTGTTGTCTGCTCTGCAATGCGTCATCTTGCTAATGGCAAATGTGGCATACATTTTTATATTGCTTCGCAGCTTGATAGCAGCACAGAGTTCATATAAAAGTAAGTGCTCCAGTGTAGCAGAAAGAACTTATGAGAAAACAGTGTTGTCTGTGCAGAATGCAGAATACACTTGAGCTTTTATAGGTAAAGATCTGTTTTCACCTGTCTCAGTCACAGCCAATTCCTGATCTCATTTCTTGGTAATGAAATCTCACATCCTGCAGCATTACTTGTTCTGCATTACAGCAAATCGTACTCATAAATTCTGGGCACGACAGGAACAGTTTTATCAAGCTGTAAATGCTGGAAACGTTGGTTTATCTTTTTTTCTTTTTTTTTAACATATTTTTAGGATTGTCAAACTCTGACCTTCTGAAAAGAGCTGTAAAATCCTATCTTGCCCTCTATTCTACACTGAATTTGATTAGTGTTACTTTTATTTTGTATATTCATCTGCAGATTAAGTCAATCAAGTTGAATTTCAAAGTACATAGTTTCTCTCTCTGACAGACAAAAAATTGCCAAATGGTGATTGTCATTTTTTCACAAGTGATCAGTCTGAATGTCAAGCCAGCCACCTAGGTTCATTACTGCATGTAGGCTTAAGTTTACACATTACAGTTATACCCTGTCATTTGTGAGGAACGGGCCATGCCAAGCCCCTTGTGAAACGTCAAACTCGCTAAGACGCACAGGTCATTAATATGCATGCAGGCCACACCCATTGCTCCACCCTCCGACACTCCGGAGCGCTGCGGACAATTTTCTGCTCCTTCCCAGGGTCTCTCTCAGCACAGGGGAGCAAAAGGAACCGTTTCTGGGCAGCTGCTGCAACCGTGTGCTCGCAGCCCAAACCCTAAACTGCTGCTCCCCCCTAGTCCGCCCCGGCCCCGGTGCCTGTGACGGCCCAGCCCCGTGTGACGGCCTGGTCCCGGGGGCCCTGTGCCACCCCATGCATGCTTGCCCTGTCTCCCCCCAAGCTCTGGTCAGCATTCTTGGAGCCTGGAAAAAACTTAACTTTGCAACATTGCGCCATCCCGTGCCGCTTATGGTGGGGGGCGTTGTGGGTGTTGGGATTTCTTTCCCTTTAACGTCCACCGGTCCTGGTACAGGCAGCACTGCCCGGGCTTTGACTGGGCTTTGAGTAACAAGGGAGTGGCATGTCTTGTGGTGGTGCTATGCTGGGTCTCAGCGGAGCACACAGGAGACACACAGGACCGGGTTAGGGACCAAGGCATGGTGCCGCAGGGCTCTAAACGCCATTGTGAGCTGGAGAAACCACGCGCCCTCCCCAGGGGGCCGGTCCTGCCCCATCCGCAGGGAGCACCGGCACCGCCCCTCGGCAAAGCAGAGGCACTGCGCATGCGTCGGCGAGGAAACCTCATAGATCCCTGAAACTGAATTGCGAGAAATTTTACTCAAAAATGTATGGGGTTGTAATGGGGAGGTCGCAATGCAGCGGGGATATATTGTATTCTGAAAAACATGTGTCTTAACCAAAATAGGCACATTACTTCAGTAAGGTCCTGTAGGCCTTGGGACTTCCTAAAGAAGTGAATGAAAAAACTCAGAGAAGCATAACCTTTCTGTCTTTTTTTCTACTTACGTGGTGGAAATAATGGTGTGATAGCAATTTAACTCCCCTGTGAACTTGCATAAAAGATGGTGTGGTCTGAACGTGTGTCAACCCAAATAGGAATGCCTATTATTGTTAGGTTGGACTATTAGTAATGGGATATAATTAGGTTGGACTATTAATGCCTATTATTAGATTGGACTAGATGATCTTCAAGGTCTTTTCCAACCTTATCGATACTATGATACTATACTGAACTGCATATTCTCTGAACAAGAGAGGCATGTATATTTAAATGACTAAAATCCACTGTTACATTTGGATGACTTCTGCAGGCACTTTTAGATTAAATGCTGGGAAAGCCTAGACAATGGCAAAGACATGGTGAGAGTTCTCGAATGTCCCCGAGTGCAGTTTTGGGTAGGCAGAAGAGGCTTGAATTAGTCTAATGCAGCACTCTTGCTCTTGTGGTGTTTGAAAACTGAATGCTTTAAGTTGCTTCTGCTGGTAATAACCTGGGCAGTGTAGTAGTACAACAGCTAGAGGCTGAGTGGGCATAGCATCTCCCTGGGTCTGCTGCCGTGTATGGACAGGCTGGAGTCTGTGTGGCTAGTGGTATGATAGCCGGATGCCATCTGTCAGAGTCCTCAGGCAATGAGATGAGCCACTGTCCTGCTGCCAGAGTAAAATGAGTGCAGACGGTTGCATCTGTTTGTCTCAAGATTTTGAAAAAGTGACCAGAATTCAGCAGTATGGGGAAAGGAAGGGCCTAACTCGCATCTACAGAGAAGACTTTGTAGTCTTCACAGCACTGAAGAGAGGAGAGAGCTGTTTGGGGCGGTCTTGTTCTCTGCTGCTGCTTTCCTGCTGAGCTGCTGCCGCTGGAGGTCATGAGCCGCTGCCACTGGAGGTTCAGCTCTCCTAGTAGGGTAGCTCTACTAGGAGAGAGTCTACTAGAGAGTCTGCTAGGTAGACTAGGGTAGCTCTAAAAACATTTCTGAAGTTGGAGGCAAAATTGTCATAGTGTCTAGATGATGTATTACAAGCACGAGGGATGTGAAATAGGGTCCTTGTGCACTTGCAAGCATTTCCTTGGCCTCAGACCAGTTGGATCAGTTACACGTGCCTTGTTCATATTTCTGTTGCCTTCCACACTTAATACCTTCACGTGGGACCTAGCCTTGGTGTCCCAAAGTGGAGCTCTCTCAGAAGTGCATCAGAAGTGGGCTGTAGGTTAAATTCATGGTACTTGAGGTCTTCTGGATCTGCATTGTGAGTGTCTTTATTTTATGTCTTGAATAACGTGAGGCAACATAGATGCCTCTCTTCTACCTACCACCCAAGGAGACAAGATTTGTATTTAGTGACAATGATTTGCTGTTTTCCTTAAAGTGGTGAGGGAGGGATCCTCCAGGAATAGATGTGAAATTATTCTGTGAATACTTAGTGTACTTAGTCTAAAATTGCTGGGTGCCCTAATTGAGCCGTTCAACTCTTGTGAGTCTTAATCTCTCATGTCCAGTGAGTGTTTATTGTTGTTAGTGTTTGCAGTGCCTAGAAACATTTTCATGCTCATGTTAAATGTCTCTGCCCAGAAAACTGCCACAACACAACTTGGTTAGTGAGTTAAGAACTTTAGTATATGTGGTTCTTGAGAGGACGGATGGGGAGAGATATAACCTCAGGCCAGCTGAAAGAAGTCTGGATGATCTGCTAAGCGAGGATAATTTGCTTTTACTTCTCATACTGTATACTCATTGAGGGGGTGAAGTGCATCCAAAAGTGAGTAAAATAGAGCTCAGGAACAACTGAAGAGTCTGTGGAGAAAAACTTCTGTGAGAGCTCAGTGGAGCTGGATGCAGATACCTATAGGAAAGGGCTGTGCTCAGCAGGCCTGGTACTAGTGATGTGTTCCTGGGGTGCCTGACATGAAGCTTTCCAGCTCCTAGGAACATGGTCAGCCCAGTGCTTGCCCAGAGCAGTTTTGTGACTTCAGAAACCTCAGCATTGTTGTTGATCCTTCCCCAACCCCTGCTAACCTATACTGAGGACGCCATAGGAACAATGGTCAACATTATCATATAGATAGATAGGCTTGGCAGTAGATTATGTAAGCTCCAAGCATGGTGCCTTGCAAAACCAGGCAGATAAAGCAGCTTTCAACTACACAAAGCACTCCTTTCTGCTCTTATCTGTTACTTTCATTCATCTTTAAGGCAGAGAGGAAGAAAGAGTCATGCTTGTCTACCTGAATGTTTTCCTTAATCAATAAGGCTTCAGGAGGTATCTGGTGTTACACAAAGAAAATAATTGCAACCTCCTTGGCATGTGGCATTCAGCTCTTTTTCTGAGGGAGTGGGCTCCAGCTCTTCCCAGAGCTAGTGTTGCAGTGTCACTGTGCTCCCTTTGGCTGCTCAGCAGTTGGAGATGCTGCAGCCTTTCCCAGGGCTTGTGCTGGCAGCATTTTTAACGTTTTGAAACCAGTCTTACACAAACATGAACTCTGATTTTGGAGCCCTTAGCAAGTTGCTAATACATACTGGTCATAGCCAAATAATGACAAGCTAATGTCTGAGCTGCTCGTATCTGTGTTGCACCCCAAAAAAAAAAGAAATCCTTCCCCTTATTTAAACAGGGCAGCAAAAGCAGATGTCTTTAAGTGCTTTGAGGAGCTTCAAGTTTGACTCAGCCATGCCTGTGCTGCCAACATACAGCTTTCCAGAAGGTTAGAAGGAAAGTTATAAATATATTTAATACATAATTCTGCAGCAACAGCAGACAAATTTTATGATTTAGCCTGTTCCTTCTGTTGGTTTCCTTGCAAAAGCTTAGGCTGGTTGCTAGGCAACTGGCATAAAAAAAAAAGTACATTTCTCTTTGTATTGCAGGCTGGAACCTTGGGAGCGGCAGAGGCCTCAGATGGCTCCTTAAATAGCATTGCTGGGGAAGGAAAGTTAAAATATTGAACATTCATTGGTTAAAGATCGTGTTACAAAGGTCAGCTATCTAGAGGATATTTAATAGTTTGGTTTCATTTGGTGCAAAGGAAAGATTAGAAGGGAGTTCGCCTGTGTGCTGTAGATAGTACAAAAAATGGAAATTTCCTAAGATGCCTGGTTGTTGAGCAGAATACCTAGGTGGGCTATATAATTGCCTTCAGTCTTAACTCTCTTTTCTTGACAGAAAGTGTGAAGTGAGGTGTTTGTCACATTAGCAGGGACAAATATATAGTGTGTATAGATCTTGGGATATAAGAGATACTTTTAAGAGGGAGTATTTGAAGCTGCATAACTCCAGTACTGTAATTTGCTAAATACGAGGTAAAAGAAAAGGGAGAGAATTGGTCGCCATGTTAAGAGAAGTGAATGTCTTAGCGGAATAATGTTCATGCTGAGGGATTTGCAGAAATCTCTAAATTCAGTGGAAAGCTATAACCAAAACAACTGATTCCAGAGTTCTCAATTGCTCGCTCACTGTCATCTTTATGTGTTGGTTCAAGGTCACTGAAGTGACTGTGAATCCCAGGGTACAGGAAATACTAATTCTTGCATAGTGATGAAAGATTTTCCCCCTCTTCCCAAAATCTCTTTGAAGTAATGCAGTTTTTAAAGTCAGAGAGGATGATGCTAGAAATATAGCAGTACTAGTTGTAGAGATTCATCTGTGTACTAAACAGCCAGGTGAGTTGGTAATGAGATTGTCTACCGGAACCACCACTTTAATGTGAAAGGTTTTTCCCTCTGGTTGAAAAGTATCACCGAGGAAAAAAAAAATCTAGGAAGGTTTTTTGGAACCCTAGGAAGGGAAAAGCAATTGTTTATAGCCCGTCAATCTGTATGGCATGATCTACTCTCTGGAAATTTTTCTTTCTTTTACTTCTATTTGTGGTTTCTTTATCTTCTGAATATGAAACAAATTTCTGACATCCTCCGTTTGTTACTTTGGTAGGATGACAGACCAGAGTAGGGGAAAGAATGAAAATTATGTTGGAGTAAGCTAGGAAAACCAGCGTTTGAGTTTGCCATAACTAATGGCAAGATCTCTTGAGCCATCTGGAAAAGTAAGAAAGAAAATTAACTGTAGGATGTTTTTTGTTCTGTTCTGCTTGTTTGCAAACATCTTTGAGGAATATGCTTCATTATTGAATTAGTAAATGTGGAATGGGAGCTGTGTTCTCTGCTTGGATAGTTGTTTTTATTTACACTTTACTCCCTTATAGGATTCAAAACCATGGCTGCTGCCATCACTTAGGGGAAGGTGTCCTCCTCCTTCCCCATAGCTTCCTTGTGATTTCTTGCTCAAGATAAAGAAGTGCCCTTGCCCCCAAATTGGATGTGGTACATAGAGCTCTTTCAGAAGCCTATACCAAAAGCAGCTATTCTTCCAGTATTGGTTTCTACTTCCCAGAAACTGCCTAGTTTTCTTCTCAGAAATGATTGTGGATCATGTTTGTGATCTCTGCAGAGGAAAAATACTGCATGCAAGTAGATTAGATGAGAAAAAAATTGACAGCAAAAACTAGCTTTGTACAGATCCTGGATTTAAATATACAACAGTAGTGCCATGTTCATCTTCGTCTCCTTTGCAAACACCCTGAATTTATATGAAGGATGGAGATGCCCAAGTCAGGTATTTGAAATTCTGAAGTCCCTTATTATTTTAAAATTTTTTTTAATGGCTGAACATTCTCGTTAAAGCAGCGTTTACTTCATAACCTGATTTGAATTGTGTGCTTTGTTGATAATAACAAAGGGAGGATGATCATGGATCTTCCGAAAAGTGATGAGGATCCCAAGGCTGATAACTTCTGCATTGCACCTCCCATAAAAAAAGTTGAAACCTCCATGGGACAGCCGTCAACACGTTTGCCATTTTTAAAAACGATGCATGTTTAATGGGTTTGTGTGTGTGTTTAAGGGACCTTTGAAAAGCCTTCTTCCCAGAGAGAGGCCAAATGAGACCCAGAGGCAAATCCCTAGTTTTCTGGAGTATCTTGGAACTGGTTCCAGTGCAGTCATTATAATGCAGCAATTAGCAGGCTAAACAGAAAGAATTTAAATCCTGGCTTGAATTATGAGGTGAACCCCTCTAAAGTTCAAAATTATGAGTAGGAAGCCTACAGTCACTTGGAGTTCAATTTCTGCTCTTCTCAAAACATACCTCTCCAGTAAATCTAATTACATATTATTGCCTTGCAGTGAATTTCACAAACAATGCTCTTGGCTGCCTGGCCCACCCACACTAAGTGAAAGTATATGTACATTTTAATTATCAGATTATTTCAATGTTGCACAAACACTGTTTTGCGTTAAATATTTTTACAAACCAATGGCACCTGTATTCAGTAATGAGCAGACGATATTTTTCCCCTGGCTATTAGTGTCTGTGATTAGTTTCTTTAAGAAGCCTTGATATCATATGTCATGCCAGTCTCCCCTAAGTCAGGTCACTATGGGAGTGGGATATTGTTTCTTGACATTTTCGTTATCTGTTTAAAGTACCTGCTGAGTGAAGTTTTCAAGGTGAAATTATATCATGTCTCTTGAATTTTTAAAATGCAGCTGGAGAGAAAGGCTTCATGTCACCCTGTTTCTAAAACCACTTTTGCTCCATATGTTTAGTTGCAAATTTTATAAACCTCTTTGGAGTGACATAACTTTGTAAATGTTTAAGAAGCAGTGTGGAAACTGTGCACTTGCTCTTGCAAACCTGTGTTCGGAGGCTCCCAAGTGCATGTAATAAAGTGACTCCACATGTGAGGTGTTTGGGTGTAGGCACAGGCTGGGATGTTCTGCTTTGCAACATTCAGTAGTCACTGTTTTGCATCTGCCTCCTAAGCAGACTTGGGACAAGACAGACATGAGAAATGCTCTGTGGTTTGATGCTATTGAGGACTGTGGCACTGGCTTGGCCTGGGGACTAGCCTTACTTGACAGATAGATTGCAGACAGGCAGGGAGCAGAGTTCAAGAGGAACTGGCAAGGATAGGGTTGTATTACTTCTGTTCTCATGTAGACCCTGGGAAGTACTACAGCTGTGGCCCAAATTAGGACAGGCTCGCCACTGCCTTGATTTGTGCTAGTGTTGGTCGTGCTGACCCACAGGAGAGCTGTCGCTGGCTCCCAAGTGCCTCCTGCTTTCACGCTGCTAAAGGGGGTCTGAGAAGCCATCACTGGTGGTTCAGTTTGTGTCTTCTTCTGCAAGTGCTGGCTCTTGAAAGTGTATGGTCTTTTACATATTTGGCCTTTTCTATTCACTTGGTGCATGGTGACATGACAGGGATTGGTGAGGTTCAGCTGCAGATATCCTGACCATCATGGTGCATGTTGTTCTGCTGTCACATTTATTTTTTCTGGAAATGTCTGTGGGACTTGAATTTATGTAGGAGGACAACAAGATAACTTGCCAGGCTAGGTCCCTTATGGGGTTATACTTGGGTTTCCAACATGTTCAGTATGCTACTGGGAATGCCCATGTGTTTATTTCTGAGAAGGATGAAGTTCAAGCTTCAGGACGAAGTTTAATAATTCCCCTCTTCGCTCTGAGACAGGCTTTCTTCTGTCTCTAGGCAGATGACAAATTTTGAATTGTAAAATGGCAACTAGTATTTCCTTGCTTTTATTGATCATACCTGATGCTCTAGGTAAGTGGGAGCAACCTGAAGAACATTGAGCGTGCTAATCTTAATAAACATCCTCCATAATTTACCAACAGTCCTGGCTTACTGGTGTTGTGCCACAAGACTGGAAATTGGCCAATGTGACACCCATCCACAAGAAGGGTAGGAAAGATGATCCTAACAACTACAGACCAGTCAGCCTGACCTCAGTCCCATGCAAAGTAATGGAACAGATGGTCTTGTGTGCTATTACACAGCAACTGCAGAACAACCATGACATTGGATCTAGTCAGCATGGATTTCGGAAAGGCAGGTCCTGCCTGACTAACTTGATCTCCTTTTATGATCCAGTGACTCGACTGGTTGATGACAAAAAGGCTGTGGATGTTGTGTACTTGGACCTTAGCAAAGCCTTTGACACGGTTTCCCACAGTAAGCTTCAGGAGAAACTCGTAAAGCACGGGCTGGAAAGGAACATTTTATGCTGGGTTACAAACTGGTTG
>WEKX01002687.1:210743-251446 GCA_013390025.1 Pitta sordida | reverse complement strand
TTCAGAGGGACCTTGATAGGCCAGAGAAATGGGCAGATACTAATAATATGAGATTTAACAAGTCCAAATGCGGGTTCTTCACTTTGGACATAGCAATCCCACGTATCGGTATCGGCTGGGGAAGGATTGGCTGGTGAGTGGTGAAATGGAGAGGGATTTGGGAATAATGGGTTGACAGAAAACTTAATATGAGCCAGCAGTGTGCCCAGGTGGCTAAGAGGGCCAGTGGCATCCTGGCCTGTATCAGGAACAGTGTGCCCAGTAGGACTAGGGAAGTTACTCTTCCCCTGTACTCGGAGCTGGTCAGACCACATCTTGAGTACTGTGTGCAGTTCTGGGCCCCCCAGTTTAAAAAGGATGTTGAGCTGCTTGAGAGGGTCCAGAGAAGGGTGACAAGGATGGTGAAAGGACTGGAGGACAAGCCCTATGGGGTGCGGCTACAGGAACTGGGGTTGTTCAGCCTGGAGAAGAGGAGGCTCAGAGGTGACCCGATTGCTGTTTACAACTACCTGAGGGGAGATTGTAGTCGGGTGGATGTAAATCTCTTCTCTCAAGCTGATGACACCAGAATGAGATGACATGGCCTTAAGCTGCGCCAAGAGAGGTTTAGACTCAATGTTAGGGACAGGTTTTTCACAGAGGGAGTGATCTCTCATTGGAATGGTCTGCCCAGGGAGGTGGTGGAGTCACCATCCCTGGAGGTGTTTAAGAAAAGACTGGATGAGAAACTCAGTGACATGGTCTAGAGGATGGGAGGCTTGGATTGGTGGAGTGTGGTGCCTGTGGCTCCAGGGTTGTGGGTTCGATCCCTGAGTGAGTGTTCACTTGAGAGTTGGACTCGATGATCCTTGTGGGTCACTTCCAACTCAGAATAACCTGTAAACCTGTGAACTTGAGTTCCGTCGGATGACACCACCATCAGGAAGGACATCTGGTTATGTATATTTTTGAATGAACTATACCACTCAAACTATGTAAACTTACATGTATATGTGTCAGCAGAAGTTGGGCAGTATCTTTTTCTAGGAAGAAGTCTCCCACGTCTGAGGGCCTTCAGGGAATTCCTTGCAGAAATACACAGACTACCTCTACTTAAGAGCAATTTAGGTCTCTTGTACCCATAGCTCACTATCTAAATTTTGAGGGCTGAAAGTCATTCAGTGATATAAAATAACATTCACGGTGTATGTTATTTTTTAATAATAAGGCAGCTAAGTTTTTTTTTTCTGGTTTTTAGAGATGTAAAACTGTGTGAAAGCCAGGCATTACAACTGTGTACAACTCTTACTAGTAGTTCTGACGGATTTTTCAAAGCACAGATAACAAATAAAAAGTACTTTGTTATAGAAACACTTAGAAAAGATGATAAGACTGTAGTTCAGTCCCAACTCTGTCCTCAGGCAATCCAGTATCTGCAGGCTTCTCACGCATGGCAGAGCTGGTAAAGCAAGAGGTAAACCCTAAAAAACAGGAGAGAGGAGAGGGAGAGGGAGAGGGAGAGGGAGAGGGAGAGGAAGGGAAAAATTAGCTGGTTTTGATTATGGTAAAGCAAGCGGGTTTTTCTTTTGTCTACTGCTTTTTCATGGTGTGAAATGCTTTTCAGTGTTATTTAATCAAACCATGGCCTAGAAATGGGGTGCAGTATGAAATAAAAACATAATTTCACAAGAGGACAATTTTTCTGCAATTGTCTGGAGCATTACCTCATGAAATAAACCCAGATTAGAAATATTCCTCTCCTTGCTTTCTTTTAGTCAGTGGCCTATGCTCTACCTTCATACCAAACTGGACAATGGAATAGAACAGTTTTAATTGAGGGGAGTCAAAGGGAAATCAGAGCATCTTTTAAAAGAACTGGAATGTTAGGTTCCCACATTTCACAGTCAAAGGGATGCTTCTGACATTACTGGCAAACTCCTGTGCCTAATAAAGACCTTCCTGCTTAGCAGAGCTGTTTTTCTAAATGTCATCCTTACAGTAATTATTTGCATTTAAATTACATGGCAATCAAATCAGAATTGAATAATTTAAACTGGAAGTGAACAAGCTGATCAATGCCAGTATAAATAGAAAGGAGGATAGACATGGCACGGGAACAGTCTAACGGACAAATATTAACAGTTGCAAATACTCAAATACATCTTGGTTTTCAGAATATATAAAATATGAATAATTTCTCAATTACGAAATATATCTATGTACTTGATTGCTGGCTAGGCAGGAAAAAGGTGAAATCAGATCACCATTTATACAAATTAAACAGCTAATTTATGTCCGGTGTCTGTCTACTATGTGCTTTTGGTGCAGTATTGTAGCCAGTTTGTTTACCGCCCATGGGCATACAGTACTGTAGTCTTATTTCAGTTACTAGCAATAAAAAACCCCCCAAAACACAACATTTATGTGGCTGGATAATTACAGAATGTAATTGAGAAGAACAGAACAGTTTCTTTCGTGACTAATCTAGTGATCATTTAACCTGTCTTGCTGGCCTTGTACATTGCGTCTCATCACACTATAAAAACCAGGGAAAATAAAAAAATTAACTGTAATGTACTACAGTGATTTACAACATTGAGGATGCTCAGATCGCATCTATGAAATAATCTCTCAGTGTAGAACAAATCAAAGTGAAAACATGCGTTCATTCATACAGTGCCATGCAAATCAATATATAACAGAGCCTGATGCGGAAAATATCTGAACTGCCCCCAGCTTCTGTTGTGACAGTATGACCAGATTATTAGCTGATGTAAGTTGGCACTACTCCACTGGCATATTAGTGGCACCATGCTGGCTTACATCAGGAGATGATCTGCTCCATCAACCACTAGCTTTTAGGATTGGGCCTGCTGTAAACAACTGAGTGGTATAAGCAATGTTTTGGTTTCCTTTTTCAAAATTACAGGTTTTCAAAAACAAAAATATATGTAAACAATGAATCAGTACTTCATTAATTCTAAAGCTTAAGCCAGTATTCTTGGAGGATGAGGAGTAGTGCACCTATAGAAACCACATTTGTATGGTCAGGATACAGTCAAACCTGTACCTAACACAAATACAAAAGTTTTCAGCAAAATTGGATTTTTTATATGCTGTGTCTAGCCCATTGCACAGATGTTATAAGTGTATTTCTAGTGGGTTCAGAATTAGTTTTGAGGCATCATGCTGCTAAACCTTCCAGTTTGCTGATGTTTCAGCCCAGCATTTGGCTGAACTTTCATGTGCATGACTCTATACAGTGAACAAAAAGCCCATTTTCGTTTAGCCAGCTGTCTTTTAGCTTTCTAGAATACACTATGGAGTCTGACTATTGTAGTTCAGAGTATTGTTTTAAATTTTCCTAGGAAAGTTGAAGTCGCTTACATTGGAATGTGTCCATACTGAGGTTGGCCTGTCTTACTCCACTATAAATTCAGAGTTCTGCTTACGAAAAGGCTTGTTGCAGTTTCCTCTTTCACTCTGCCTTCCCTGGCATGGCCTCAGCTGAGTGCTCACTTGCCTATTATGGCAGTGACTTTGAGTTGCAGCAGGAGTTGTTGCTTTTAATATTTTAATAGTACAGTACTGTGAATTTCACTACTAATCTAGGTTCTCCAGGATCGTGACATGGTAGGTATTGTGAAAATACTAAAAGCAGAACTTCTGCCTACAGGCAAGTGTTAAATATTGAATTTGTCAATTTTAGGAGCCTTATTTAAAGCATTTAGAGTTACTCTCGTGTGTTCTTATGCCTTTTATTCCATTGGTTTCAATGGACACGTGTTTTAAATGTAAATATACATAGAACAAAATGGACTATAGTCCTAGGATAGGCTTGAAGCTTCTAGAACTCTGACAGAAACTAGGTGTATTCTTATTATTTTCATTGCCTCACAGTTGATAAAATAGCAGTAGTGGTATGTTGAACTTCTATAGGACCAAGTTGTGCCAATATTAAACTGTGATGCCAATATTATCAGCTAGTGTGAGCTTTCGGAGGAACTTCATCCTGTGGCAAAAGCTGCAGCATGAGAGAGTGCTGTGCCTCAGACATTTCCTTCATTTCTTTTAACTATTACACTCATTTCTTTTAACTAGTGCTCTTTGCACTTCTGCTCCAGCACTTTGGTGGGAAGGCAGAGATCATGTCATCAGTCAGGGAAAGGGAGAAGAAGTGGTATTGGGCCATGGCAGACGATGCATGGAGTCATAAAAGCTGAGTAGGACATACCATGAGGTCAGGACATTGTGGTGTATCGGTGTCAGGGGAGGTTGGCAACATGTAGATTTAGAGCTGCATACTTCAGACGTAATAGCTGATCATTCATTACTTTCACAGGCCACTTAATCAGAGTGCTTCTCTCTCCTTCTGCCTGTTGTTGACCCTGCCACTATAGCTAATAAATGCTGTGCATGTGTTTGTACTCAGTCACTTAGGAGCCCTGGAGTTGCCTGGAAATGCTTAGTTCTTACTGCAGTATGAATAGGATTGAAAAATCAAATCTAGTCCCATGTCTGGAGTTATTCTGCCTGCTGAGGTGATAGTTCTAGAGCATTGACATCCCCAGGATGAGAGGCCACTGAGAAAGCAATGAACGGCAAGGAGCTACTAGAGATTTCTTCTATCTTTTAAAAGACATTCTCGCTTACATCGCCACTGTTACCAGGCCAATCCCACAGGTTTTAGACATTAAAAATGACCAAGCATTTTGCCTTCTATACATCTCCTTTGTGAACAAAACACTCTTGCTACAGTGGATTGCCCAAGTATTCCTAAGTGCTGGTGGCTGAGCTTAGACACAGAATTAGTTGAGGGGTTTAACAATGGTGACATAGAAAAGAAAATTCTTATTAAACTCACAGTAGAAAGCACAGGATATTTTTTTATGACATAGGCTACAGGATTTGCTCTATATGCTGTAAAAAGTTGTGAGACAGAACTTTCATATTAGACTATGCTTTATTGACCACCGTCTTCATATTTTTCCTCTTATCATTCTCTTTTCACAAGATTTATTTTCTTCTATTTGAATTCATCTCTATACCTACAACTCAGTGTAATGAAAATTATGAGAAGAAGTCAATCAACTAGCCAATATAATTCTGCATTGATATCCTTTCCATAGGATTTGTATCACTCACATGCTTGGGTATTGTTTAGTGTCACTGGTGTTCACACTTACTTGCTTCACTAACCTTGTCTACTGTCCTAATTCCACTGTCATTCGTTGTATTTGCTGTCTCTTTCCTTGTGTGCTCTTCTTTTTTTGGCACAGTAAGCTGCCATTTTCATGCCAGTGTACGTCATTAATTTTTTTGTCCTCAGTTACTCTTAATGTGTGCTAGTGAGAACTGCAGCTCTCACAGTATTGATTCAGTGGGGTAGGCCTTGACCTTTTCTAAAAACAAGCTGAGTGGCATTAGGCCAGGGGACAACACCTACTGTTCTCCACTCCCTTGTCAGTGTGCCCCTGGACTTGGCTGGAGCACACACCAAAAACTGCAGTCAAGTAACAATCGTGGCTGGATCAGCCACTCTCCATATTGGGGGAAATACCCCTCAGGGTAGCACAGCTAGCAACTGTTCTTTTTCTTTCAAACCTTATGGAGGGAGTGGAAAGGGAAAAAAACCAACTAAGCCCACAGTATTACCATCTCATTGGTGTCAGTTCATGGTTTGGCAGTCTGTCTTTCTCCATGTGCCAGGTGTGCTTGTTTCTGGTGTGGTGGAGAGGTTGCTTAGCTAGTGCTTCCAGGTGCCTCCCGACAGTTTATACAGCTTGAGTTCAAAATGCAAAAAGTTCCTCTTAGGTTGTTTTTCTGCCACACCTGCTTCCTGCAGGTCTTAGAGGCAGGAAACTTCTCCCTGCACACTGGGATGCTGCCCTTCATCTCCATCAGCTTTTCAGTGCTGAGTATTCAGAAGAGTGTAAGAACACTAAGCACCATGTTGGAGGTATATCTGTATGGCTTTGAGACTTTTATTCTTGCTTACTTCTGAGATAATAACAAGCAGTGATTCTAAGGAGACTAAATTCAAGGGGTTTCTGGCCCAAAGAAGTATCTTCTATGACATTGGGAGTTGCTAGTAACCAGGTAACAGCAGTACACTATGCATTTCTTAATCACAAAGTGATGCTGTGCCATGGCTGCTGTGGAGAAGCTTACTGGCAAGGGCCTGTAAGTTTCAACAGGAAGTTTTAATTATGTTCCTTGCCCTTCCTGATAAGCTTTCTGCTAGTCAGCTCACTTCTGTGTAACTCACTCACAGCTTCTGTGAGTCCCACAGGGCGAGATGTCACACACCTGGCACCACATGGGGACAGGAGAAAGAGGGAGCAGCTCCTGCTGTTTCAGGTCATGGGGCAGCATGGTGGAACATCAGAGGGGTTGATGTCTCATTTGATGCCTTCCACCCTCCCTTTCTCATCACTGCAATAGAGTGGAGACATCTCATCTTTAAGAACCCCCACAGACACGGCTTTACTGGCAGATCACAGGTCAGACTCTCCACTGGTCCCTCACTGAGGTGTATGTAGAGGGAGTTTTCATCCAGACTGCAGTCTGGTAGTTCTTGAATTTTAGTTGGTAGCCCCGAGTACGTCCCAAGGGGGTTATTCTTGTTTCAGGTAGTGATCTCCAGAATCACAGGTGACTAGGCAATCAGCAAGACTGATGTACTGGAGAGCTGAAACCTCACAGTGGGTGACGTCAGTGAAAGGTTGAGCTTTTCACACTTGCCCGGAATGACTGAAGAGTAAGGCAGTGGGAGAAGAGGGGGCAGACAGATGGCAGGGTAAGTGTCTGAGTGCTGTGAGAAAGAAATGTAAATGTTCTCTTTTAAAGAACCAGCTGTGCTGGAGTTTGCAAGGGCACTTATTTTCAAGGGAGACTTCAGCTGACCCAAGTTTGCATTCATACGAATCTTTGTGTCTGGTCAAAGTGCCATTAGTGTTTAATATGAATAAATGTTTACAAGAATGTGCTAGAATTCCTGCTTCAACTATTCTGAAAAGTTGTGGTTTTATTTATTCCTATGTTAGACTAATCTGACACTGACAGGTGGCCCTGGAAAATGGGCAGGCAAGAAAGCTGAATGTTGTACTGCTGATTTATGCAGCATAGACCATCAGTCAGAGACTGGAAATACCATCAGGTGACCATTCAGAGAAACAATGAAGCAAAATCTCTCCAATTTTAAATGTCTCCATTTCAACTCCAAACCTGTCATTTAATCTTTTTTTTTTTTCATACACTCTACCCACCCCCTACCCTTGTTCACTAGTCATTAGAATTCCTTGTATAGCCTTTTTCCTCGTTTAATGGAGACTTCTTGAATTAAAGTGTGTGTGGGGAGAAGAAACAATGAAGAAAAGGAGTGTGAATATAGATGTTTGTGGTGGCAAAGATGTGCATAATGAATTTTTGGACTGTAGAGATTTCATGTCTTACATAAAAGTTCCTGAGAGCTGAAGAATTCCGTTATTGTTTCATGGTTTTTGTTGATTTGTGGGGTTTGTTTTTGGAGGGTTTTTTTGTGTGCCAAGTCATGGGACATTTTCTTCTTTTATTGTCCTAGGCTCTGATCCAGAACACACTTTGGTATGTGGCAGGGAAGTTAGTAGGGCAGCCAGCAGTATTAAGAAACCTCCTGAAATCAATCTTGGTCTTCCTCATGTGATCAGAGTTTAAAAGGTCTCGTCTGAACATCACTGAAATCATCACGACTGTTTCCAGTGGTTTTGATAGAATTTGTATTATATCCTCAAAGGCAGTCCTGGCTGTTTAGTTGGTAGCCCAAATATTCCCCAAGGGGGTATTCTTGTTTCAGTCAGTAGTTTCCAAATTAATAGTTGACTCAGCAATGGGCAAGACTGTAATGCTTTCTAAGTGCTTCTCCAGCCTATGCCTTTCTGGGTATGTACAGTCTACAGGTCTTAGACCTGTCTGCTAATGAGAGTTTAAAGTTAGAAATGAAGAACAGTGTTCAGTAATAAAATAGCCATTTTTTTCTTTTTGATGAAGATTACCATTAACTTAGATTTTACAGATGCTAATAAATCTGTGTGGTCCGCTGGAAAGGAAGGTTGTAGGGAGGAGAATGTACTGAAGTTAGTGCTTCCTTGTTTTATTCCTGTTTATTACTTTAAAAAGAAGTAAAATTTGCTAAGGTTTAAAAAAATCATAGAGAAAAACAGAATGGTGTTCCTCTGAAGGAAGAGACCTGTTCGACCTCTCAATGTACTGCTAGGATAGTATATAAGTAATCCAGCTGGACCAGCATTTGTATTGAAGGTTGAAGAGTGCCTGAAGGGAAATATAAAAATAAGATAGTATCCTTGATTAATCTTAAACATCTGGAAATAGCTTATGGTGCAGAACCAAAACTTTTCTCAAAACTGTGCATGTGCCCCAAGGTCTGTTATCTGACCTTCTGCATCCTCCTTTTTATGCCTGTTTACTGAAGTCACCGAAAACCCTTCTGTGAATGGCTCTCAGATCACTTACAGGTAAGTTTAGTGGGATAATCTTGCTGAAGCAAGTATAGAAATGCCTGTAAGTCTCAATCTACCTCTTTTGCAGCTGGAAGAAGGAGAACACTTTGCTAAAATGGTGATTGATCTGGGGGAGGATGCTGGAGAGTCCCTGGCAAAGGGTTACTTGGCACTGGGCCTGACATATAGTCTTCAAGCCACTGATGGTGAGTTACCCTGTTTGTCAAGTCCGTTGTATGGAAGGCATTTGTCCAAAAGTCTCCAGTGCAACCAATGGAAATTTATTACAAAATCTGCTTTCCAGTGCTGACTAGACATGAAAAACAGGCAGATTGCAAGGTAAATGGGGACTGTTTGCTTGCTCAGAGAACTGTCTTCTGTGGTAATAGAAGTGAAGCTCTTAGGTAAAGGAAGAAATGCAGATAATTACTTGGATGGTGATAATCTGAGTGTAGCTGACAATGCTTCTTGTGCTTTATTTCAATAGCTGTAATACATTTATTTCACTTATTTACACAACAGAATGTCAAACTTTCCATCCATTTTCATATTTTTGTCTCCCACTCATAAATCACAAAGAAATACAATCCAAGAACTGGAGTCAGAGTTGCCTGACTTCAGTTCCTGGTGTGATACTGATTCCCCACAGAGATTCAACCTCTCTGTGATGTTGTTTCTTTCTCTACTTAGAAGTAAACAAGATAAAAATACATTACTTGTAAGTGTGGATGTTGACTAGAAACAGACCACTGAATGTAAGAAGTATTTTATTTTAATGCTGCTCGCTTGGGTCTTGAATGACTGGACAATGGGCTCCTGCAGATTTGGTGCTTGGTAACAGAAATGGATTGAAGTCCCAGTGTCTGAGAGAGGTCTAGCTCTGACCTTCATCAAGCTCACATGTGGGAACAGGTTTTGTTTATTCTCTGACTTCTGACATAGGTAGAAGGTCTTCTAACATAGTTTCTTTGAATAACGTATGAGCTGGGGTGTTTTCTAACCAATTTCGCAGTCCTGCCCTTATGCAAGGAGTGGCTTTTCTGTCAGATGCATTCCACAGAAAAAAACCAACTTCTTCCAGCAAAGAAGTCTGGAACAAAGCTAAAATGAGTGCATCATGGTATCATGGAAGTATGCTGGCTTTTCAAGTTAACACCGAATTCTCCAAGGCATGTGTATGAAAACATGACTTGTGCTCTTCAGTAGTGCAAGTTGGTGTAGATTTTTCAGCTAGCCATATCTGATCAACTGTTCTGGGAACTGATTTTCATCCTGGAGAGTAACAGGCACTGTAGGTCTCTCTGGTTCCCCATTTTTCTGCCTCAGAATCATTCCCCCAAGAAAGTTAATGCAAAAAAGTATGTCCTTCCTAGCCTGAACTTTCTCTTATATATTTAAGTTAATTAGAAATAGAGTTCTGCTTAACAGCCTGGTTTTTAGGGCATTTTGCCTAGATTTTGTTTAAACTGTTCCTAAAGTTACACAAGATCCCAGTGACTATTTTTACAGAAAGAAGATTTTCTATGTTAGCCCCTTATTTGTTATCCTCAGTATGGAAAGAAGGTGGTTTCTAAAGAATTGAGTTGTAGAGGCATGTGCTGTACTCTGGCTCTAAAAATACTTTGGTGCAGCAAAATGTGATTTGGAAACTCTTCTTCTGGAAGTCTCTGAGTTTTCCAGGGACTAGTTCAATATTGTCCTTTTTAATGTAAAATAAACTGTCTTTACAACAACTTGGATTTTTTCCAGATCAGAATCTGATTTATGTTGTGAAACAGTTGGAATATCTGCCTTCTCATGTCTCTAGCCTTTAAGTCATTCAATTATTTGAGGCAAACAGAAAAAGTATACGCATTTCCATCTTTCCGACTATTTTAATAAAGTGGATAAGGTCCTTCAAAGGAATGCATATGATGGTCATTACTATGGAGCTGTATTTTACTAGAAGATGTCAAATTTGCACTAGCAAGACGTTTTTTTTAGCATTGTTAAGAAATTAGCACGTGATAGTGTGGAAACAAGGCTAGAACATGCTGAAAGGATGACAACAGCTCCCTTATGTAATCCTGCCTCATATTGTCAATATTGTTTATCATCGTGTTTATACCAGTTCATAGTGACATATGCAGACACAGGCAAACATCTGTGTGTACATATATATAAGATTTCTATTAACGTTCCACTTGAGTTGACTTTCAGTGAATCAGCATTTTCAACGATAGCTAAATATTTCAAAGACATTTGATCAATTGCCTTCTAAAGCTTACAGCATTATATAAAGATGCCTTCTATGTAAAGTGAGGCTTTCTTATTTAATATATCCTTTTAGTAATTATTTTTCCTCCTGTGTGACAAAGGCACTGCAGGGTTGTATTAAAACGTTTTCTTTGTGAGCTGCAAAATGCACTTGCTAGGATGCAGAGTCAGAAGAGAGAATCCTGCTTGAATGACAATTCAAAGAACTTGTGGAAGTATTTGATGAAAAGTCACTTTACAACTATTAGATTTACTGCTAGAGAAAATAGGACTTCCTGAAGCTTATGCTTGGTAGCAGTACGTATATATGTAGCTTCCTTGTTCGTAATGTCTAATTACAGGTTTCTTGAAATAAGTTACATTGAAGTAGCTGAAAGATGTGTCCTCAGAGGAAGTCTGTGCCACTTTTGCCTCACTCTTGAGAAGCACAAACCCCTGGTTTGTACTGAATGTCACTTTTCTGCAGATCTCTTCCCATTGGGTCAATGTCAACACCAAACCTTTTATTTTCCTCTCATAGTTCCAGTTTTGACACAAGCTGTATTGTCAAGTTTGCCTTCTTTAGGTCTGGTGAAGAATCCATTGAAGACAGGGAAAGGTGAGATGAATTTAACAAAGGCTGAAGAGGAAAGGCTAGGTTGAGAGTGCATTGTGAAATGGAATTGTTCTACTTATCTCACCTCAAAAGTTGTCAAATCTTGGTATATTAGCAGTCCCTCACTTTTTTCAGAGGTGGAGTGTGCTGTATCTCTGTATTCATTTAGAATTTTGGTAGCAGGCCAATTCAGGGACTGAATTGGAAACTCAGATTCTGTCAGTCTATGTGGATTTTACAGTCAGCATACTGACAGCACTCGTTAATGTTAAAAAAACCCCACATTTGTTCACTAATAAGTGCATAAATTGTTAGTGAACAAACTCACCATTTTTGCCATTGAAGATAACAGTGCACACAATCTTTTGTTATAATTCTGGGTGCTAAAACTATGCACCTTGCAGTATTAGGTGTTTTAATACAAGGGAGTAGTTATTGAAACCCACTGATTTTTGCTAAAGTGTGCATGCATATTGATATTTTAGTTTGGATCAGAAATGTGTTTTTGAAGTCCATCTATTTGTCATCCTTGCTTCTTATGTTGTGATTCACATAATGGAATGGTTTTGCACATTGCAGACTGAATTCTTTCCCATAAAACTAATCTGTTACATAAATAGATCTGATTATGCTTTAGCTGCTAGTGGGTGTTCAGTCCATTGGTCAAAACTAGAAATAGGTACTTGTCCCCACCTTTGTAGTGTTGGTACTGGTCCTCAGTATTATGTGTTTTACTCAAGGCACAGGTGTGAATGCACAGCGTTCTTACTAACACAGAAATTGTCCTCCTCTGTTTTCAAGTGTGACTTTGGGGTTTCATATTTAGGTACCAAAATACTGCTGAAGATCAGGTTGAATTTTAGTAAGGCTAATGCTCCTTTAAAACCCCGAGTGCTTTAGAAAATAAAACTTGGGCTGCTCAGGTGGCATTTGCAAAAGTACTGAGTCTTATGGGAGTAACTGCTGAAGTTTCAGGAACTTAAAGTCCCCTGTGCCAGTCTCCCATTGGTCAGATTGTTTAGCAGGTTATTTTAATCTAAGTAGTAAGTCACACTGTGCTTTAGTTGGTAGAACTGGAGCAGCCATGCTCACAGTCAGTAGAGTTAGAGTAGGGGCTGAAGAAATCCACTAGTGCAGTCAACCTCAGAGAATGGAGTGCAGATTTTAGTTTGGTCAGACCAACCTAATTGTGTCTCTTTAGTGCAAGCTTTTCTTTGAAGTGAGGGCTTTTAGGTGATACAAGCGAGCTGCAGATTTCTTTGGGATGGAGCATCCATAACACCTCTGGACAATCCATTTCAGTGATTGGACCCTCATGATAAAGAATTTTTTCAAATATCTAGTCTAAATCTTTCTTCTTTTAGTTTAAAACCGCTACCCCTTGTCCAGTCATTGTAGGCTCTGGTAAAAAAAACCAAACACACAAAACAAAAACCAACCAAAACTCCCAAACACCTCTTTTTGTCTTTCTTATAAGCCCACTTTCAGTATTAAAAGGCTGCAGTAAGGTCTCCCTGCAGCTTCATCCTGTGCAGGCTGAAAAACTCCAACTCAATCAGCTTTCCTGTATAGGAGAGGTATTCCGGCTCTCCAGCCATTTTCACAGCCCTCTTTTGGACTTCTTCCAGTAGACCCACATCTTCATGTTGTAGATCCCAGAGCTGAACACACCACTCCAGGAGGAGTCTCACAGGAGCCGAAGAGAGTGGGAAGATGACTTCTCTTGACCTGCTGGACAAGCTTCTTTTTATGAATCTCTCCCCAAATCACAGTTCCTCTGTTTTTTAATCTCCTTTATCTGTAAAGGCCCTGTAAATTGCAAAAACTTGCATCATCAATGCTCAGTATTATCAAGCACAGATTTGAGTGTGATCATCCAAGCTAGGCACAAACCCAAAGATGGACAACCTGACTTTCGGCTTAGTGGTAGCTGAAGATGCAGTCCATACTGGGGGACATGGGAGTCACATGCTATTTCCCAGTAGTGCAGAGGCAAAGCTGACTAGTTGTGGAGTAATCATTTAATTTCCATATCATATTTTGTCTTCTTTCTGACTACAAGCTGAACATTGGTCTGCCAGGTAAAAGCTGGAAGTTTTTCGTTTTCCATGACAGTCAAACAGTAACATTCTTTCCCTTTTCCTTAATGTGTGAGGTTTCCAGAATTGCTCTGTAACTTAAATAAGCAAGGTAAGGTACTTTTAAAGTTTCACTTGCTAGCATGTTACAGAATCCCAGGAAACTGATGACCTCTGTAGGTCTTGTAGAAGAGCACAGCTCTTTTGTCTTAGTAACTTTTAAGAATGCTTGAATGTTACCATTTTTGTTGCTTAAGTATATACTACTTAGTAATTCTCTAGTTTGGGGCATACATTGACTCCATGTATGAAATCAGTTATCCGTGGATGTTTGCTGATGGATTAACAACTCATCACTTCTTTGTGCTGTTCATGAGTCACTCTCGAATTCAGGATAGGCAGAACAAGAAACATCTCCTATGAAAAATCTGAAAACTTACCAAGAAAGCCAATGCATTTCTGAAAACTACCGCTAGGTTTCCAGATATTTTGGATCTGCGAAAGCCATGCTTTTTGAAACTCTTCCTCTGTTCCTGTTGTTCTTGATGATATCTTATGACACCCTGGTATAACAAGAGCTTGAGTCTTCTCTTCCTTTTATGGTTTTGGCTAGAACTGAATTTAGTATGTGGTGAGAAGTGAGCATAGTGGGTAGGTGCTATTAGTGAAGCAATTAGAGGGCCAAAGGAAGGAATTAGCGGCTAATACCACAATGAAGTAGCCTAAAAGTCTGTCCTGGTCTCAAAGAAGGTGATGTGTTGTCAAGGGTTTTGTCATAGAGCTGTAAGTTTGGCTGCTGGTGTTCCCTGTTCAACCTGCAGCACCCTCCTACATACAGATGGTGGTGGAGGTGGTCTGTATCTGAGTCAGAATGTGCTGCAGGTTACTGCTTTTTCCCCAGCCTGGCAAAGAGCCTGTCATGCCTTTGGTATCTAGCTAGTGTATGGCCCCTTCTCCTCCCAGCCCCCTTTCGTGGTATATGTAAATAAAAAAAACGTTTCAGCATTTCAATCAAAGGAGTTAAAAGAATCTTTCATGGAAGTGAAGTTAGGAATTCATGTTAAAATGAGCACATGCACACCTCCCCGCTAGATTTCCACAGTTTTTATGCTCCCAGCTTGAAATACTCTATGCATTTATTTATTTAATATGAAACATTGAATTGAACTCTTAAATGGCATTGTGTTTTGTCCTACAGCTACTCTGAAGGGTACTCAGGATGAATTAAACAAGAAAGCACTTCAGACTTTGGAGAGGTGAGTAGGAATCTTGCAGATACTTGCATTGTGTATTTCTTTGGATGAATTTGGAATAATTGTTGAGTTTAATTTTTTTTCCTCTGCATAAGGCTTCCTTACCTGAAAGTTTAAAGACAATTCATTAGATTTCAGCAGTAGTATGTCAAAACTATTCCGGTGATGGCTAAATGCAGTGATTATTTGATTGAATATCCAAGGTAAGAGCACCTGTTCTGTCACTAAACAGAAATAACCTTGGGCCCAAATTAGTTACAGTAAGATCTACAGTTCTGGGATATGCAGCTTTCCCATATGATGCCAGCTGGCAAACACAGAAAGCTAATTTTGTCTCAATTCCTGTGTGAAGCAGTCTTAAACTGCTGCATCCCTCATGGTGGGAAAGTACCTTCACTGTCAGGATGTAGGCAGATATGGGGTGACCTGGCACCAGTGCCCTTACCGGGGAGGCGATAATTGCTGTCCTAATGAGTGTTTACATGAGCTCTGGTATGAGGAGGAGGCTGCAGAGCTAAGCAGAAGAAACAGTCCCCACTCACCTGTTCTTCATCACTGCGTTTTGTGGGAGTGACTGATCCTATTCTTCTGCCCTGAAAGTAACTGTGAATTAAACTCTTCTACAAGTACAGTTACCTCAAGTAAAACTGCTTGGGTTAAAACACTTTTTTGTCAGTTCTATGGGGTGGAGAGATGAGGTGTGAGCTTCCTGACCCTGTTATGACTAAGTTCTATCACCCAAAAATCACTGGGTGGTGTTTGGGTAGTTACTGTAAATGTAGATGCCCTACAGATTTTGGATGGCAACTAAATGGAAGCTTATATGGTCAAAGTCTTAGGCTGAAGTATCTATTTCTGGGTTTGGTGTGATGATAAATATATTACAAAGTGTAGAAAATTTGAGATCTCTGGTATCTCAAAGGACAGATTTAGCAGGCTGAACAATGTTAATGGATCTTAGCTGTTTTTTCTGATGCTGAACAAGGAGTCCAGCATGTTTGTCTTGCACTGGTTTTGCAGTGGTTGCAAGAGCTGAAACCACAGATATAATTCTGGATATCTACCCTATGGAGATCTGAGAGATAAAAATTTAAAAAATCATTTATTTGTACACTATTTAGATCAGGAGTCATGTTAGTTCCTGCACTCCGATGTAATACTTTTCACTACTGACCAAATTTTTATGGAATTGCGATGCTGCAGAGCTTTTAAACTGCATTTATTTTTATCCTTTGACCTTTTCCATTGGCTTTGACTTGTTTTCATGATATCTTAACTCTAGCTAGGAATCAGCCAAGCTTCTAGCCAAACATTAGTTACTCAAACCTCAGCCAACAGGGATGTGATACTGAGCTGATTACTAGTGTTTTTCTAAATGCATGAGTTTGGTTTCTTTCTTTTTTTAATCTTCCTTGTTTTTCCACCTGGTTTTGAAGTACATGTATGATCTCTCAGGCCATGGTTTGGCCTGTAACCATCTTTGTAGGGGGCCTTTTCAGTTGGAAGATTGCATCAAATGTATTTCTAATTCATTCTGAGGAAATTGCAGTAAAGTAACAATCCTTTGTTTCTTTCCAAAAGCACCATTAATCTCTTCTGCTATACTCTTGTGAACTTTCCCTTCAGCTACTGAAGGTTTCATGGCATTGCTTCAGAATCCTTGAGTGCTACCTTGACTTGCAGAGTTACAGGACACTTTCAGTCCATACTAAATTAATTTGTTCTAAAGCAGTTAGTTATAAAAGGCAACTCCAACAGCTTCTCGCTCAAAGGTAAAAATGGCATTTGAAAGGTGGCTGCCATTAAAATGGTGTGTGGTTTGATTCCTGAGGTAATTATTTTATTCTTATTTGCTTATTTGTTTATTTTTAGCACACTAATAGTTTTGTCAGTGTTTTTAACCACCAGTGTTTTCAGCCTGTCATTTCTCCTTCATAAGGACATTAATTGTGCCCACTTTGGGCAGGGCAGTGCAGGTGTAGGCTTTCCTGGTGTCCTGGAATGCAGCCCAGAAAGAAGTCAGGAATGTCAGTTGGCTACAAGAAACCTTCCTTTTCCCCATTTCCCCCATGTGAAATGACTTTCCTGTCCTGCAGAGCTACAAGCGAGCTCTGTGAGTCAGAGAAGGGATAATCCCCTTGTTCCTAGACTGGGCTGCCAGCGTGGCATGAGCCGGTGCCCCACATTGCCCTTAGGCTCCCCAGAACACTATTGTCTCATTGCCTTGGTCAATGGCTTTTCCAGAGACTAGCAAACTCAGACTGCACTTCCATGCTTAGCACAGTCTCAGAGGGCACAGTTCTGCCTAGGTTGTCCATCCCTGTTCCCTGCCTTGAACTGTTAAGGGCTGCCACATCTGGTTCTGGATACACTGCAGCCTTCACTAGCCAAGGGATCACAGCAGTGCATGGCGCCTGCGGTGGACTAGAAGGTAATAATACATATCTCAGAGTCCAAGCTTAAGAAGTAAAGGCCTTGGATTTGGTCCAGGCACAGCTCCTGTCATCAAATCATTCCTCCCTCAGTGTCTTCCCTTTCCAAATTAGGAGTCTACTGTCAACAATTAGATTAGAAGCTTCAGGGTGGAGAATGTTTTGTGTGTTTGAGCACCAGTTTATGTCACTGGCTCCTGGTCTTTATTCTCTACATGCTCATAATCACAATTGTTACTGCTTTTTCAGTGCTAACCTAACACTCTCCTACTGTTTGAAAAGTGGGAATATAGCAACAAGTTGGATAACTTATGTCCATCACCTAAATCACTCAAAATAATGCTTTGATGGGTTTGTTAAAAGAGCTCAGAGCTACTTCTTCCATATTAGTTATCCAAGTTCCAAAATCTTAAGTGGCATTTAATGAAGGAGCATGTAAGTTGTATAACATCCTGACAGTTGTGTTTCTCATACTGCTTCCTGTGCCTCTGGCTTAGCCAGGCCAACATTGTTCTGGCTTTTGTCCGGATTCAGTGTGCTCCTCTATTAACGGACTGATTTTCTGTGGAGTAAGCCTGGGTTTTGCTCTGTCCTTGTGTGCGGATCATGGTGAAGGAATTCTACAAAGTGTGATCTAACAGTCACTTTTCTTTTTGTGTTGTGTGGTCATCCTTAAAGAGCACGTGACTTGGCCCCAGAAGATCATCAAATCATCCTCTACCTATCACTGCAGCTGGCTCTTGTCAGACAGGTATGTGCAACAATTGGAAATCACTGAGTCATGAGAGGGTGGAAAGACAGTTCAAATGAAGAAGACTTGCTAAAAAAGGCCCTTTCCTTCCTACATTGTGGTCAATAACAAGCAATCAGATTATGCCTGTGTAAAATATTTTTTTATTCTTATTTTTAAAACACTAATTCTATAACACATGGTATGACCTTCTCTAGGGCTTGTGTTCAGCTCTAACTCCTGGGCAGTCCTGGAGCAACTTTGTCTGTGTGGGATGAGTGGGGTGTGTTTATTCCTGCTTCCTGGGTATCATGCTGTGTCCTGCTGCAGGCCTCTCCAAAGCTCTCTCGTTACTGCCCAGTTCTGTATCATGCCAGATCGCACGCTCCCTGTGCTGGGAATTGCTTTATTCCGTACTTGGGCACGTTTGACGTTAGGCTTTGACGAGTGTTGGAGCTCTACACTGGCATTTGAATGCTGCTGCAGGTGTTAACTCAAAAAAAAAATTAGCTGATCAGAAAATGCATTGCACTGCCTTTCAGGAAAAAAAGACCCAATCTTTGGGACTGTGCTTTATTTTTCTGCCCTGTCGTAAAATTGGAGTGTGTTTTATTTCTCTCTCCCTTCTGTTTAAAAGCCAAGGTCCTTATTGGAGCAGCCTCTATTTTTTAAATGCCTATCTAGCTAGATTTGAATTTCCTTCTTTGGCAGGCTTTCTGCTTGCTGCAGTTTTCTCTCCTTAGTCTACAGTACAGAGTTGAACAGTTGGATCATTCTTACTTTCCTGAGCTAATTAGGGGAGCTGTGTGTTCATTAGGTTAAACTAATTGTTCCAAGAGAGCACCCTCTTGATAATGTCACTTTTGTAACCCTTTCATAATGAGACCAGTGTGTTGTGAGGAAGCCTGCAATAAGAAGGATAATTAAAATGGCTTATTTAACTTTCTCATCTGCCTACTGGCTGCGTTATGATGCAGTTTGCTCGGGGTCTTTCATTAAAAAATATCCAGCTACCCTGCTTTCTCTCACAGCTTTTGCCTCTAAGGGGAGATTGTCTCATCTGCTGGCTCTTCTGCTTCTTGCCATGAGTAAAAGTAATACAGACTTTCAGCTGCTATCCAGAGAAATAAAATCAAGATTTTTGTGGTCCTTGGTTCTTTGTTGTTACTGGTCCTCTGCATTTAAATTGTTATCCTTTTTCTGGTTGTAGCCTGTCTTTGCAATGTTTTTTCATCTGTCTTATTTCTCCATTTCCCTTCCCTCCTGTTCCTACCATTCAGTCTTTTGTCCTCTTTTTCACTTTTCTCTTTTGCCTACTTCACCTGTGTATGTTCATCCTTGATGTTCTGCTGGTTGCCTCTGCTACCACAGCTGTATGATCTAAGTGTATTACGTAGTGTCAGCGTGACCCCTGTGATACTACTCCTGCTCTTCTCCCATCTAGTGAACTATAAATCTTTAATGCATGCTTGGAGAGAGAGGAGATACCTGAGACAACTTTATTTTTAGACTGCTATAAAATATCCTGCTCTTCTTTTGCCAGTTTACTTAATGATAAACATTTGGTAATGCATTTTTAATATCCTTAATTATTTAAAGTATCTAATATAGTCTCCTTCTGATTAACTGAAAGAGAAATGATACCTTTTTTGATAGATTGCATTAACTACTGAACATCACAGTTAGGGCTTTCATCAGGCAATGCTACATTACCAGCAAATCAAGCCATTTCTTATGTAGTGGGTTATAGTATAATACCTGAATGTTTTTCTCAACCGATAAGCCTTTTTGTTTCCATAGTCAAACTCAATAAATGAGGTAACCTTACCCAGCACTGAAAAATCTAGGTATCAGCTTGCATAGATAAGGAAGTGTTTTCGTGGAACAAAGGAAGACAGGCAGCTGACCAGTAGAGAGCCAAGCAAAGCTGGAGCAATTCATCTTCCTTTGAAGGCTGTAAAATACGTATTTCCAGTAGTACTTGTCTCTGTCACCACTGAGCAAAGGAAACGGGAAATGGAAAAACATAAGCTTTCCTCTGACCTGCAATAAGGATGTGACAAGAGGAGGAATGGTTATAAAAGGTTCCTACAGAGTGGGCAGTTGAAACCACCAGCAACCAAAATGAAAAATGATGACAATTATGTGCTTTGTGTGTGTGTGTCTGTGTCATAAAGACCAATGGAGTCATTGGGAAGACTGTAGTGACTCCTACAAGGTTGAGGTCAGCCCCACAGTGTTTTAGGGTGGGGTTTTCTGAAAAATACAGAGCAGAATGATCTCTTCCAGATCATTGTGCTCTGCATAAGGAGAGTCTCAGTCTGATTTTGCTCCAAAGTTGCAGTGCCATGAGGCCAAGGTCAGTATCTGCTGCAGTGGATATCTCCACCTGCAGCGCCTGGCTGGCAGCCGGCCAAGCCAATGGACAAATGAGACTTGTAACTCTCAACTCCTGGCGGCTGGTTCGGCTGCTTCTCCTGTTTCTGTGGTAACAGCACTTGGATCAGCAAAACGGAGGTAGATTGAACATTTTAAAGCTCACTGATTTTAATGCCTTGCCTTGTTTTTTAGCAGGCCAGTTTCTATGGAAATGGCTCTAGAGAGTCAGCAGTGCTCTTGTTAACTTTAAGTGTTGATTCGCTTTTCGTTTTGGGTGGTGGTGGTGTTTTTGACCTTGAAAACCATGTAAATGAGTATTGAATCCATAAAAACAATGTATATAGGTTTCATACTATTTTAATACATACTTGATTTGATTTGACCTTTTTTGCATGAATATAGGAATGGAAAGACAGCAAAGGGTCAGCAGCTGAGGACTGGAAGTCTCACCAATTTCATGTGGTCTTCCAACAAACATCAAGTTTCAAGTGGCAATATCCAGAATACACATACTTCTTTCCAGTGCCTCTGGGTATAAAACTAAGAATAAACACCATTTAAGAGACCAGAGAAAATATTGCAGCTGTTTTATACAAGAAGAAGAGATTACTGCCTTTGTCCCAGAAGGGAAGCCCTGTTTTAGTAGGTGCTTCTTTCATTGACTGCTTGGATGTGTTCTGGTCTGTCCTTCTCCTAGGTCAGTTATTGCCTCCTCTGCTGAACATGCTGCTTTTCTGCCTATGTCGTAGCCTGGACTTTCCTGGTGATCAGAAATGGCTTGTAGTAAGAATTAAGTAATAATTCACAGATATGTCTATCCCTGTTTTCCTGAAGTTCTGGTGGACTGCAACAAGTCTGTTTTCAATGCAAGGTCTTACTAGTTAATAAAGCTTCCTCCTTTCTATAATCCCCATGCTATAAAAAGAGATGGAGTGGGTAGTTTTAATGGTTAATTAAGTGTAACTGTCAACTGATGTGAAATTGCAAGGCCTGAAAACTCCTCTTATGAGTTCCTGTTTCATTTACCATTTAAATCTGCAAGCACATTCTACTGTTAGGAATTTTTTTAACACTCATACTATTTTCCTTTTTGTACCTATAATTGTAACATCCCAAGATTGCTTTTAAGGAAACATATAGCATTATTGAAATACTAAATCCTATTGTATGAGGCAGCCTAAACAATCCATATTGTTGCGATATTTTGGTAGTGCTGCAATATTCTGTTTCTGGGCTACTGCAGCACCTTTACTTCCTGCTCAGTGTGATATGAATATGTCTGTGTGCCATGCAAAATGTGGCATATTTGTTAACAGAAAGGTAAATCAGAGAAGTGTAGTATCTTCTAATTGTAGGCCCCACTTGGACTTGCAGTCCAGCTGAAATAAGATTACTTTAAGGCTCAGCTCTTGTAGGGAATTTTAAACTGGCAGTCTACCTTTGATAAAGCCCTGAAGTTTCGGGGTGCCATCTGGGCTGCCAGCATCTTTCTCATATTATATAGTTAGTTAAATAAAAATGCATCTTCCCAAAGAAGTTTGCTTTGACTGCTGCCAAATACCTTGCTTTTGTTGTTCTACAAAATTTGATTTGTTTTCATTGCATCTAGTTTTTTGCAAGTTGTTGTTTCGAACAGCGCTTCTCATAGAGGCATAGAGTTCATATTATTAAGTTATTTTTTCTTATCTGTCTTTACTGTTTCTAATTATGCAACAGTACTTGTAGGCTACTAATGGTGTTACAGCACTAAGGAATCTTTTTTTACTTGAGTTAAACAATTAGGTGACAGGGAAGCATAATTAATTTTCAAAACTAGCTTTTGCCTGTAACTCTGATGGTACTAGGGGGAAGCACTGAAACAAGCTGTAAACATTGTAATCTCTTATGCTACAGAACAGAGGGAAATTGTTTTAGTTTATGTCTGCTTCAGCAGGATATGACTGCCTGTCCAGCAGGCACAGGTTTGTAGGAGTGACCAGAATCACAGAATCACAGAATACTATGAGTTGGAAGGGACCCACAAGGATCATCTAGTNGACACAGTACTCAAGACAAGTGCCTTTGTTGCAACATACATGAAAAAAAGCTGCACAAGTGTCAGAGAGCTTCTTTGATGGGAGCTCTCTGTTAGGGGTATGCACTTGCAGTTGTGTAATGGTAAGTCCCTTGCAACACACGGAGCAAAGTCTCAGTGGTTCACATGTGAGTAAGGTCAAGTACTCTTACAATTTTTAAGTCACTCAGTGAAGACACTAGATGGAAATGCGCCTTGATTTGGGTGGGTTTTTTTCCTCTGGCAGTGAGGGGGGCTAACAGCCCCTGCCTGGGCCTCCGTCGCTGCCATGGAGACCAAGGTCATGGAGCAGATAGAGATAGAGACACCTCTGTGAATAACATATTTGAGAAAGAAATAAAGTAGTAACAGCAAAGAAGATGGTCAGAGAGGAGGCTGGGAGAGGTTGAGAAGCTATGAAGGCACCACGACCAGGCTGGCCGGAGGAGGGGTAGGAAGAGTTCCAGGGGTCTCGCTGCTGCTTGTAGAATGGACCATAGTGAAGCAGACTGTCTGCCTGCAGACCTATGGAATAGAGAGAAACCAGAGGTGCAGAATCCACCTGAGGCCACGCTGAAGATGGAGGATCATGCTGCAAAAGCTACAGATGTCTCAGAGCCCAGAAANTAAACTTTTTTTTCCAGTTTCTTCCTCTGGGAGTGGTTGTGGGTAAATCTCTGGCATCCAGCCAGGGACAAACCACGACAAAATATTATTCTTTGACTCGTACTAGCAGATTAGGATCACCTTCCCAAGTCTTAGAATCACAGAATAGTTGAGTTTGCAGACGATTTCTTGAGATCACCCAGTTCAAATCCCTGCTCAAAACAGGTTCAGTTGTAACAGGTTGCTTAAAGTCCCCTCCAGTTGTTTGATTTACAGATTTTCCTTTTTCTTCTAATGAGCTTCCTTTTTTCCCAAACTTATATTTTCATTATGACTACTTGTGCAGGTCTGAGGCAAAGGAATAGAAAAAACAGGAGGTGTTTTTAGTCCTGAGTGCAGAAAGAGTCTTGATAGCAGCTTTGTTTTAGCAAGTCAATTTGTATACCTCTGGTATATCTACTGAAAAACTTCGTAGACAGCAGACCTGGGCCCACCACAGTCTTATGCTTGTTGTCCTGGTTCCAAGTTGTCTTGTCATTGCTAGAGTTTTTACACTGTTTGAAAATGCATTCTAGTAAGCTGCTGAGGGAACATTGGTGATTTAAGCCAATGCTTTTACCTTTGCAAGTAGGCCATAATAACACATGTGGTTAAAGTAGCTCTACTGACAAGCAGTAATTCATTAAAGCTGAGCACTCAGTCATATATCCCAACCTGAATCCAAGCCAGGACATTCAGCAGTTTTGACACTGTGGGCCAGATGCCAGTTTGGGGTTATGTCTGGAGCAGTTACACTGATCTCCAGGCTTGTGTGGAGTCACCAGTAATAGAGAAGTTAAGTACTATGGCTCGTGTATGTACAGCTAGAGTAAAATGTCACTTGGACATTAGAAATAAGTTGTCTCATGAAGAGAATGTATGTACCATGCTCCCAGAAGCATACCTGGGATCTAGATAATCAGTAACCTCTGTTACAGCTACAGGCAGTCTAATTGTTGCTTTCCTTCCTTATGTGCGCCTTGTTTGTGTGAGAGATCTGTGGAGGCGGGGGGAATTTAACACTGGTGGTATGACAGGGTAGAATGTCTGCAAAGCTTTGCTAGGTCGAAAGTTCTCATAGGAGGGAAGAAGGAACTACATTCCCCATCCATTGAGAGAAGCAGTGGGAAAGCATACATGAGGAAAGGAAATTTGTACACTTTCATGTTTTGTTTTCTGCAGATTTCCAGAGCCAAACGCAAATCCAGAATAATTTTGGTAACAGTAATTTCAGATACTAGAGAATCTTAAAGAGAATCCTTTGCATAAAACTAATTGGTAAACAAGCACAAAAAATCTGATAAGAAATTCCCTTTTGAACTGCTAGTCTGAACTAGTGTACTGAATCACAAAGAGCATGTGATATACTTGCATTCATTATGGGTGTTAAATTTTCTGTCAAGTGAGACTTGGTTCTAGTGGCATGCTGCTGCTGTGAGTGTCAGAACTGTTCTTTACATCATTGCTTGCAAAGATATTTCATTTTCTGACAGTATTTTAAATCTCTTTTGCCCTTGGAAATTCAAAGTTTAAGTTTTATTTCTTGACCCAAATCATGAAAGGCTTTATACAGCCATTAAAAGAGACAAAATGCAGCATAGATATGTCATGCTGTCCCCCAGGTGAAAAGCCAGCCACCCATCTTAGAAAATGGAGCTGAGAATTGGGCCTTTTTAGTGATCTGTTTACAGCACAGAATCACCAACCTGAAGAGAAAGGGGGGTGGTTGGATCGGGTCTGCTGCCCTTGTTTATAAGCAGCGATTTAGTAATGCTGCAGACTCCTTTCTTCAGAATGTGTGGGTTTTTCCACGCAGTGCAGTCTGTTGATTTTGACAAACCGTTTGGATAGTAGAAGGTGCCTAAGTAGAATTTCTTCAGAATATCTAGTGACTGTATTTGTTCTTATCTTTGACGTATAATGTAGGACTGAAGGAGTAATGTGTTCTGTCTTTATTTCTACCTCATCTCTTTCCAGATTTCAGATGCCATAGACCATCTTCAAGAAGCCCTGCAACTGTGCAAAGATGACATGAATTCACTCCATCTACTTGCCCTCCTCTTTTCAGCTCAGAAGCATTATCAGCATGCACTGGATGTTATCAACATGGCTGTTGTTGAATATCCAGAAAGCTTTAGGTAAGAGTTATTGACTGAAGGGATAGATCCAATCAGGAATGATCTGCTCACTATCTGTTGTTCTCAGTTAAACACAAGGAACCTGTTAAATCTGGTGTGTCACCCTCCTGCTGGATGTGCAGTGAAGCTAAAATATGTTCAGGGCATTCTTTTGACTTTATTTTCATGGTCTTTCTATTTTTGAAACTACAGTGAATCCTCTCTATATCACGACTTCTCCTTTACGACCCCGCCCATTTGCGAAGCAATTTTTTCGCAGTCTGGCTCTCGGGATCTACGATATTTCATACCCAGCACATGCGCTCTGCTTCTGCTTTGCCAAGGGGCAGTGCCAGCTCTCCCTGTGAGGCGGGACGGGCCTGCCCCATGCCTGGCTCCCCGGGGGAAGGTATGCAGGGAGGGTTCAGGGTTTCTCCGGCACAGCCTCGAGTTTACAGTCCTGCCACAGCGTGCCCGGCCCCTGAGCCGGTCCTGTGTGTCTCCGTGCCCAGTCCCTATAGTGGAAGGGTCACGCTGCACTATGTCCCAGGCGGCCACTGAGACCCAGTGCAGTACCGCCACAAGA
Source organism: Pitta sordida (assembly GCA_013390025.1). Taxonomy (NCBI): domain Eukaryota; kingdom Metazoa; phylum Chordata; class Aves; order Passeriformes; family Pittidae; genus Pitta; species Pitta sordida. The sequence goes on along the minus strand of WEKX01002687.1, from coordinate 225,845 downwards.
CATGCCATGTATTCGTATGTACAGTGTATGTATGCACGTATAATTTNAGCCCCCACCCCGCCATAAGCACACGGGGTGTCTCAATGTTGCAAAGTTAAGGTTTTTCCAGGCTCCAAGAATGCCAACCAGAGCTCATGGACACCCCTTCCCCGCCACGGAGGCAGGGCGAGCGCATGCGGGCCGGCGCAAGCACTGGGGCCGGGCCGGGCTGGGGGTGGGGAGCCACGGTGCAGAGTTTGCGCTGGGAGCACACACAGTCACAGCAGCCGCTCAGAAACGGTTTCCTTTGCTCGCTTGTGCCGAGAGAGACAAGGGGAAGGAGCAGAGAATTGCCTGCAGTGCTATGGAGTTCTGGGTGGTGGAGCAATGGGCGTGACCTGCATGCATATTAACGAGCTGCAGTTCTTTGCGTGTTTAGTGTTTTGCAATGGACTTGGCCTGTCCCTTTCCTCGTGATGGAGGGGTTATAACTGTAATCCTTGTGCTTGTTTGCTTTTTCAGTGTTTTCTGTGTTGTACTAATGGTATTGTCTCCCATACACCGTAGCTTTTTGTATTTCACTTTACACATGGAAAAATGAGTATGAGACAACTATGATGATCTCTGTATCACAAGTAATTTTATATTTGGTAGCTTCCTGGTTAAAAGCAAACCAGTTTTTCTTGCATTGACCATTGTTTTGATGCTCATCAACGGCACAATTTACTAGAATAGCAAAGCAGAGGGAAAAGAATGGTTGAAAATCACAAGTTGTAATAATATATAGCTGAAAGGATGGTTTGCCTGCCTAAGAGCAAGTTTGAATGAGCACAGACTTCTTGGAGCCAAAGGCTTCCACTGTTCTGTGTTTGATTCAGACCTTCATCCATATGAGGGAGGTAAATTGAATTCCATGCAATTTACTGTCATGACCTTTGAAAACAACATATTTGTCTGTTCTGCGTAAAAATTAAAGCTACTGTAATACTTTCTGATGGTTGCATATTAGCTGAGTTTCTTAGGGAAACTGCAGAAAATCCTGTTGCATTGCGGGAAAACCAACTTCCATTCAGAATTGCTTGTATTTAAATGACAGCTACCTGCGGGGAGGTTGCAGCCAGATGGGTGTAGACCTCTTCTTCCAGGCTGACGACACCAGAACGAGAGGGCACAGCCTCAAGCTACGCCAGGGGAGGTTTAATCTTAACGTTAGGAAGCGGTTTTTCACAGAGAGAGTAATTGCATATTGGAATGGGCTGCCCAGGGAGGTGGTGGAGTCGCCATCCATGGAAGTGTTTAAGGGAAGACTGGACGAGGAGCTTAGTGACATGGTCTAGCTGGGGGGTGTAGGGCTGGATGACCCTGGGCCCCTTCCGGCTCAGAGTGGCCTGCTAGACTGTGAGGGATCTAGGTTGGTATTACGCTCTGGGATGTGCTCTCGGTCGCTGTACGGGTATTAGATGGTGAGTTGGACTAGATGATCCTTGTGGGTCCCTTCCAACTCATAATTTTCTGTGATTCTGTGACATTATAAACCCATGGACATTGTCTTTAGACAGCCTCTATTCTCAGTGGAGAGAGCAAACAGGCTCCGCAGGTGTAGTCCAGTAGCTGAGTGGGATATTGTCTAAACCACAGCAAAGGAAAGTAAAATTGAGGCTGGCTGAATGTGAGATTGAATCCTCTAGGATCTTTAAGAACTATGGTGCTGTATCAGCATATAATACTTTTTATTGTAGTCTGCATGTTGCCATTTCAAATAGCCTTGCTGCCTGTGTTTTTGAGGCTAGTTACATTTGTGTATATGAGGAGCCGAGGCTGTCAGTGCACATCTTTGAGAAGGAAGTGAAAGTTAGTAATGGAAAAGCTTTTAAAATGATGTGAACATCTCTTCGGGGTGTGAGCATAGGTATGACTGAAGCAGAAAATAGGCTAGTGGCCCCTAAATTGTACTTTGTGATTTGAAAGCAGTAAAGATAGTAAAAACCCTCTTACAACCAAAGATCACATTGTGCAGCCTAGGGTCGGATGTTCATTGAGGATTAGACACTTAAAGGTACTAAGATAGAAGTGGCAGAGGAAGACGAAGTTGTTTATGTCAGAGTATATGCCATGTCGAATCGAGCAACTGGTCCATCAAATCCTGGATCTTTCCTCCAGCAGTTACTGATAATTTATATTTATGGGGATGACAAAACATTGAAAGCATGATATGCAAAGTGGCTTGAAGGACTACTGGGTTGAGTTTCTTTGTGCTGTCTGGTAAACTGATTTCCCCAAAGCTGAAAAGAATATTATCCCTTACGCTTCTATAAGTGACAATCTTTACGTGCAGAAACACTTTGCCAAGGAGTAGCGGAATAGGTTGGTTTTGATAGAAACAATTAGTGTTGCTAGTGAAGCCACAGGTTCATGTTTTCCCCTAGAAACAGACTAGCTCTACCGTGTGCCCTTGGAAGAGCCCCTCTTTGGTCCTTGCATGCACAGCCGTGTGTGACACAGTTGACAATGAAGACTCATTTGCAGGTGTACGCACGGATGCAGGAGTAGGGGCTGGCTCCTTGCCTCTGCCACTGTGACTGCCCTCTCTCTCTGTGGGTCTTTTTCTAAACCAGTCAGCAAATAACTCATTAATAAGGGAACAGAGAAAGAGCGTTGTGTTGCAAGGCAGGGAAAAAAGGTTAAGAAAAAAAAAGTGTTCCTGAAAAAAAGAATGGGAATCCAATGACGAAGGGAAAGGCAAGAAGGGTAACAGAATCCATCTATAGTTTGTACCAAATCTGAAACCATTCCAGGCTTTCTAGTACAGTTTATGCTAGAAGGGCTTTACTGCTTTGTAAAATCTCTTTGAAGGGAGAAAGACCTGATCCTATTGTGTATCTCCAGTTGTTACTGCCTTATAGAAAAACGCTAATAAATTTTACTGCTGCATGGAATGGCTACAAGATATTTCATGTAAATAGCGTAGGTAAGTTCAACTGCATGATTTTAAAGCCTGTATTTAAAAGCGGTTGATTATTTTCCCCAATTCACATTTATATGAACCAGGCAACTGTGTAATGTAGTGCCTGGAGGCTCCCTTCCTAATGACAACTCTTTTCGGGAAGTACAGTTTGATGGCATGTATGAAGAGAAGATGATGAAAGCTGTATTAATGGACCTTAGGGCTCTGTATATAGCAAAAACCCCCAGAATCATTATCTAGATGTATATCCTAAATAAAAGAATGCATACTATCTAAAAAATTAAGGGCTTAGCTGTCCTAAACTACAGACATTTCATAGTTTTTCATTGGTCTCTGTATGTAATTAAGATGAGTTTGTTCCTGCTTTTTTGTTTTTATATTAAATTCTTTCATTACAAATGTTAAAGAATAATTCACATAGTTGGCTAGTGGCTGAAGCAATTGAAAAAAAAATAGCGCATTGCTCAGCTAACACACATCCTTTGGCATGAACGTCATACTTCTGACCCAAATATGTTTGAAAGTGCCCCTTGTTCATGTGTTTTAACGTAAACATTTACTGCATATTTCAGAGGTTGATGTGCATAGGGAGGAGGGATGCAAAACCTAATCACTGAATACAGAGAGATGCAGTGCTTTAGCTTGAGCTGATGAAGGGCTCAATATCCAAAAAATACAAAATTAACTTAGGAAGATCACTTCTTGAAAGATGGCATATAGTAACAAATCCATTACATTACAGTCAGTAAATGACTGAATTTGAACACTTGGATGTACTGTCAAGCAATGACTGAGGAAAACCACATGAAGGAAGCATGAGACAATATGTTGGACATATTGCAAGCTGGAGTGAACCAGAAGAAATACACTGCTTTGCCGTGACTACAAAAAATAGAAATAATAGCAACATTTACATGGAAGGTGTCATCTGAAAAATTGCTGACACCTATGGAGGCAGACTGCCTAGGATAAAACTTAGGGGGGTTTACATCCTGTCAATGATACACGCTTTTAAAGAGCAGTTAATGCATGCAGTACCAACAGTTGATTTCGGTATATACAGAATCACAGAATCACAGAATATTATGAGTTGGAAGGGACCCACAAGGATCATCTAGTCCAACTCACCATCTAACACCCGTAAAGAGACCGAGAGCACATCGCAGAGCATAACACCAACCTAGATCCCTCACAGTCTAGCAGGCCACTCCGAGACGGAGGGGGCACAACGTCATCCAGCCCTACACCTCCCGGCTAGACCATGTCACTAAGCTCCTCGTCCAGTCTTCTCTTAAACACCTCCAGGGATGGTGACTCCACCACCTCCCTGGGCAGCCCATTCCAATATGCAATTACTCTCTCTGTGAAAAACCGCTTCCTAATGTTAAGATTGAACCTCCCCTGGCGTAGCTTGAGGCTGTGCCCTCTCGTTCTGGTGTCGTCAGCCTGGAAGAAGAGGTCCACANTTCATAGTTTTTCATTGGTCTCTGTATGTAATTAAGATGAGTTTGTTCCTGCTTTTTTGTTTTTATATTAAATTCTTTCATTGCAAATGTTAAAGAATAATTCACATAGTTGGCTAGTGGCTGAAGCAATTGAAAAAAATATAGCGCATTGCTCAGCTAACACACATCCTTTGGCATGAACTTCATACTTCTGACCCAAATATGTCTGAAAGTGCCCCTTGTTCATGTGTTTTAACGTAAACATTTACTGCATATTTCAGAGGTTGATGTGGTGCATAGGGAGGAGGGATGCAAAACCTAATCACTGAATACAGAGAGATGCAGTGCTTTAGCTTGAGCTGATGAAGGGCTCAATATCCAAAAAATACAAAATTAACTTAGGAAGATCACTTCTTGAAAGATGGCATATAGTAACAAATCCATTACATTACAGTCAGTAAATGACTGAATTTGAACACTTGGATGTACTGTCAAGCAATGACTGAGGAAAACCACATGAAGGAAGCATGAGACAATATGTTGGACATATTGCAAGCTGGAGGGAACCAGAAGAAATACACTGCTTTGCCGTGACTACAAAAAATAGAAATAATAGCAACGTTTACATGGAAGGTGTCATCTGAAAAATTGCTGACACCTATGGAGGGAGACTGCCCAGGATAAAACTTAGGGGGGTTTACATCCTGTCAATGATACACGCTTTTAAAAAGCAGTTAATGCATGCAGTACCAACAGTTGGTTTCGGTATATACAGTACATCCCTGCTGCATTGCGACCTCTGCATTGCGACCCCATGGATTTGTGAGGAAAATTTCTTGTAATGTTGCTTCAGCTGTTTGCGAGTTTCCCCGGCCGACGCATGCGCAGTGCCACTGCTCCGCCAAGGGGCAGTGCCGGAGCTCCCTGTGGGGCGGCGCCGGCCCGGCCCCATGGGGAGGGCCAGGAGTCACGCTGTCCCCTGTTACTCTAAGCGCAGCTGGAGACTGACTCCCCCCCGGGCATGTGTTACTGTTTCCATGGCTGCAGACAGGGAAGGGAAGTGCCCCAGGAAAGTGAGGCTGGCCGCGGTGGCCAGCGGGACATGCTCACTCTGCTGTTGCAGCTGAATCCCCCAGTGCGCGGTGGGCACGAGCACCGGGCCTGGGGAGGGGGCGGGAGCAGCGGCACGCGGTTTGGGCTGCAAGCACACTCAGTCATCAGCTGCGGAAGTGGCAGAGTGGTCAAAGAGAAATCTAGGGATTGTTGGGGGGGGGTCTCCCCAGGCAGAGAGGGCTCAGAAACGCTTCCCTTTCCTCCCCTGTGCTGTAAGAGCCCATGGGGAGGAGGAGTCGAAGAGGCTCCCCAGTGCTTCTGATTGGCTGGGGGTGGAGCAAAGGGTGTGGCCTGCATGCATATTAATTAGCTGCATGTATTTGCGAGTTTGACATTTCATGAGACCTCTGACATGACCCATTTCTCACAAATGCAGGGGTATAACAGTATTTTAAAGCACTGTCTTCAGCACGTGAGAAGATAGCATCAGGTGTCTTTCGTCCAGGTCAATAATGCTAATCATAAAAATAATAATTTTCTTAAGGTGAATTCTTCCAATTTTTTTTCCAAATCAAAGGCCAGCCTTTTAGTCAGTGTTCTATCTGCCCCTAGCAATGCTTACTTCCACAGGCCTTTCTCAAGGAAGAAATCATATGAGTGAGCACCCATCTTGCCCTCCAGGTGGTCTTAAAATAACACCGTTTATTTAGAAAGAATTTCCCTTTTAAAAGCCTATATCCATACCTCACAGTGTTCCATGCAGAAGTCCCATGGGTCTGACAGGTTGCAAAACCCTCCACAGAGCCTGTCTAACACCATCCATTATCTTCAGCTGGTAATATTTCCTCCATCGCATTTTGCATGTGTAAAATTGACTTTGCCTTCCTGACTCACTCACTCTTCCAGAGATTGTTTTGCTCCCTGGTCATCTTTTAGCTCTAATTAGTTAGCTTCCAGCATTGGAAAAAAAAATTAATGTCTGTACCAAGTTTACAGTTGGAAATAGGATATCAATTTCATGGATACTGTATTGCTCCCAGACAGCCTATCAAAACTATTCTGTTGTTCACCAGCTAGTTTCTGTCGCCTGGATGGCTCCCCATTAAGATGGCCATTAAGACAGAACAATACAATCCTCTGGCATAGCATGCAACATCTTCTAGTTGCTGCCCAATGTGATGGGGGATGTTTTGTTAAATGCTCACATCTTTGTATCTGTAACAGTTCTGCATATTGCACAGGAGTTGTAACTCTCTTAAATGAACAGTGCCTAGTATTTCTTCTCTTTTTAAACTGTAAGTCACTATTCTGTTGCTTTCAGAGTCTCAAAACTAGTTATAAAGAGAAATAATGGAGAACTTTTGCTAAGCAGTACTGTTCTACACCTAAAGACTCAAAAATAAAAAAGGTGGGTTGGTGTTTTGGAGCAATGTAGCTGTCAACTGCAGATGCATTTGTTGTACAAAGATATTTGCTATCACAAAAGTAATTACTGGAAATGTAGTGCAAAAAGAGCTCAGTAAGCCAAGAAATATTAAACGTGTATTTTGGAGACTTCATAAAAAAAGGAAGTAGATTTCTCGTGGGGATTTGTGGGTGTTGTCTTGGTGTTGTTTTAGCAGAAATGTTTTTTGCTACAGCCAGCCCTCTAAATAAAAAGTCCACTTCAAGATTAGAAGTGGTTTACTGACAGAAAATGTCCTTTGCTTCGTCACTGCTACATTAATTTCATTAAGGGCATATGAAGTAATCATCTGGCAAGATTTATTTGTCATAGTCTGGTGCAGACTTACTATGGGGAGAGCTAGTATTCTGTGGTATACAGTCAGGTCTCCTATATTGCAGAGCCACGATCTTAATTAGGGTCCACGAAGCCCTACTTCCATGTTGAATGGCAGTTCAATAATATGCGAATTTGCCCCTCACCGTCACACGGCCCCTGGTGCTGTTTTGGCACTTTGTTGCTGTGCATCAGTGTTTGTGTCAGCCCTTCCCAGCAACCGCAGCCACCTCATGCTGGGAAAAACCCCTTTTTGGCTTGGCCCGGGGACATGGGTGTGGGGAGCTGCCCATGCCGCTGTCCCAGTGTCTCTCGGGGTGAGTGGACTTGGTCTCTCCATACTCAGGATAGACAAGTATGTCCTGAAGAGTCATTCAAGGAAGTCTCAGGCACCTGAGAGTGTGTAAATCTTTCATAACTGCACAGTGGTGGCTCTGAGGGAGCGGGAGAGGAGCGGCCTTGCCGCTGCTGTAGCAGGAAAGGAGTGGGCAAGCGGTGGCGGCTGCTGTGTGCTAGGGCAAGCAGTGACAGCCGCTGCGTTCCGGGGCCACATTTTGGGGCCAGGGCAAGCGGCGCTGCCACTGCCAACCCTGCCATTCCAGGGCCGGGAGGAAGTGGCAGTGCCACCGCGGCGGCTGTGCGGCATATTCATGACTGCCTAATTGACTATTCATGCATGCCAGATCGCGCATGCGCAGTTGCGAAAAGTGGCCTTCATCGCTAAATAATCATGCCGCTAAGATGTGAAGCCGCAATATGGGGGGCACGAAGTGCTAGAGGGCCGACTGTATGAGCAATACCATTTACCAAGTGTTGCCTCAAAAAAACCCCTAATTAGGGGATCTTAATCCCCTAAGTCAGCATCTCAAAATGCATGATTAAACTGTCATTTCCAGTTTGAATTATTTTTCCATTGCTTGTCAGGTTCTTTCTTGTATGGTGAAAATAACTCGTGCCTTCTTTGAGCCGTATCTTTATGAGCACTAGTAGAGTACTATCCTTGTCAGCAGTAAAGTAGAACTGTTTTCTTACCTGCAATCTTCATGGGAAATAAAGAGTCAGTTGTCTCTCTGTTGAAGGTTTGCACACCTGTGTGTCATGGCTAGTCTACACTACAGTTGTTGTGTCAAGATATCTTCTACCCATCCCACCTCACCCTCAGGTAATGCAATTATGCATGCCATGAAATGATTTTACCACAAATGTTTGCTTCTGTTGGTGTGTCATGATGAAATTAACCTAAAAAAATACTTGGTGATATACTGCAATAATCGAGACTCTTCTTTGTTGAACTAGTCATGACTGAGTATTTGTATGCCAAGTATATGATGGGAAAGCTTTAAGGTGGTCTCCTGACTCTCATTAGAGATAACATAGATATTTAAAGCTTTAAAAAAAAAATCCAGGGGATTTTTTTTTTCTGGTTAGGATTTGTTTCCACACTTAGGTTTGTTGGGTTTTTTTCTTTAACTTCCTTTTTATTTGCTCCTCCCACCATGACAAAGAAACAAAATTAATTCTGGATTTACAGTATCCAAGATTGGATTCCTATTTTAACAGGCTCAAATTGACATATGAGCACTTTTCTAAGGGTCACAGTCTGATCTAAAACAAAAATTCAGCAAGTGAGCATGATAGCCTTCTATCCATCAGCTTAATGCTGCAGGAGGAAATGTCCCCTTAACTGTTTCATGTTTGTTTGTGCCAGGATTGGATTTGTATTAGTGTAAGTATCAATCTGTCCTAAAATTATAGGGGTGATAAAATTCGGTGGTACCTGGGGAGAATTCCATTCCTTCATAGCCCAGGGATCAGGATATGAGTGAAAAGAGTTAAATGGAGCTTAGAGAGGATACTTGTTGCAGTCTTATTTTCTTAGTATGGTATGAAAAGAAGGAACAGCTATGCAGTTTTCCAACCTTAGTAGCAATGGTTCAGATCTTTCCTCTGGATGAAAAGTCAATTTTATTTCATAATAACATTTTTCCCTACTACCTGAGTAAATGTTTACTGCCTCCATACCTTTAAGACCTTTATATTGAGCAGCAGTGCTCCTAGATTTATTTTTTTTTGTCATTGGACAGGTAACAGTATTTATGCAAGTGTATAGGCTTCACTTCAAAAATGTAATAATAAATTCCAAAATGCCGGAATCGCGTAGCTGATTTGAGTTACCAGCCACAACTTCTGCACTGCAAAGCTCTGTATATCTGCTATATCAACAAGTTACTTCCCTCAGCACATACTTTTCTTCCTGCTAAGTGCCATTTTCTTTTGAACAGCTGCAGTGTGTTCTGCTTTATATTCAAAGGAAGTGTTTAGGAGCCCTGATTGCCTACACTGAATGTCAGAATATATATTGAAAAATAGCATGTGTTTATTATCTGGGCAGCAGAATCAAGTTATGGGTAGGAACTTACAAAATGGAGTTTAGCCATAGTACGTGCGTCTAGAGGTTATCCAAGGTGGGAAGGGACTTAGTGATTAGGATCTCTGTGTTTCCACTAGGCAGTTTTGTGCACTCGGGACAGACCTGCATCATGGAGATCAGGAGGAATAGCTAAGGATAATAAAAAAGAGAACCAAGAGAGAAAGGTGGTGGTGGTGTGGGAAGCCCAGCTCTGAACTTTCCCTTCCTGCTGTGGGTAAAAACTTCCTTCTTCACACGTATACAGTGGGGTTCAATAGGGTGCCATCTTTTATTAGCATCTTCCAACATTGGTTCTGCTGGAAAACATGGTTAGAGTTTCTTGAACTGAAATCCTTCAAGGCACTCTCAATACATGGATAAAGAAGGAAAGGAAATGCCCTGCTTGTCTGTTTTTTATCTCTCTGGATCTAGTGAAGGTGAAGGCTGTGGAAGACTGCTGTCAAACATGCAGATCCAATAACCTGAAATTGTTTCCTGAGGCTCTTAGAAGTTGATCACTAGCAAAATGGGGAAAAATATTTTCTGGATTTTCTGAGTAAGTCTCCAGTGCAAGGATTATCAAGAGTCTCATTTTTTGTTTGCAAGTTGATTTTTGAGAATGAAGACTATCAGGTTTATTAGGATTCACTGAGAGTTACAGTTAATAGTCATTTCTGGAAAACACAGATCCTGAAATATCGAGAAATATAGATACTATGCTTAGCAGATTGTTTTTCAGCGCAGCAAATTACTGCAGTGTGATCAAACCATGTTTTATCTCAGATGAGTAGAGTATAGTGCTCTGATCACTCAAGGAAAGGGTTGGCTTTTTTATCTCCAACTGGAAATTTCAGACTTGAGTGACTTCTACTCTCAGGTCCTAGGAGTTTTTATTTATCTAATGAGAAGGTCTCTGATTGTGGCCAGCACAGCCCCAGGGTCAGTGCTGCCTCTCTGGTTGCACCTACACAGCCCAAGGAGAGTCTCGTTTCCCCCATGCCCTCCCACACTGTGCCAGGGAGGGGCAGAGAAGATCCCCTTCTCTCCCTTGTCCTGTCACATAGTGTGGGGAGCTGCCAGGACCCCCACCTCCCTGTGCTCAGGGGATGGGGCAATGGATGTGGCTAATTTGCATATTTATGATTCATCGCTCTTCACAGAAACCAGATTTTGTAGCATTCCCCCGGTCCCAATACCCTGTGAAATCCGAGGTATTACTGTATTTTATTCAAAAATAAGAGGGAACAGAATTAACTCAAATGTAATGGAAAACTCACCAGGGGACAGAAGCCAAGGATGGTAATTTTTCAACCACAGATGTGGTTTTTACCTTCTGAAAACAGGGAATCTTCAGTGGCTTAGAAATACTGGTAATAGTTGCATCTTAGATGGTAAGTCAGCTTCTGTTGCCATTAATGTCTGCAGAACCAAATATGTAAACATGTTACTTAATATTTTAATCTCTTAGTGAAGGAAAGATAATGATAAATGGAGATATTATGGAGAGACTGTAACATAGAAGTTCTGTTACAGTATCACTGTATTAATAAGGTTGGAAGAGACCTTAGGGATCAAGTCCAACCTATCCAACACCCATCATCTAAACCATGGCACTGAGTGCCTCATCCAGTCTACTCTTAAACACCTCCAGGGACGGTGACTCCACCACCTCCCTGGGCAGCCCATTCCAGTGGCGGACCACCCTTTCAGTAAAGAATTTCTTCCTAATATCAAGTCTATACCTCCCCTGATGGAGCTTGAGACTGTATCCTCTTGTTCTGTCACCAGTTGCCTGAGAGAAGAGACAAACCTCCTCTTGACTATGACCTCCTTTCAGGTCACTATAGACAGCAATAAGGTCACCCCTGAGCCTTCTCTTCTGCAAACTAAACAACCCCTGCTCCCTCAACCGCTCCTCATAGGGCTTATATGCTCCAACCCCTTCACCATCCTCATTGCCCTTTCCTGAACACATTCAAGCATCTTGACATCTTTCTTAAACTGAGGGGCCCAGAACTGGGCACAGTACTCAAGGTGTGATCTAACCAATGTCGGGTACAGGGGAAGGATAACTTCTCTAGTCCTTCTGGCCACACCATTCCTGATGCAGGCCAGGATGTCATTGGCCTTCTTGGCCACCTGGGCACACTGCTGGCTCGTGTTAAGTTTCTTATTTACCAGTACTCCCAAGTCCCTTTCTGTCTGCCCACTCCCCAGCCCCGTCCCCAGCCTATAGCTCTGCTTGGGGTTGTTGTTGTGGCCAAAGTGTAAAACTCAGTACTTGGACTTGTTGAATCTCATCCCACTGGAATCTGCCCATCTCTCCAGTCTGTCCAGATCCCTGTGCAGGGCCCTCCTACCCTCTAGCAGATTGATGCCTCCTCTGAGCTTGGTATCATCTGCAAACCTGCTTATGATGGACTCAATCCCGTCATGAAGATCATCAATAAAGATATTAAACAGGAACAGGCTCAACACCGATCCCTTGGGGACACCGCTAGTGACCAGTGACCAACTGGATGAGACACTATTCACCACCACTCTCTAGGCACGGCCATCCAGCCAGTTCCTAACATGAACATGTCTGAAAATACCCTGACATATTGCTTAACAAGCTAACATTTTTACAACACAAAACAGATATGAATCATTTTACTTTCCGTTATTCTATTTTACCTTGACTTGAAGCTTTTTGTTATGTATATATATTTCAGCAGTGAGTTTTTCATTGGCTATATTTTAGGAGGAAGGGGGAACATGAAGACGGAAAGTTAAGTGGTCTAATCGAGTGGCGCAGATATTAGAGTTTTTCCTACATACACCAGCAGAAAATGCAACTCAGAATTATTTAAGTATGATACAGAATTATGTTTCTGAGCACTGTGACTGGACATGTGAACTGCTGGGAATAAATGCTGTGACCTCTATTTTATATGTTTCTATCAGCTGGAGAAGTGGCAGGTGTATGATAACTCGCACCTCAAATGAAATTCATACCAGTAAGCAGTTGTACTGAAGTTCATAGTGAAAAGATTCCTTTTTATATTATTTTTTTAATTTCTTTTCCTCTCCTTGAATCTGGCCATTTGTATCTACCATCTGAGAGCTTGTGATTACTTGAGATTACTCTGTAGTTTTTCTTGCATTTTCTCAGGACAGGGTCAATGTCTTTGCATTGTTGGTAGGTTATGTGGTACAGTGGGGTTATGACCCCAGCTAAGAATATACATGCCTCTGCAGTCTGTGTAATAAAGAGGAGAGATGGCCAGTTGGCAAGGGAACCACAAGGAGCTGTGCTACTGGGTGCAGGGGGAATCCCTGCCTCCCACCCCATGAGTTTCATCAGGCTGTCATTTTGTATTCTTCAAAATGTAGGCACTTGCTCTGTTGGGAAGAAAAGGGAAAAACTCTTTCACGTGACGTTCAGCAATGTTTAAGTTTGCAATATAGCAATATAGAAATTAGATAACATGAAACAAAATAATACCATACAGGCATGAGGATCATCTCTAGTCTTTTTCAGCCCTCCCCAGACCATTGCACCTTGGGCTGCTGCTAACAGAGTCTCCACAGAGATGTGGATCTGTGTGAGTGAACTTCCCGGTTGTTTGTACTCGCATCCCTGACCTTTGTGGGACCCAGGGGGCTGCCTTGAACTGTGCAATTCATCTGGGCAGTGACCAGTACTAATGTGTCCTGCTGCAGCAACTGCCAGCCAGCAATGCACGCAAAGCATCAGTAATGACTAGCACTGCTTGGCAGACAAGCATTCGTGAGAGCAAAAGATTTTCCTGGCCTATCCAAGGCAGTCTCCAAGGCTTAGATGTCCCATGTACTGTGTTAAAGAAAAGCTACTGATAATGTGCACCTTGGGGACACACTGGTAGGTGGCATGGAGCCAGTGTTCATTTGGGGTAGTTTGTGTTGCTGCCATCCAGCTGTACTGATTTCACCCCTGAAAGATTTTTAGTCTGTGTGGGATTGCTTTAATCTACACTCTTCCTATATCTCCAGAAGGAATGGCTCCTGAGAGGGAGAGCACAGAGACTTCCTCTGCTTTTGAGCCGCTGCTATAGTGCTGTTCAGTAGAAAGGCTTGTTCAGAGCTGTGCACAGTAGATTGGGAGTTTATTATTTGGAAGGGATTATGGTTTGTTTGGGAGTTTTTGCATCCAAAATGATTGTGTGAATTAATGCTTTTTCTTATACAGTTATGTGTAGAAGTCAGGATGCATATACTAAATTATCTTTCAATCAAAAATGTTCTTCTGAATCTAAACTGGATGGTACATTTTCTTGTTTATTGTTCTGACATTAAAGCAGATGGAAATATTTGGAGTCTCTTTTGTTGCCAGGGGTATAAACTATGTCTCATCTTAGCCAAGAGGCTGCACATTGTCAGTTGGGAAATGCCAAGTGGGAAAAGTTTTTTGTTTTATAAGTCCACTTAAAAAAAAAAAAAGTTTCAAGATCTGTGTACTCTTTAGAGCCTTCATACCAGATGATTTTCAAATATAATAGGGACCGAAGCCTGCTTTTTCTACCAAAAACTCTGGAATTATGTTGTTTCTTTTTCAGTGGCAACCAGCAATTGCCTGTTGCTTCACTGGTCACCTGCAAATGCGAAGGTTTGCATAGCAGGGCTGGTATAGTCCTGTGCAAAATGTCTGTGGGGAAGAGGAAGGGGGATCTTGTAGGATAATAATTTCCAGGTGTGTGCCATGTGCTCTATCTGTGGTTTTGCAGGGCAGGAAATCTTGCATTTGAAACCTATTGTCTTTCGTGTTACATATTTCCTTTCTCTATACAGTCATAGTATCATAGTATTGATAAGGTTGGAAAAAACCTTGAAGATCATCTAGTCCAACCTATAATCCAATTAAAACCTGACATGACACTCAGCACCTCATCAAGTCTACCCTTGAACACCTCCAGGGATGGTGGCTCAACCACCTCCATGGGCAGCCCATTCCAATGCCAGACCACTCTTTTGGTGAAGAACTTTTTCCTAATGTCAAATCTAAATGTTCCTTGCAGGAGTTTGACTATAACTTCTTGTTCTATCTCAAATGGCCAGGGAGAAAAGACTGACCCTCCCTGACTACAACCTCCTTTTAGGTAGTTATAGACAATGATAAGGTCACCCCTGAGCCTCCTCTTTTCCAGGCTAAACAGACCTAGCTCCCTCAGCTGCCCCTCATGGGGCTTATCTTCCAGCCCCTTTATCATCCTTATTGCTCTTCTCTGAACTTGTTCCAGCACCTCAACATCTTTCTTAAACTGAGGGGCCCAGAACTGGGTACAATACTCAAGATGTGGCCTAACCAGTGCCAAGTACAGGGGAAGGATAACTTCCCTTGCCCTGCTGGCCACAGCATTCTTGATGCAGGCCAGGATGCCATTGGCCCTCTTGGCTGCCTGAGCACACTGCTGGCTCATGTTGAGTTTGTTGTCCACTAATACCCCCAAGT